>OZ004713.1:64860483-65250483 GCA_963924515.1 Vespertilio murinus | reverse complement strand
GAGCTGGGGAAGAGTCTCAGGAAGAGCAGAAACAGTGCCATTTCTTGAATTAGTAATGATTCTTCTTTAAAACCTGGGGAAACAACATCTTAAGGGAAGTTTTGGTCAATTTAAAAAAAAATGTCTTTATTGATTAAGGTGTTACATATGCATCCTTATTCCCCCATTATCCTACCCCCCACTCTCCGACGTCTACCTTCATTTCTACATCTAATGCAGATATCTATTGGAATTTTCTGTGATGATGAAAATATTTTATACTTGTGCTGTCTGTTACGGTAATCATGAGCCATTGAAGTATGGCTAGTGGGCCAAGGAACTGAATTTTTACTTCAATTTTAATTAATTCAAATTTAAGTTTCTACAGGCACATATGGCTAGTGCCTACCATATTGGACAACTCAGGAACGGCTTGGCTGACTTCTGGATTCCTTGGCAGAATGCCGCTTTATTAACCACCCATGTTAGTGATCCTTTCATTAAAAGCAGTGTCCAAAAATAGGTCTCTATAAGTCATGCTTACCCTTTCAGTAGGAATTAAAGCAACAGAAGCTGCCAAATTCAGGACTGCTTTGAGCTAAATGTTTCCAATCTCTGGTCTCTGCCACACATGAAAATAATTCATGGGTTTAAAAAAAATAAGAAAAACTAACAAGGAAAACACTTTAGAGACAGCTATTGAGTTGCCTGGGTGGTATCGGTTGACACGGGTACTTATTTCTGTTTTCAAGTCTCAATCCGTTTTAGCAACTGAAGGATTAAGTACTTTTTAGGACTTCATATTATCACTAAATCAGTCATTGATATAATTACTTATTTAAAGAAATATTCAAGATATATATTTGAAAAATCTCAGTCCTCTCATACGCTTGACGAAGTTCTAACGTTCTGTTTTGTTTTAAGTTGGAACACTTGATTTTCCCATATTTATCGAGTTGTGTAGAGCAAAAGATTGAGCAGGGGGACCCACCTTTTAGTTTTCCCTTGGACCTAGTTTTCCAAGCCAGATTGCAATATTCATCACCAAGACTGAAGACACCTCTTGTCCGTACCTGGGGAATAACTTAATCTGATTGTATTTTTTTTCTGAAAAGCTCTCCTTAGGAAAGATGAAGAGTGTGTTATGCAGAAACAACAAGGTCAATAAAACAAGCACCGGCCCATTACTGATTATGACCTGTCTCCCCTGGATGAAGTAAGGCAGAGACTTAGTTGGCCAAGTGAGGCGCTTAGCAGACGATAACTCTAAAGGACCGTTGGGGACTGACAGCTAGAAAACCAGGAGATTTCTCAATGGCTAAGTAATAATAGAAGCCAGAATTATCTTTGCAATTAGCAAAATCAGGATTTTATAAAAAAATGTTTGGTGTTCTTAAAAAAAGATCTGCACCACAGGTTTTTGTTTGTTTTACTTTTAAAGCTGTTCAATCTTATGTGGATAGTAAAGAGATATTAGAAATGGCGCCTTCTCTAGTAATCTGCAATCTGATTGGGAATGACAGTTTATGCGACAGGTCCTGGCTTTGCTTTCACATTGGCTCTGTGACTTTTTGTCAAGTTTTATTTTAATGAGCGTCTCTCTTCCTGAGTTATATTTGCCAGAGCTATATATTTATTTATTTTCATTTTTCAAATGATACGTTCTTGGGTTTTTAAAAATAAAATAAAGTACCTTATTTTAATTTTTTAAAATTTTTGTTTCCCTAAGGACTTTACTTGTTTACTGATTCTTAAATTTAACATGTAGCCTCCTTCTCCTACCTTCTTTTCTTTCTTCCTTCTCTCCCTCTCCCTCCTTTCTTTCTCTTTCACTGTTTCTAATGTGTTTACCTGTGAGTACAGCTTAAGTTCTAGCCTATACATTTAGATAAATAATGTTCTTTTTATTTTTCTAAATTATTTATTATTGTATATTGAATTACCTCTTTGGCCTAATAATAACTTATTCTGGAGCCCCAGTGCATGAAAATTCATGCACTCGGCAGGGGAGGGGCGGGGCGATACCGTCTCTCAGCCTGGCCTGAGCCTTCTCGCAGTCCAGGACCCCTCATGGGATGTCTACCTGCCAGCTTAGGCCCGCTCCCCAGGGGATTGGGTCTTAGCTGACTGTCAGACATCTCTCTGGCAGCCTTGGGGCTCTTGGGGGATGTCCGACTGCGGCTTAGGCCCACTCCCTAAGCTACCCAGGTGGAGAGGCTCCAGCTGCCACAGCTGCTGTGCTTGTAGTTGTCAGCCCGACTTGTGGCTGAGCCGAGCTCCCCCTATGGGAGCATACTGACCACCAGGGGATAGCTCCAGCTTTGAACATATATGCCCCTGGTGATCATTGCATGTCATAGCGACTAATCATTCCTGGTCATTCCACGATTAGGGTCAATTTGCATATTACTCTTTTATTATATAGGATTTATCAGCACTGGATTTTTTTTTTTTTTTGAATCCTCACCTGAGGATATTTTTTCACTAATTTTTTTTTTTTTTTTGAGAGAGAGAGAGAGTAGAAGAGAGAAGAATAAGAGAAATATCAATGTGAGAGAAACACAGCAGTTGGTTGCCTCCTGCATAAGCCCTGATCAGGGCCTGGGCCAGGGAGGAGCCTGAAACCAAGGTACCTACATGCCCTTGACCGGAATCAAATCCAGGACCCTTTGGTCTGCAGGCCGACACTCTATCTACTGAGCCAAACCGGCTAGGGCTCAGCACTGGATTTTTAATTTACAATTTGTTTGATGTTGTTAATGTGGTCTTCATAATGTCTGAGTTTAGGAGTTTATTGAGGTCTCTTTGCTTTCCCGTTAGTATTCAATCAATTTTTATAAATATTCCATGGACACTTGAAAAGAATATATATTTTTTTGTAAAGTACAGCATTCAATAGGTACCTATTGATTAAAACTCATTTTGTACATCAAGTTATTGATGACCATGTCATACATTATAAGTAGAATGTAAAATTCTACCTCAATATGTGTATTTTAATTTTTCATAGACTATAGAGAGCTACTTTATATACATTTTTCAAAGCTATGCTATTTCTCATGTAGCTTCTGATTCATTGTTGTAAATTGAGCCAGTAATTAGTATTAATATTCTCTCTCTGCTCTGTTGCTTTGTATCCTAAATTCTAATGAAACTTGTTTACCACTGTTTTTTGAAAATATTTGCTTTACACATCTAGACTTGTATTTTATCTTTCATACATTTCAAGTGTCTCTTAGAAGCAATGTGGTTTTTAATTAAATGTGGGATATTGGATTGCTTAAATAGAGTTGAGCTCCTTAAATTATTGTAATTGCTGACATGTTTGGTCTTATTTCAATCATCTTGCCCCTTGCTTTCTGAATTTCAGCTTTTCTTTCTAGCTCTTATTTTTCTTGATAATTGTTATTATATTTGTTTTTAGTTATTCTAACAATTTGAATGGCAGAATAATATTTCAAACTTACAAATTGTAGTGTTCTAAAAAATAACTATGTAAACTGCCTTTTTGAAATAAGAAGCATATAAATAAATGTAGAAAATCAATAACCAGGAAAATGAATGCCACTTATATATTCTATTCTAATTTTTGTTCTTTGATCCCAGAATTTTATAATTTTGGATTCAAAATTATTGTTCATATATATACATACCCAATCAGAGAGCACCAAATTATATTTAAAAAATCTACTACCGGAACTAAAGGGATAAAGTGACAAACACACATAAAGTAGGCAACCTAAACACACCATTGACATCTACAGATAGATCATCCAACAGAAAATCAATAAAGAAATATCAGCCTCAATTGACACATTAGACCACATGGACGTAATTAACATGTACAGAGCCTCTCATCCCAGTGCATCGTCTCCAGTACACCTGGAACAATCACAGGGATAGACCATATGTTGGGACACAAAAGTAGCCTCAATTTCTTTCTTCTATGTCTTATAATTTTCAGAATACAGGTTTTTTTTTTAATCTCCTTGATTACATTTATTCTTAGGTACTTTTTTTTTCTTGGTGCAATTGGTCAATGGCCACCAATTCCTGAATATTAATTTTGTATCCTGCTACTTTGCTGAACTTATTTATTAGATCTAGTAGTTTTTCTATAGAATCTTTAGGATTTTTCTATGTAAAATATCATGTCGTCTTCAAAGAATGACAATTTTACTCCCTCCTTTCCAATGTGGATGCCTTTTATTTCCTCTTTTTGTCTGATTGTTTTGGCTAGGACTTCCAGTACTATGTTCAGTAAGCATGGTGAAAGTAGATATCCCTGTCTTATTCCCGATCTTAAGGAAAACACTTTTTTTTTTAGTTTTTGCCCAATGAGTATAGAGTTGGCTGTAGGTTTGTCATATATGGCCTTTACTATGTTGAAGTATGATCCCTCTGTTTCCATTTTGCTGAGAATTAAAAAAAAAATTATTATTTTTTTACAGAGAGAAAGGGAGAGGGATAGAGATTTAGAAACATCGATGAGAGAGAAATATCAATCAGCTTCCCCCTGCATAACCCCCACTGGGAATGTGCCTGCAACCAAGGTACATGCCCTTGACCGGAATCAAAAGTGGGACCCTTCAGTCTGCATGCCGATGCTCTATCCACTGAGCCAAACCAGTCAGGGCTTGTTGATAGTTTTATAATCAATGCATACTGGGTTTTATTAAATGCTTTTCTTTGCATCTATTGAGAGAATCATGTGATTTTTATTTTTCATTTTGTTTATGTGATGTATCATGTTTATTCATTTGCAAATACTATACCAATCTTGCATGCCTGGGATAAATCCCACTTGATCATGGTATATTATCTTTATAATGTATTGCTGGATCCAGTTTGCTAATAATTTTTTGAGGATTTCAGCATCTATGTTCAACAGGGAAGTTGGGCTATGATTTTCTTTCTTTGTAGTGTCTTTATCTGGTTTTGGAATTAAGATAAGGCTGGCCTTGTAAAATGACCACACTTATATGTGGAATCTAATGAACAGAATAAAACTGACGAACAAAAGAGAAATAGAGACATGGATACATGGAACAGACTGACAGCTGTCGGGGGAGAGGGCAGGAGTACTGGATGAAAGCAGATGAAGAGATTAGTTAAAAAATTACATATATATATATATATATATATATATATATATATATATATATATATATAACACATAGATACAGACAACAGTGTGGTGATAGTCAAAGGGAAAAGGGCTGGAGGCCTGGTGGACGTAGGAAAAGATGGGGAAATTGAGATGGAAAAAGACTTTGCTTGGGGTGATGGGCACACGATGCAGGGTGCAGATTGATGTTTTATTGAGTTGTACACACCTGAAACCTGTGTGGTTTTGTGAACCAGCGCCTCCCCAATAGACTCAATTAAAAAACACACAGCCTGAAGAATATGAACTATTCATGTACCATTAGGTGAGGACACAAGTCACCTTCTTAAGGGGACAGTTAACATTGTGTGAAGTTGTGAGAATTAGGGGGTGACTTGAGGTTGCAGTGAAGTGTGTCTTATTACTGTGACTGGCAGGATCATTGCTATTGGTTTAGCTTTCTTCAAGAAGCTGGTACCAGAGCAGGAAGTGCATGCCCTTCTGGGAGTGCGGTTCATCCAGGGCTCCAAGGACCCTAGCTCTCAGAGAAGAGCTAATCCTATATAATAAAACCCTAATATGCAAATCAACCTAATGGTGGTCACTATGATGCGCGCTGACCACCAGGGGGCAGACGCTCAATGCAGGAGCTGCCCCCTGGTGGTCAGTGTGCTCCCTCAGGGGAGCACTGTTCAGCCAGAAGCCAGGCTCATAGCTGGCAAGCACAGCAGCGGTAGCGGGAGCCTCTCTGGCCTCTACTGCAGGCAGGTGGTAAAGAGCAAAGGCTCCCAGACTGTGAGAACCCTGGACTATAAGAGGGATGTCTATGAGAGGGATGTCTGACTTCTGGCTTAGGTCTGATCACCGGGAGGGAGCGGGCCTAAGCTGGCAGGTGGATATCCCCCAAGAAGTCCTGCAAGAGAGCACAGGCCGGGCTGAGAGACAACCCTCACGCCCCCCCCCCCCAATGATGTCATGTACCGAGCCTCTAGTTATATATAAAACTAGTGATGCCTGTTCCATCTCCAACATCAGGGTTTCCAAGCATAAAAAAGCAATTCAGAGATTTCAGTGAGAGCATGGATTCTAAAGACTATGGCTCTCTGACTTCCCACATAGATTTCTCAGGATGGATGTGCTGAATTTTTATATTGTCTTTAGAGACCAATTCAAATAAATCACTTTTCTAATAAAGTTTCCTTTCCCATGCTGTGGAACAAAATGTAATCCAAAGTGGAATGAGGCAGCAGAAATATTACCTGTGAGTTCTGTTGCAAGTAGTTGGTGATTTGGATGAATCATGAAATGACCTAAATTTGGAAGACTGAGTATGCGTTCCTTGATTATTTATTTTTATCTTTTATTGATTTCAGAGAGGAAGGGACAGGGAGAGAAATAGAAACATCAATTATGAGAGAGAATCATTGATCGGCTGCTTCCTGCATGCTCCCTCCTAGGAATTGAGCGAGCCCACAACCCAGGCATGTGCACTTGATCAGGATCAAACCCAGGACCCTTCAGTCTGCAGGCTGACACTCTACCCACTGAGCCAAACCAGGTAGGGCATTTGTTTGATTATTGAGTCACTGATTTGTTTTGTGGTTGTCCTACACTCTGTGTAAGATGAAGCAATACAACTGACTGTCTCACCCCCCTCCCAGTTTGGTCTTCCAGAAAAGGATACATCCGGCCCTCGGGCCATAGTTTGCTCACTGCTGATCTAGAACATTTCAACCTGCCTCACTGTTATGAAATCATTTTTTGGCTCTGGGGCTCTTGGGTTAAAAGTTATCTATTTTTGTTTTGCATTTCTTGTAAAACTATAAATGCTTTGAAAGGCATTTTCTCCCGATGTATCAAGGAAGTCACTTCCATCCATTGATCTTTCAGAATGCCTTCACTGTTATTTCTTCATGGTCCAGAAGAGCAAGTGGTTTACACAGTGTTTCTAACATATGTAGATTTATATCTTTCTCCAAATTTGGGGGGTTTTCAGCCATTATTTCTTCAAACAGGGGCTCTGGATGTATGAAATTGGATTTTTTGTTATTGACTGGATTAGACATGTCTGGTTTTAAATTCTGTTTAGGCCTCCTAGTAGCTCTATTATATAGATAAAGTTAATCTGCATCTGGTTTTTCAATTAATTAATATAAAATGAGATACGATGCCAGCCTATATTGGACCTCTGTTGTTTTCCTCTGACCTTATATACATAGGCACATATTTTCTTTGGGGAACTGTTCTTTCTTCACTTGGTGAGGTTGCCAACCATTATACCATTGGTACCCTTTCCAAATTCTACAAGGACTGCATTTTGCTCACCCTGGGACATAAACTGCATGAGGCAGCAGCATTATCTTGTTTACTCCAGGGCCTAGAACAATGCCTCATTCAACGAGGCTTTAATTATTATTTGTTGCATGCATAAATAAATAATAAATCAAGTCCCAAGTTCTTTCCCATGTAGGGAAGGTGTCAAAATATTTAAAGATTTGTGGTATAGGCGAGCAACTGGCTCTGTGATGAAAAGCAGGAATTTATCACATTAGCAATCTATTTTTTTTTTGTCTCTCTACTGCATCCTCTATATTTCTCTCTGTTCCTCGGGCTGCATCTGTTTTACTCTGTATGTTATCTTCTGGACTGTCTTGGTGGTTTTCTCCCTAAGCCCCTGAGCTTCCTTATTTCTCTCCTATAATCTCTTTTGCTTGTATCTGTTTTGATTTCTAATTCCGTTCTTTATCCCTACCTACCTTCTCATTTTTAATCACTCTTTTTGCTTTGTACTTGTCTTTCCAGTGCATCACACCTATTCTGTATCAAATCACAATGAATGAGAATCTAACTTATTTGTACTTATTTAGTGTTTACTATTTATTTCATATTTATTTGCTCTTTCTTGGAATAAAGATTTATCTAACTGGAAGAAATCTTTTTCTAACTGGAAGAAGAATCATTTAACATGTTAAATTTAATATATGTAATTTAAAATATACTATATGATCTATTTAAATATTAAGCCTATTTAAGTTCAATACTAAAATCTAATATATATACCGTATTTGCCGGCGTATAAGACGACTGGGCGTATAAGACGACCCCCTAACATTTCCACTAAAAATACAGAGTTTGTTATATACTCGCCGTATAAGACTACCCCCACTTGGAGGCATATTTTTCAGGGCCAAAAAGTCGTCTTATACGCTGGCAAATACAGTAATCTCTCTCTCTCTCTCTCTCTCTCTCTCTCTCTCTCTCTCTATATATATATATATATATATATATATATATATATATAGAAGGCTAATATGCTAAGTGTCCCTCTAACTGTCCGACCAGTCATTATGATGTGCACTGTCCACAGTGGGCAGACGCTCAATGCAAGAGCTGCCATGATGTCACTGGCCATTTACAAAGAACTGGCACCATGGACCAAGCGCCAACAAAGCAACACTCAGCTTCCCTCAAGTGGAACACAGGCCCTGCCACCACCCCAGAGCAACACCCCACCAAATCACAGCCAATGCTGCCAAGACCCACAGTGCAAAATGAGGCCCACAACTCAACCCAGCCCAGAAATGGTCACTGTGGGCACTGGGTAATGATGTCATGTAGCAATGTCCTCTCCCTAGCAACTAGCCTGCTTGGAGTTTCTTCAGTCCAGGAACACAACTTGGTTTATAGCCAGGTGCAAACATTTTACACTTTAACCAAATGTCTGTGAAACATTTTCCTGTGCCTCATTTCATTTGACCCTCACAGAAGTTCCAGAGTAGTTAGACAGGAGACTTGAAAGAATCCTATTTTCTTTTCATTAGCCAGAAAATGGAGATTTAGAAAGTTTAGAAACTTGATCAGACTAAAAAGAAGTAAGAAATGGTGGACCTTGAAAATGACTTCAGGTTTTCTCACTGCTGCAGTTGAATATTTTACCCTTTGTTCTTCCTGTGTGATCTACAATAATAATTATTTGTGTTGCTATTTACCGCTGTGTTGCTGACAATTACCTGAAAGAGAAGTTGGGGTGCTTCACAGGGCTGGAAAAAGTTTAGCTAAATCAGAAAGCAGGCCACATTAAGCATGTTTAATCTATATCTATAAAAGGCTAAATTAAACCGTGCATGCGCGATATATATATATAAAGCTCTTGTTGGCTCCAATCGCACGTGTGTGTTTCAATCTGTCATTGTCAATCATGAGTTTGGTTGACACTTCTATTATAGAGAAAGGGTGAATAGCAATATTAAAATATTTCTTCTAATTAATTTCCTTTCAATGTGCACAAATCTGTGCACCAGTCCACTAGTATTTATATAAGGTAGGCATAATTTTTTACTCATCTCCAACTCTTGATGAACTTTGCTTTTCTTGTAGGTTAAAGGCTGTAAATAGAAAAGAAAAGTTCCTAATCCATCTTGTAAAATGGGTCTACGTCTTTTATTAAGCCAAAGCCACAAACAGTGACTGTGACAAATAGATCTGATGACAGTAATGTTGATTGATCTCCATTTGCCTGAGCATCTGGATTGAGGAAACTGATCAGGAAACACTCAGTTCTAGCTCAGCATCTAGGGTGTTTGGTGACTGGTAAATACTGACTATGCATGATAGTTAGTCAGAGCTCATCATGAACTAGTCATCCTGGTGTACTGACCTATCTATTCTCTGGGTACAGAATGATCCTTCCTTCTGCCCACTCTCCAGACCTCAATTCTGCCCCTGCCACTGGACTGCTACAGACCCTGGCTCAAGTGAGTATAAAGAGAAAGACAGCAGTTCCTAGGTCTGTTTAACAGATGGCAGCTAACCTGTTTATGCTCATACCTCCCAGGCACTGCAGCCCTAGATGGCCCCTTTTCCCTCTCTTTGCTTTTATCCCCCACTGCTAACTTAGCCCGTGTGTTTAGTGTTTCTTTTCTCTACATCACAGCCCCAGGGGAACATTATTTTTTCTTATCTGAATCAATACAATAATCTCTCCCAGGAAGATTTTCAGCCTTGGATCTTGGCTTATATTGAGAATGAACAGACCTACTCCCTGGGGCCCTGCGATATTAGATGCTTTCAATTTCTGCTCCTACCTACCCCATGTCTTTGATTATATGTACCCAGGGCTCACAAACATTTAATTGGACAGCTCAGTTGAGTGTTTTTCTCATCCTTAGATTGCCCTGTAAATATTGACATTGGACAAGATCATTCTAATGACTTAAGTGACATTTTGTTGGTGTACACATAGGAGGAATAAATTTACATTCATTAGATAATTATCTTTCAGCCTAATTGGCCCCAAACCCATCATCTTTCGCTGGTGATGAAGCCTAATACTTCTAGGGGGAAGGTATTTTTCTTCCAACCTGGGTTCTCCTGGGACAGTTTGTAAAATGATTCACAGATTGCAAATATGCTTTATATTCTTCTGCAATGAGAAGGAAAAACAGATCTCCAGCATTGAATAATAATTCTCTGCCACAAAACCTGCATGTGAGTTATTGATATTCCATCCCCTTGATTGCTCAATTAATGAAGCCAATTAATGTACAATTGTTGAAACAATGTGCTTTGAAGTAGCTTCAGCAGGAAATAAATGAGCCTTTTGGGGGATGTTGCTGAGTTTTTTTATTTTTTTATTTTAAGAATAGTTGACTGATAAGGGTAGCTGCTTATGGGAAACAGTTTGCATCCAAATAAGACTGAACCATAAGAATGAACAGATGTTCTTCCATCTTCTTAGTGCCTGGAATGTGATGCAATGCTATCCCTTAATTCTCTACCAAGAAAGTCTAAACTATAGCTAAAGGAAACTGTCAGAGGCCAGCCACAGCAGCAGGCCAGTGTTGATTCTCCAGAATATTTGCAGTCATTGGTCTCTCAGACATCTCACTAATCAGTGTGGACATCTGATGTGGACATCTCACGTGGCCTTTATTTCTGCTGTTAGGCTTGCAAATACAATGAGTTGGCTCACATGGTCTGTTGTGCTATCCAGGCTTAGTCAGTTCTGTATTTTGGTGGGATTAAAAATTGTATCTCTTTGACTATTAAAAGAACATCCCGGGCACAATAAATAAATCACAAACCCAGGAAAATGTACTATGTATAATTATTGTGAAGCCTATTTCTATTTTTACTGAAGTGAGGCATGAGGTTTTGTCTGTGCTCAAGCTGTTTTTGGTTTGGCAGGAGATGGAGTTGTAGAGATAGCTTTGAGGGAAACGTGTTGCTCAATGGTTGTAAAATTATCTTCTTCCGAACAGCTGTGCTAATTTATTTCACTCATTCCCATGCATTGGGGCTAACGGAATTGCAGATCGGAGTTGGACCTAGAACTATTAAAATTTTGAAGACAGAGAAAGGGGAAATTATATATATATTTCTATTAAAATATTTTTATATATACTATATAAATAAACTTTTCTATATATACTAGTCTATATAAATATGTGTGTGCATATACACACCTATTGGGTGAAATAGAAGTATGATGGCTAGACAGACAATACAAAAGATTATCTATATGAAGCCTTGGCCTTGTAGGAGCCTATTCTCATCCTCTCCCTTTATAGCGGATCTAAGACTATGAGCACAGGGAATGCCCACCTCTTCACAGGGCTGACATGACTCCGATGTCCCTCTTTTGCGACCATGACCTTCTGTGTTCAATTTCAGATTTCCAGGGCAATCTAAAATCTCTCTTCTTCCAGAATGGGTAGAAAGACCTCTGCCATGACCTGTTAATTTTCTTTATCATTAACAAACAAGTTTAAATGGTAAAATTCCCATTGTATGGGAACTATATTATTTCCACCATTTTATTTGAGCACAAGGAGATGTAGTTGAATAATGTAACAGCAAAGGTGTTTGGTCAATGGACACTATTTTTAAAAAAAAATATTTTATTGATATTTTACAGAGAGGAAGGGAGAGAGATAGAGAGCTAGAAATGTCGATGAGAGAGAAACATCGACCAGCTGCCTCTTGCACACCCCCTACCGGGGATGTGCCCGCAACCAAGGTACATGCCCTTGACCGGAATCAAACCCGGGACCTTTCAGTCCGCAGACCGACGCTCTACCAGTGAGCCAAACCGGTTTCAGCTGGACACTATTTTTTAATTGGTGGAGCCTGAGGGAGCAGGTAGAGAGAGAGAGAGATCATCAGGGGTGGCTCCATCCCCTGTTCATTTCACAGAGCAGGAACATGGGTCTCAGTGGCACCAGCAAGGTCGCAGTGGGGTGTGCCTTGGAGCTGGGAACAGAACTCAGGACTGGTGACTGGCAGTACCCGGTCTTGGCTATGCAACCTGGCTGCCTCCCAGGATAGAATTGTAGCAGGCTTGTTGAAGTGTGGCCGGTTGTAAATCCCCAGACTGCTGATGTTCCGACAATGTTACTGAGGCTCCCTGCCACCTGGACCCAAAGGGGAGAAGGATTTGGGGAGTTGCTTGTATCCTATCTAGATGAGAGTGCCTTGCCCCTCGGCCCCTCCACATCCCCTGGTCAGAGAGATGCCTGGCGGTGGTCTCCCAGAGGGAGACGTGATTAGGTTAACCCCAGATTAAGAAATAGGTATTTGTAAAAGCAAGTTAAAGGAAGGACATAGAAAGTGGAAACATTTTAGGAATACTGTGAACCCCTTTCCTCCTCAGCTGTAGTCTCACCTCTTACTTCCCATGATCTTACCTTGGTTCTTTTTGGATTTGGAGGAGGAAATTATGTAACTTGTGCATCTTTATTTTCCACCATTTTATTTGAGCACCAGGAGATTTAGTTGACTAATGTAGCAGCAAAAGTGTTTGGGTAATCTCTAATGGAAGAATACATGAGTGGAATCCGAGTCTGGGCATCCAGGTCTGCTGAGTGGCTATGGAGGAGCTCATGCACCTGCTGATGTGCCTTATTGGCAAGGAAGCATCTTTGCTGTCAATCTCTGCATACTGCTTTTGACCATGCGTTTGTAATATCAAAACCAATGAACAACAACTAAAAACATGTTTCTAGACCCATTCTCTCAAGGAGAATAACCTTTGCACTCTGACTAAAATATTATGTAGAAGAAACATCAAAGAAATCAACTCTGTAAACTTATTATAATGCCTTGCGTCCTAACCAATAACTTAAAAAATGCAAAACAGGATAGACAATTCATCAGTGTTCCAAAATGATTTATAATGTAGTAACCAATTATCTTTAGTTTTGCTCTCTAATTCGGCTCTCAGAGACAGTGTGCTAGATTTTTTTAAAAAATATATCTTATTGATTTTTTACAGAGAGGAAGGGAGAGAGATAGAGAGATAGAAACATTGATGAGAGAGAAACATCGACCAGCTGCCTCCTGCACACCCCCTGCAAACAATGTACATATCCTTGACCAGAATTGAATCTGGGGCCCCTCAGTACTCAGACCGACACTCTATCCACTGAGCCAAACAGTTTCAGCAGTGTGCTAGATTTTGAGACTAGAAAATTCAGCATGAACTATAACCTTGTACTTGGTGAAAGGGAGTGAAAAGCCCCTCTCAATTGGCTCATTTGCTTTCTAAATTCTGCATGGCAAAATGAGTTCTTTTTTCTCACATCTGTAACATTCCACTATCACCTTGGCTGTGCTGTGGGTATTAAAAATTTAAATCCCTCGGGTGAGTAGTCAATTTTGACCTTTCTTTTAATGGGAAATGTATTCTATTTCCAATTTCACTTGGGCTGCGGCAGCTTCTAATGCAAATGAGTGCATGTTTTATAAAAAATCACCAATAAATTCCCTGCCATTTGGCATTGGAACAAGATAATGCAAGAAATCAGTTTTATGTTTCAATAAAAATTATCAGATGAAAACCTAGATCAAAATAACTAAATTTTGCCCTAACTGGTTCAGTGGATTGGCTCAGTGGATTGCGTGTTGGCCTGTGGACTTAAGGGTCCCAGGTTCAATTCAGGTCAAGGGCATGTACCTCAGTTGCAGGCTCCTTCCCGGCCCTGTTGGAGGTGCATGTGGGAGGCAACCAATCGATGTGGCTTCTTGTGCTCATAACGAAGGTCTTATTAGCTACTTTGGAGCTGATGTTGCCCCTTCAACCCATCCGTGGTGTGTAAGGCTAATTGGTTCTGTCTTTGAAAAGTGAGGCTCATGAAGCTTTGAGATGACAATGTAAGCCAATAGAAATTTACATAAGACATTTTAGGACCCTCATATGTTTTTAAACACTATATTTGCTCCAACATTGTGTCTCTTCCATATCAATCTTAAGTTTAGTATTTCCTCAGTGTTCTGCTTGGCAAATTATTGTGTGTAGAATAAGAATAACATACAGGGGAAAAGTTTCTGAGTGTAATTTAAGAAATTAATCATCCATATGGGAAATAAAAATTAATAATGCATGTAATTTTGATTTGACTTCTTATTTGTCTTATCTATCAGAATCACTGTCCCCTGATGCACGCGCAGTCTTTATAAAATATGTGATTGGAAATAAGGGTAGGTGTCTATGTGATGCACAGCATAGGAATTTTGCAATTAGAAGTAATCAACTCATAAATGTAAGCAGAATATCATGCTGGGAAGAGAAAGAAGAAAACAGTTTTAATATGAACCTCCTAGACTTTCTAATATAGAATTTATTGCTCAAATGTATCCTTTTCAATTTAAAAAATGGAGTTATTATAATTCATCCTTTGTTTCTATTATTGCTTCTATTTCCTTGAGTGACTCATTATAATTCTTCTTCAGTTCTATTTACTTTTTAATGAATAAAATAGTAATATATTTAAAATATAGTAATAAATGGAGATATGTTCCTTTTTGTAGAGATTATCTATCTGTCTGTCTATGTCTTCTTCAGTGTGTTAAAAATAAAAAGTAAACATGCTTTTTGCAAACCCAGAGACTTTGTCACAAATATTCAAAGAAGAAAAAATATATTTAAGATACCAGTTAACAACTAGAAACCCACTGAATACTGATGCTGCGAATCTCAAAAGGCACAGGAGTAGCTCATGGGAAAACTTAAGAATGCTTTGAACTACCTCAAAGAAAAGAACCAGGTTATATGGGCAAATGTAGTCAAATCTAAGGAAGAGAAAAAATATATATAGTGTCTGGTCTTTCTGTAATAGAATTTGTTGCTTAAGTATACATTTTTCCATTTCATAGAGAGAAATTGTTATAATATGTTCTTTAATATATTTTTATTGATTTTTACAGAGAGGAAGAGAGAGGGATAGAGAGTTAGAAACATCGATGAGAGAATCATCGACCAGCTGCCTCTTGCACACCTCCTACTGGGGATGTGCCCACAACCGAGGTACATGCCCTTGAGCGGAATCGAACCCCCGGACCTTTCAGTCCGCAGGCCGACGCTCTGATCACTAAGCCAACCCGGTTTCGGCTATAATATGTTTTTATTGTGGCAGTTTCTACTGGCATGGCTTACACTCAATACATATATTGAGGAATTGGATAGAATGTATGATATTTATATTAGTGCCTTGGTCCTGAGCATATCACAATCAAAAGGGCCAGAAAAGGTGTATATCCAGCCTCCTTCTTTAGATGTGCACCCTTCTGGCATTTCCAGGTTGTGCAATTGATATGCTGATGAATAGGCATCTCCCTCTCTACACTGACAGTTCATTAACTGAAAATTCAATTCATTTATTCAACCAACACTAAATGCCTACTATGTGCCAGGAATATTTTTGTATTGGAGCACATACAAAGAAAAAAAATAAGACACTGCCTCTGACTTGAGACAATCATAGTCTAGTGAGAGAAATATAAATAGCTTATAAGAATACAGGTAATAGCATATGGTAGAAAAATGTTAACAATTCTGGAGGAAATCAGAGGAGAGAGTGATAGATACTGGAGTTAACCTGTGAAAATAGTTTTGATTCATTATAAATTTCCATTACATTTCTCTTCTTTTGTCTCTATTTTTATTTCTCTTGCTCACACATGGTAAAATAATATAACCTTTAAATTTTTTTTTCATAGTCACAATCTTATGTCTCAACCTTCTGCATCTCCCTTGCTTATGTTCTTATCAAGAACTTTAGTAATGAGTTTTACCAAAGATATCATATTCATATTACTGAATGAAGCATGAATTGAGCTAATGTGCCTCAAAGGACTTCTGAGTAAGATTATAAAGCTCAATGAAAAGTATTTCCTAATAATCAGAGATAGTCAACCATGTAATGGGCTGCTGTTATGAGTAGTAAGATTTCTATTCTTAGGACTAAGTAATGGTATACTTCTATTGATGTGAAATCTTATTATATTGATCTTTATATTGACAAGGTTATAGAGTTATGGATTGGGTCTATAAAAAACCTTTATATATATATATATATATATATATATATGTATGTATATATATATATACATACATATACATATATATATACACACACATATATATATGTGATTAAATGTATAAATAAAATTTATTGGAATAACATACTATTTAATAAAGATAGAATATGCAAATTGACATATTTTGCATACAAATGGTGGTGTCCACAGCCAATAAGGAGGGAATATGCAAATTGACACAACAAGGTGAGAGGTGGAAGGCGGCTCTGGTCAGAGGGAAGGCAGAAAGGCGGCTCTGGCTGGAGCACAGGTGGTGCCGGCAGCCAGGGGAAGGAAGGCCTGTTCTTGCAGGAATCTTCGTGCATCGGGCCTCTAGTTATTTAATAAGACTATATTTAAACATTTTAACCTTTGTCCTCTCTTTGGATAAAATTCTACAATTCATGTTATTTATAATGTTGAATATTCAGGATCATGGATAGCAATTATCAATTAAATTAACTTGGGTGTTGGTTTGATATTAAATAGCAACAACAACAAACATCTTTTTTTTCTTTTTTATTATCTAAAGTTTTACATATGTTTCCTTTCCCCCCAATTAACAATAAAAATCTTACTAGTAAGGATATTATATAATGCTCTAAGATATTACATATTTTGTCTAATGGATAACTTGTATGTATCTATCAGTATATGTCTCATAGTTGAGAAGGGAGTCTACAAGTTATTGAGCAATCCACTATATTATCTTTAACTCCCCCAACAAATACATGTTCAGTACTGTTATTAACAGATATTTATGATGTATGTGTGCATGCACACCTGTATAAATATAGATTATTTTCACAAGCTGTCAATATATGTTTATAAATGAGAAAGTGAAGGCTTAAAGTAACTTTCTCAAGGTCACATTATTAATAAGAGATTCAGTCCCCGTTATAATTTCAAATTTTATTTCCTTGAGAAGCTCACACTCATCCTTCAAGGTCTCAGCCATATCCTTCCTTATTTAGGTGGGCCATCAATGATCACTACTGATTTAACTAGAAAAATAAAATTTTCACATGTCTAGTGCTATTGATGAAGATTTAGCTTTGGGATTAGCCAGTTTTATGAACTACAACAGATCTCTTCAGGGTAAAACAAATAGCTCTGGAGCCATCTGTTAAAAATACACTGGCCACTAACTGTGTGAAGCAGTGGTGTTTTGTCTTGCCTCATCACTGGTGCTCTGTACAACTTTCAGTTCGGCATGTCACCTTTCTGAATCACACAACAGAAACTTAGTGCGTTACTGTGCAATGCACTTAGCTGCTTGTCTTGCTAACTGGAATGTGGTCATGGGCATCATTGTGCTTCTTTTATACCCAACAAGATACAGTAGGCTATGTACTCAGAAAGTAATAAAATATTTAATTTTAATAGACCTTAATGAGTCGAGTTGAATTTTCCTCATGTGTGGAATAATATGAATAATAACCCTTGCTCTGCATACTGCACACTTTGTCATGTGGGAAATCATTGTACGTGAAGGTGTTTTAGGGGAAGTATCCCATAAAGCATTATGCAAATCGATTAGATCAGTTTCATCCCAAGAGAAGCATGTCTGACTTTCCTAACTGTGACTTGAAGAAACTGAAGAAGGAAAATAAATTTCTTATAAATTAAAGAAGAGCATCCAGACTACCACTTTCAGAATTAGAATGTTGAAATCTTACATCTGAAACAATTTCCCTGAGGCAATATTGGAGAATGGATTTCTCATCTATTTCCATGCCTTCCTCTGTAGGTGACTAGAATTGATTCATAAATCTGAAAAACTGATGCTCTTATTTAGAATCAAGTCCATGTCATTGTTCTATGTTGTACCATTTTGTATAATGGGCTCTGTACCTTTATCCCTATTTTTGCTTCACAAAAACTTAGTGATTCAAGCAAGACTATGTTCCTCTTTTTGGAAAACTGAGACATGATACAATGAATTGACTTGCCAATATCAAAGAGATTCTTGGTATCAGCCAAGATAAAAACTTAGGTGGCTCAGTTCTTAGCCCCATCGTGATTTCTTCCTGCCACAGTGCCTTGGACAGGACAGGGCACTGGGAGACCTCGCTCATGTCATGTGGACTCTTAAGATCTATCAGAGCCCATTTCTGGAGCCCATGTTGGACCTCACATCATTAACCTGTGGCTAAAGCTGTGAAATCATACTCTCTGTTGTGAGTTTCTATTGAATGTCTTGGCTTACTTCCAGAAAAGCACACTAAATAAATGATCAACCAGTAAGGGAACATGACCTTCCAACCCCAAGGGCAGCTGTTCAACATGAGGTTAAACCGTCCCTCAGCAAGGTCATTGGCTATGGTTATCACTCTAAAGATGCCCAAAGATCTTTATTCTCAGGGCTATCCTTAACTGGAGTGTTTGGTATTTTGGATTTTCAAGAAATGTAGGCTATTTTTTATGGGGTATATTGGGGTTTTCAAGAAAGCTATGTTGAAAATAATCTATCTTCCTAGGGAAGTCTCCAGCCATTGTAGTCTATATTTAGACTATTTATCTTTCTATGAAGTCTTACAGTTATCCTAGTATCAGCAATAAAATTTCCTTCCTGTCCCTCCCCATAAAACAACAGATGGGGAATAAATAAATATTTTGGATACTTTTATATTCTATGATTCATTTTTAGGCTAAGTATAGCTTTGTCCAGATGTTCACAACTCTGATCTAGATAGCAAGTAGCATTTATCAAGCCATTCACTGTTTTCCAGCCACTAATTCTTGCCTATGACAATGGCATAAATAAAAACAATGGCCTGCCGAAACCAATTTGGCTCAGTGGATAGAGCGTTGGCCTGCAGACTAAAAAGTCCCTGGTTTGATTCCGGTCAAGGGCATGTACCTTGGTTGTGGGCACATCCCCAGTAGGGGGTGTGGAAGAGGCAGCTGATCGATGATTCTCTCTCATCGATGTTTCTAACTCTCTATCTCTCTCTCTTCCTCTCTGTAAAAAATCAATAAAATATATTTAAAAAACACAAAAAAACAATAGCCTAAACAAATTATTGTTCCTTATCTTAAAATATATACAAAATAGTTTATTTGCATATGCTCATTGAAGACATTGGTTGATGTGTGATCTATGTAGAGCACATGATAACTTCTATGTTATGATTAACAGTATTTTAAGAAATAGATATTTGTACCCTAGTTGGATAGCTTAGTTGGTTAGAGTGTCATCTTGATATGCCAAGGTTGTTGAGTTTCGAATCCCGGTCAAGTCACATACCCAACCAATGATTGCATTAATAAGTTCATAAATAAGTTCAACAACAAACCCCTCTAGCCTTTCCTCTCTCTCAAAAATCCATAAGTTAAAAAATTAAAAAATAGACATTTATGCCTGAATGACCTTCTATTTAAGCCCAAAGTTGAAGTATAGATAGAACAATGCTAATGAACCTTGTTTTGTGAAGGCCAAGAACAGGGGAGAGGGACCCAATACTAAGAAGATATAGGGCTTCATCCGAACTAAAGTTCAATTACATAGAACTTCATCCAACAGCATTTACTGGAAGTCTGCTATATGTCAGAACTGGTTTGGTGATAGCTGGATAAATATGGTAAGTCTTAGTCTCTAGGAATTTTAGCATTGTGGGGAATATGTGCAAAAAGGTGTTGAACAAAGCAGTCGAAGTTATTTAGCTTGGATAATAAGAATCCTGAAGTTGGAAGGAAGGAGAGCTTGGTGGCTGTCTTCAAGTAATGTCAGAGCAGACACAATGGTGGACAAAACGGTGTTCTGGTGGTACCAAGGGCTGGAACTAGAACTGGTGATTAGAAAGAGCAGAGGACCTTTGTTTCTGTGTAATATAATGAAGAGCTCTCTGATAATCAGAGCTGCCTGCCTTTGAATTTGGAAGAGAGGAGATCATGTATTCACTGGGACAATATAGGGGCCATGACTGATCCGGGGAGTCCCCACATGCTTAACCTACTTGGGCTGTGTGGCCTACAACTTTTTGGCTTGGATATTTAGAACTACAGGGTCTGAGTGGGAAACCCCTGAACTTCAAAGCTAATTTCTCACCCATGATTTCTACCTCTCTATATTCCCATTAATACCTGCCTTTTGAAAGCAGTATTTTCATTCAACAATGTAAAATAATTTCCAGAAATGACTTTTCTTCTTAAATGTATTTGTCCAACCTCGCTTTATTGAACTGCCTTGTTTCTTTTGGCTTTTCAATATTCAGCCCTTGTTTTGACTCAGGGTATTTTGCAATGTTCTAATCATTTTTTTTTTCTCTACTGCTGTTAAATTACCCCCAATCCCAAGACTTTGCTAGATAGAACATTGAAAAATATTGTTATTGAAAAGCTATATTCTCTAAACGTCAACGACTTTGTAAAGCTAGTTTCATTATAAGTCAGGCTTTTGAGTTTTTAGTAAATCTAAATGCTCATTCTTTCTCTCCATGACTTAGAATTTTGCTGATTACACTTTGGAACTGTATAATTGTGTAATTAATCTTGAGAATGTCAGAATGCATATTTTTAAAAGCAATTTTCTTAGGGAAATAACACATATCTTATTTTTGTATTGTAATTGGTATTCATGAACTCTTAGTTTATAGGTATAAGCACTGCCAGAGATGGCCCATATCAGTGCCATATATTATTAAAAATTGATTAATTTTTCAAACACATCTTCTGTTCAATTTCTCATTAAATGAGGCATTGTAAATTCTTCTGTCAAGGAATACAAATAACATGATTATGCAATAATTGCATTATGCAAAGTCCTCTCAGCTAGCGTGGTTATCTGCCATAAACAATGATTCATTCTTTGTTGAAAAGGCACAATTTTCACAACTAACCAAGAGCGAGATGAAGTCCAAACCTTTGATATTCTCATTGCTTTCACAAGGAAAACAGTTTGTGGTCATTCATCTAGGATTTGCATCCATGGAGGGACCTAACAATAGAGTCAGCCCTAGCTGTTATGGCTCAGTGGCTAAAGCCTCAGCCTTTGGGACCAAAGGGTCCCAAGTTCGATTCTGGTCAAGGCATGTACCTTGGTTGCAGGCTCCTCAGCCCAGGCTCTGGTTTGGGTGCTTGCTCCTGCAACCAATTGATGTGCTTCTTTCATATTGACATTTCTCTCTGTCTTTCCCTCTCTCTTCCACTTTCTCTAAACATCAATGGAAAATATCCTTAGGTGAGGATTTAAAAAAATAAGATAGAGGCAAGTTTACCTTACTGGTAGCTTTTTAAAAAGTGTACTACTTTTTAAAGGACCACTATCTTTTGTCTAACACAAATGTGAACAAATGAATGAGTGAATGAGTGAATCAGAATGAGTAAGGGAAGAAGGATTATATACTAGGATTGACACGGGTAAACAGCAACAAAATAATGTATGTCCATTCGGGTATCTTATGCTGCTCATACCCTGCATGGTCAGCTGTCTACACATAGGATGCTGCTCTCTATGAAGGCATTTGGCTTCTCAATGATAAAAACGTTTAGTGGACCTATTTTGATCATTAGTTTATTTTGCTCATTAGATTTCAAACTGACAGATCTCAGAGGGGTGGGATGGGGGCTAGAACAGATTAACCAAAGAACATATATGTATAAATGCAAATCCCATGGATGCAGACAATAGTGTGATGAAGGCCTAGAGTGGGGCAAGAGTTGAGTGCAGGGGTAGTGGGGGCGGGGGGATGGGTGGCATCTATAATACTGTCAACAATAATAATAATAAAAAATGTTGAATGGAAATATTGAAACATTAGCCCTAAATAAATAACATCCACTGGGCTATGCAAAGTTGAATAAGACAGACTCTTTCAGTTAACAAGCTCGTGATCTCATGGGATAGGCACATAATTGAGCATAATTAATTTCAACACAATGTCCTTGCGAGTGCCAGCAAAATGCTTTATGCAGCTAAGAAAGACATCACCACACTTTGTGGGAAACAGGGCCTATGGGGAAAGACTCACAGAACAAGGGCCATTTGAGCTTGTGCTTGGAGGAGAGAGAGGGCTGTCTGTGGGAGGAGGTACAAGGCACTCAGTCAGGACCGACATTAGCAGGAACAGAGGCATGAGGTCGGAAAGGGCCTGGCATTTGTAGGAGGCAGTATTAAGATCAGTGGAGCTGGAACAAAGCTTGGTGGGAGCCTGGGTCCTACCCTTGGACCTGGTCTGTGAAATTTGCCTGGAGGCTGTGATGTGGGGAGAGGCCTGATGAGATTGCTTTTCAGAAGGCCTCTGTGGGGGCCAGGTAGAGGGAGTATAACACTGAAGAATCCTTTAAGCACAGTGTCAGGAAAATGGAAATCAAGACGTTGACTTGAAAATAATACAAAAGATTGAATTTGATAGACTAGATTTGAGGCATAAAGGAGAAGGAATAATGGAATATTAAGTTGAAAACTTAGATAAATTATTAGGTCATTCTAAAAATCAGAAATGTACAAGGAACACGACTGGTGAGTGGTGGTACTTTACATGATGCCTTTAGTTTGGGACATGCTGCTGTTGAATTGCTTATGGCCTTCGGGCAAAGATATTGAGCTGAAAGTACAGAGAACCCCATACGGCCCTCACCTCCACCTGGCCTCCCCATTATCAGCCACCAGGATGGTTCGTTTGTTGCAATCAATGAACCTGCATTGACACATTACTATCACCTGAAGTCTATTGTTTAATTACAGTTTATATTTGATATTGTACATTCCATGGGTTTGGAAAAATGTACAAGGACACGCACCACCACTATTGCATCATTCAGCATAGATACACTGCCCTACAGATCCTCTGTGCTCTGCCTCTTCCTCCCTCCATTCTCCTTATCCCCTGGCAGCTGATCATGTTCATGTTTTGCCTTCTCCAGAATGTCCTCTAGTTGGGATCAGACAGTATGGAGCCTTTGCAGATTGGCTCCTTCCACTCGGTAATAAGCATTTAAGTTGCCTCCATGTCTCTTATTGACTTGATAGCCCTTTTACTGGTTTTAGCACTGAATAATATTCCATTGTCTACATGTCAGGTTTCACAGTAGCTGTAAAGTTACTGTTCTTCCCTCTCTATACTCTGTTCCAGGGGTGGGCAAACTTTTTGACTTGAGGGCCACAATGGGCTCTTAAACTGGACCGGAGGGCTGGAACAAAAGCAACTTGACCATGCTGGCACTCTCATCTTGGGCTGCTGGTGAAGGAGCGGAGGGAAGAGCAAGAGAACCCTCCGCTCTTTCCGCTCTGTGGGCCGGATAGAACAGCCGAACACGGGCCAGATAGAAGAGCTGAACTCGGGCCGTAGTTTGACCACGGCTGCTCTATTCCTTAGTCACACATTACTAAGTCCTGCCCCAGCACGGGAGGAAAATTAAGCTCCATTCAGGATGACTTAGTTCAGTCTCTAAATAGCAAAGCTCATTGTATTTGTTAATAATAGTAATAATCATAAATTATTATATTGGCATCGTTATTGTTATTACTGCTTTCTCAATGAAGATCTAACAAAAGTTATTGATTACTTAGAAGACATCATAAAAAAGAAACATAGTAAAGAATTCTGGAAGGCGGACCAAGATATATTTTCTGCCAGTTGCTCTTAGCTCCTCAGAGAGAACCTTTCCCTGGACAGTGGAGGAGATGTCTGTGACTATACGTCAGTGAGCGGACACTCAACAAAAGGGTGGTTCCATAGTCGGTGATGTGAGCTCAGCCTGAAGCTAAACATTTTAGCTGTGTCAGCTTCTTTCCGAAACCACCAGTGAGAGGTCACATTGTCTGCTGAAAGGCTACCGCATTATACAGCTGGAGCAGCGTCTGAGCTAACGGTGGTGAAACCTGCTAATGAATGGATGCAAACAAAGGGAGCCAACTCTCTGGTGGAGGGTTCTTAGATTAACTGGGTTCTGACTTGAATGTTTATTCACTTTCGCAAGAGTACTGTATGTTTATAGAATAAATATTTTATGGCCCATGGCAAATGTTCAGACCCAAAATGAGAGTGATAAAAATGTATAATTTCAAGCTGGATATAAAGAAAGTTATATAGAAGTTAAAAAAAAAAAAGTCAAATAGCTGAAACAGGCGTGGTTCAGTGGATAGAGCGTCGTCCTGCGGACTGAAGGGTCCCGGGTTCGATTCCGGTCAAGGGCATGTACCTTGGTTGTGGGTTCATCCCCAGTAGGGGATGTGCAAGAGGCAACTGATCAATGACTCTCTCTCATTGATGTTTCTAACTCTCTATCCCTCTCCCTTCCTCTCTATAAAAAAAATCAATTATATATATATATATATATATATATATATATATATATATATAAAATATAATTATATATATATATATAATTATTTTACTTATTGGCATCATTATTGTTATGCCACTTATAAGAGGGTTGGGAAGGGTGCTTGGTCTTTTCTCATTCTCCATCTGAGGGAGAAAGAGGCTGGTCCAGATGATCTCTCAGGATCTCTCTGGCCTGAGCAGTCAGATCTCATTTTTCAGAGGGGTCCTATGAGCTCACATTGTTCTCCGAGGCAATCAAGGGCTATAAGAACTTTCTGCTGCCGTTGAATGATTTTAACTCAGTTGTGAGCTCCCACACATGTTTTTTGAGGCCAAAGATTTTTCACACACTGAAAAAAAAAATGCTACATGAAGGGAAAGCAACCTCCCACTTTGGGGAATGTAATGAGAAAACTTGAACATTTCCAGCTAACAGCTTTTTATAGGCTATGAATAAGTAAACACAGAGTGAAATAAAAGAGTGCAAGCATGAGCTTCGCTGGAGAAGGATTTCTTTCAGTGAGTCAGAGCCAGCCCAGTGTATCCTTCAGAAGGGCAAATATGGGCACGTTCGTCTCTGGACTCAAGTCTGATGTAGACCTGCTGTGGCCCAGATGACACCACCGGGTCTTTGATTCATTTGTGCATTCACATATCAACCATTTAATAAGCATCTACGTTATGCTGGACTCACTGCGAGGTCCTAAAACACAGATATGGAAAGCTTTAGAGCATTCCCAATTTAGTGGGTGAGATAGGCTGATATGTAATTAATTATAAATGCTCTTTGGTAGGTGTGATAATGGACACCTGGTTGTGTTCTGCATTTCCTCAGCTCTTGTCTTTTAGGTTTTCTCACGTAAGAGTGACTGCGCATTTCCACTCCACTAGGATTTTTCTGGACCAGGAAATAACATATAGCATTTGAAAATGTTGTGTGCGGCTACAGTGTGTATGTGACTATGCTGTAAATAATCATTTTACAATTGAGTGGCTAAGATAGAGAGGTGAAGTGTCTTTCCTCAGATATTAATGATAAGTATAAAAATCTTGATATGACCTTGACCTCCAATTCCAAAGCTCAAGTATTTTTCTCCTTACTGCGTGGCTTGGAAATATGGTCTGAGAATTGCTATATGCAACCCATGTAGCAAGTGTGAGTTCAGGGTGCAGGTATGCCTAAGGAGCTACTCAGACATCTCTTATTTACTTCTTGGTTTCTCAGAGCCTTTTCCTGTCCACACTGGTAGACCAGTAATCCATAGTCACAGAAGGGCCATGCCATGTAATGTGGTGCTAGCTGGGCAGTGAGCATCTGTCAGGACTGTTTCACTGGGTGATCTGAGCTCCTTGAGGACTTTTCAAGGACCCAACCCCCCAAAAAATTCAACCTGGATGTTGAATTCACAAGAGCAAAGAAGAGAGTCAGGAACGACTCTCTTCTATTAACCTTCGTGTCAATCTGGGCACCTGGGATGAAGCTGGACCTCTTTCTCTGAGTCCCTGGAGATGTTTTATTGGCACAGATTCACAAAGTAACCACTGGAGACCTGGACAGCCTGGATGCAAGGTGACTTGGGACTTAGAATAAGTTTGATTTGAAATCCCAGCTCCTGTGTTTGGTCTTCTCCCTCCACTGTTTCTCACGTGTCAGTGGCTTTGTGTTCTCTTCCCTCCCTGTCTCAGTACTCCTCATGGGAGCCGCTGCAGAACATCTTGAAGCTGGCTATTGGGAAGAGCGTGGGCTTTGGAGGTGGGCCGCCTGGCTTGCAGTGGGACATAGGCAGGGAGCTGAACCTCTGTGAGTGTCATTTTTTCACCTATGAAAATAGGGTCATGACCCTTATCTTGAGGACTGGGTGTAATTTAATAAGATTATGTTGGTAGACTGCCTGGCACAGTCCCTGTGGTATTATAATTTGGTCTATAGATGACAATTTTTTTCAGCAAACGTTGCTATTCACTGTGAATTCGTAAGCAATTGAATTGCTTCTCACATGATATATTCAGCTTTACTTGTCATCTTTGTAAGGAACGTTTTGTTCTCAGTTGGAGCTATTATCATCATCATGGAAAGTTCCAGGAACAATTGTTTTGGGCTGAGTGTATCTTTCTCTCTCTTGAAATACCCAGATACCCAAGGAAGTGCTTGGTTGTTCCCAGACCAAGTATCCCTCCAGTGCAATACTAGGAGCTTACCTCCTGAGTAGTCTAATAGTGTTGACCTCTAAGCTGCTTCTTCTTCTCTTCCCCTCTGCCTCTCCTCAGCACCAAGGTCATTGCTGTCTGGTTCTGCTCCTATGGGCAGCCCTCTAGTGAGCATAAGTTAGAGATTGGGGAGCCCTAGAAAGGCACCTATAAGGACTTAATCACTATGACATGATGATCAAAGATAATGTGACCTCTGGAGTATTGAACTACTTGAAGATATACAAAAAAAAAAAAACAAAGTAACAA
The DNA here is from genome assembly GCA_963924515.1 of Vespertilio murinus. Classification (NCBI taxonomy): domain Eukaryota; kingdom Metazoa; phylum Chordata; class Mammalia; order Chiroptera; family Vespertilionidae; genus Vespertilio; species Vespertilio murinus. The sequence continues at coordinate 65,223,315 of OZ004713.1, read as the reverse complement.
AAAAAACCCCACAAAACCCATTCACTTCATTTATGCAATAAGCATTTCTTGGAAGCTTCATACATATATATATATATATGTAATTTTTTTCCAGGAAGGAAGGGAGAAGGAGAGATAGAAACATCTATATATATAAAAGCCTAATTGACCATTACCACCAGTCACTATGACATGCACTGACCACCAGGGGGAGGTGTTCAACCAGGAGCTGACCCCTGGTGGTCAGTGCACTCCACAGCCAACCTTCCACAGCTGGCTAACCTCCTGTGGTCCTTCTCCCTAACTGGCTGGCCCCAATAGCCAGTTAGGCTGAGGGACCTCACCTGTGCATGAATTCATGCACCAGGCCTCTAATCAATGATAAGAGAGAATCATTGACTGGCTGCCTCGTACATGCCCCACACTGGGAATAGAGCTGGAAACCCTGGAATGTGCCTTTGCCTCTACTGGGAATCTAACCATGACTTTCTGGTTCATAGGTTGACACTCAACCACTGAGCCATGCCAGTCATGCCCTTGGAAGCTTCTTAGTGCCAGGCATTATGCTAGAAACTGTGAAAAAACAAGTCAGTTACAGTCCTTCCCCTGAGAAGCTTCTAGTCTTTTGTAGGAGGTAGATAAGTACAAGGACATTTATAATAAATACATTGTAGTAAGTGTTAGGATAGAGTTATGGATAGCATTATCAATGAATGTGCAGTAAATGGCATTCTAATCCAAATTTTCCCCAAAGAGGTGAGACCTATGCCAAAGCAAGTGGGAGTTGGCCAGGCTGTCACAGGACATCAGAGGAAGAGGAATAGCACTGAAAAACTCAGGAAGGTAAAATGTTTGCAGTTGTCTGGGGCTCAGTTGTTGGCGAATGGCAAGTGCTGATGGTGAAGCAAGCAAGGCTCAATTTCACAGACTCACGTATGCTATGATGAAGAGCTGGCATTTAATTCTGAATATGCTAGCATGCTTTTGAAATATTTTAATTAATTTATTTATTTATCCCCACCTTCATTCATTTAACAATACTTGGTGAACATGTACTATCAGATTGGACATAGAGTGGAAGTTAAAAGCAAGGACTCTGGATTAAAAATTGTTTGGATTCAAATCCTGTTTCTGCTACTTGCATGTGCTCTGGCCTTGGACCAGACTTTTTAAATCTCTCATTGCCCCAGTTGCTTCATTTATAAATTGGAGATAATAATAGCCTCCACTTGACAGGATTATTATAATGATTAATCTAAGATAATATATAAAACATTTATAGCACTTCTAGACTCAAGGTAAACATTCACTGACTGTTAGCTGTAATCATGTGTGACGGGATCTGATGAAACCCAGAGAAAGGAATGGTCCCTCTCCTCCATGAACCCAGAGTCCGTGGGAAAGGAAAACACTGCTGTGAGAATGAGAATAGACATGACCAGCCTGAGAGATGTGTGCCACGATATGGAAGCAAACAGGAGAGGCTTCTAACTTAGACTTGGGAAACCAGAAGAGACTTTGAAAAGAAGTAATATTTCAGTCAGACCCAAGAAAAGAGTAGAAATAATTAAACAAAAAGAGAAAGAGAAAGAGAGAGAGAGAGAGAGAGAGAGAGAGAGAGAGAGAGAGAGAGAAAAGCCCTAGCTGGTTTGGCTCAGTGGGTAGAGCATCAGCCCGTGGACTGAAGGGTCTCGGGTTTGACTCCTAACCAGGTGTCCTTTCCACCATAATATGCTTCCTCCTTAAATTACAAACTGGCACACAAGCCCATGTGCACAGTCAGCCTCCTGGAGGGCGGATGTGACATCTCTATCTATTGTCAAGCACAGTTTATATTCATAACTTTCTTGGTTAATTTGTTTAAAACATTGAAAACTGCCTTTTGGCAAGAAAAGCTGAAGAAACCATATTTGTTTTGACTCATCAGGAAATGTCAGTTTTCTCACACTTACATTGCTTCCCTTAAAGGTGTGAGCTACTCAGGAGTAAAGTGATTAAATTTTAATTTGCATTCGGATGTCTTGAAATATTTCACGGAGTGTCCCAGAAACAAATACCGTATTTGCCGGTGTATAAGACGATTTTTTGGCCCAGAAAAATACCGTATTTGCCGGCGTATAAGACGACCCCCTAACATTTCCACTAAAAATACAGTTTGTTATATACTCGCCGTATAAGACTACCCCCCACTTGGAGGCATATTTTTCAGGGCCAAAAAATCGTCTTATACGCCAGCAAATACGGTAATTAAATTTCTTCAATTCTGGTTGGTTTCGCTGGGGTTTAGCAGTGCCCCTAAGAAACCAGTAACCTGCTAAAATGACATAATTGAGAGAATCATTTTCCTGTGACATGTGGACAATAGCCTGGTGAAGTAGGTGAGTCTTGCCCTGTGAGTTCCATTGGGAGACTAGAACTTGTGGAAGGAGAAGATGAGTACAGTCATCCCCAGGCAGTTGTGTTTGGTATGTCATGGCTCTCACACGGGACTTCTCTATTAGCAAAGTGGCCAATCATAGCTGCCCCTGTGCTCAGCTTGACTGGGTTTTAGAGCCTGGGATCAAAGCCCAGACCAGTCACTTACTAGCCAGGAAAACAGAAATGCAATCTATTTTCTCCCTGTCTCAGTTTACTCACCTGTGAAATATGGTGAAAAAAGGTTATTATCTAGATTAATTGAGATAATGCATTTTAAATACTTAGAATAGTTTCTGCAACATAGGATGCACTCAATAAATGTCATCTATTATTAGTTCACTTTAAATATATAAACAGCCTGGCTGGTGTGGCTCAGTGGAGGAACGTCGACCTATGAACCAGGAGGTCGTGGTTTGATTCCGGGTCAGGGCATATACCCAGGCTGCAAGCTTGATCCTCAGGGCATGCAGGAGGCAGCTGATCAATGATTCTCTCTCATCGTTGATGTCTCTATCTCTTCCTTTCTTTCTGAAATCAATAAAAAATAGTTCTAAAAAGTAATAAAAATACATAAATATATAAACACAACCTTAAATTCTATGTCTGTGAGAGCTACTATAGCTCAGGTCTTTCATTTCGTAAGTGAGGTCATCAAGGCCTAGAAAAGGGAAGCAACTTGTTTAATTTTACATAATTATTAACGCACAGTGGGAAGTATGCTGACTGACTCTCATTATAGAACTATTTCTACTTTGCAAGCTTTTCCTCCTCCTTATTCTGAACAGGAATACAGAGTACAGAAAAGTATTAATACGGGTGTGCCTTTGGTTTTTAGATTTTATGGAAGTTTTCAGAATGAATGTAATTGCTTTTAAAAATTATCATCTTTTATTTGATACAGGTGAATTAAAAAATTAAATTGGTTGTCTTAAACGTATTGCTTTAGAACTCATTGAAAGTGTAAGTTAATTACTTTTGTTATATTTAAGGCCCCAGAGCAAGCTTTTTGTGGTGCTGAAGCATCTGCCAACTTGACAAGTGATTCCACTCTGCACATGGACCTGTGTTCCTGCAGGTAGGGAAGCTCCATGGGGTAAAATCTCACCGGTGGCGCATCTGGGCAGTGGGCAATGGCACTGCCTGGTGACTGACTCCAGGTAATGGGTCCTTTGTCAACACTTGGGCAACGGTTCCTTTGTCACCACTCTATCAGGCCCAACAGCTTGCGCATGCGTTTAGGTCTGAACAGCATCTGTGCTGAGGTCTGGCCTCCTCACAGCGCAGACATCAGCATGTGGCAGCTCTAGCTTGGGGTAAGCAAATTGATATTGTTGTACTTTTCTCTCTTTATTGCATATTCCTCTCTACATACAAACCTCCTGGTGTTCACACTGAGCTTGGGAAATTCATCGTTTCTGTCTGGTAACTATTGAGCTGTTAATCTTCCAAGTGGATGTAGTCATTTATCTTAGAGATCTTCTCAGCCTGGTGGACGTAGAAGAGCTAAACAGAAGTAACTGGGGGGGAGGGGGAAAAAGAGGAAGGTTCTTATTTAAGAATAAAAGAATCAGGATGGCTATGAAATATGGTAATGATTATATAATATACATAACACTTTTCGAAGAATACCTAAGTGAGAAGCTTTCTTCCTGAACCTAAAATTAGGCTGCTGGTAAAAGTTGCAAAATGTGGTTTTATGTATGAAAACACTTGTTAAAAACAGCTTTATTGAAGTCTAATTGATATCCAAAGAACTACTTGTATTTAATATGCACAACTTAGTGAGTTTGAACATACTCAAGCACTTGTTACTAAATCACCAAGATCAAGGTAATAGGCATATCCAACATCTCCCAGAGTCCCCTCGTGTCTCTCTGTTTTTGTGGTAATAATTAACCTAAGATTTATCCTCTTGACATGTTTAGAAGTACACCATATCATACTCTTAACTCTGGGCACTGTGTTGTGCAGCACACTTCTAGAAGTTACTCACTTAGCATAACTGGAACTTTATAACATTGACCAACAGCATCCTAGTTCCTCCGCCTCCAAGCCCCTCACAACCACTCTCTTCTCTGCTCCTGTGAGTGTGCTATTACAAATACCTCATGTAGCCACAAATGGTTTGTCTCAGTGGATAGAGCATTGGCCTTGGACTGAAAGGTCCTGGGTTCGATTCCCGTCAAGGGCATGTACCTTGGTTGCAGGCACATCCCCATAAGGGGTGTGCAGGAGGCAGCTGAAGGATGATTCTCTCTCATTGATGTTTCCAGCTCTCTATCCCTCTCTCTTCCTCTCTGTAAAAAATCAATAAAATATATTTTAAAACACACACAAAAAAAACCAAATACCTCATGTAATTTAGACTCATCCAGTATTTGTACTTTTGGGTGGGCTTATTTCACACTCTTTGATACATTCAGAGTGGTCCCACTGAGCTACCTGTGAGTTCATCAACTGCCCATTAATAGAATTACTTACACAAAGAGGGATGACTGTTTACCAAAGAAGAGGTAAGATCCCTATGCTTAGCTGTATTCCAACCACCTCAGGATCTTTAGGAGAAGTTCAAATTCCACCTGGCCAGTGTGGCTAAGTGCTTGCGCATTAGCCATACCTAGGGACCAGGAGATCATAAATCAATTCCCGGTTAGTGCTCATGCCCAGGTTGTGGGCTCGATCCCCCATCCCCAGTGGGGGTTGTGCAGGAAGCAGCCAATCAGTGATTCTTTCCCATCATTAATGTTTCTGTCCCTCTCTCTCCCTTCCTCTCTGAAATTAATAAACATATATTTTAAAAAGTTCAAATTCCAAAGCATACTTTATATAGCTACTGAACCAGGAATCTTCATGGATGTTTTAACATAATCCACCTTGGTGTTCTTTATTCTGACAGATTTTCACAAGTTCCTAGAATGGTGTTAGAAACCACTAGTTAGGAGGTATTCTTGTGTTTTGGGTGTGTGCCTTCACACACATAGATGCATGTGGGAGAGCCATGGGATAATTCCAAGTTTTCTTCTAACCCTTCCAAAGAAAAACACTCTTATGTCCCTGAGATTTAAATCATGCTTCCTGTGTTGGTTCACCCAGGGAACAATTATTTTAGGTTGAGCAGCGGTTTACCTGACTCCACAAAAGTGGGCACATCATGCTGATGAGCCGTTCTGCACGGCACCTCCATATTTCTGGAGACACTGTTTTGTGACCTCCCATGATTTACAAGTAATTAAGCATCTGTTTTCATGTTAACTATCCCTACCCAGCGAGACAAGGTGGCTCAAATGCCTCATCCAAGGTCCTCATCTTTCTCCAGGTGGCTTCTCTAGCCAAGTCCTCTTACACCATGCCATCTCCTCTAATAAGATCAGTTCACATTGAAGTTCTTTTTCTGGGCTCCTACAGTCATGTTTATAGCACAGAACTCAGATCTTGTCTCTTCCCTAGTCATCTAAAGCTCAGGCCCCTAAAGGAAGCAGAGTACCCTATCCATCATCTCCTGCAGTGTTTTTAACATCTGGCATGGAACACAGTTCAGAGTCACTGCTAAGAATGACTTGTTGGCTGATTTTTAAAACGTATTATACCAGACGAATAATATATTGAAACAGATTCCTTTCTCTTCTAAAAATGATAGAGCTTACCATTATTACTCATTGATCTTGCAAACATAAGGGTATTTGGTTGTATTTCCAATGGGAGGTTGGGTCCAACAAAATAAATTGGAAACCACATATAAAAAATGAATCATCTATTTTTTATTGAATGCACATTTTCACGTTAAACATCTTTAATACTTAACATGCATTCCTGCTAGCTTTAGAAACCAACATGGTTTATGGATTCAATTAAAAACCTTTCCTTGAAAGAAATCTATTTTTAATTTTCATTTTAATCATTTAAATATTTAAAGATGTTGCCTTTGTTCTCCAAACTTCTTTTAATCATATTGGGCATGCACGCATAGGCACTTTTGAGAAAATTGACATTTTTATGATCCGGATGTTCCGAAAGAATGCATTTCTTCAACCTGGAAAATGCATTGTCTAAACCCTTATTTTTTCTTTTGAATTTCAGCAAAAGCATAAGTGAGTTCTTTGTTAATAAGCCCATGAGGAATCCCTGTCATTGCTGGAATAGATAGTTATTAAAAAATGCCATGACATTTAACGTTTTGTGACATGGATGGGGCTCCTGCTTCAGCCCTTGCTTCTCCTCAACCCAACTCCATGGCCTGTCATTCACCACTCTCACACGTGCTTCAACTCATCTGCAAGGATTCACTTCAAGTATGTTGGGCTCTTGCCAAAACCGGTTTGGCTCAGTGGATAGAGCGTCGGCCTTTCGGGCTGTAAGGTCCCGGGTTCGATTCCGGTCAAGGGCATGTACCTTGGTTGTAGGCACATCCCCAGTAGGGGTTGCGCAAGAGGCAGCTGATCGATGATTCTCTCTCATCGATGTTTCTAACTCTCTATCCCTCTCCTTTCCTCTGTGTAAAAAATCAATAAAATATATATATTTTTAAAAAAGTATGTTGGGTTCTGTAGATCTACCAGTGGAATCTGTTCAGTATCTAAACGTCTAGCCACATGAGGAATCTAGGTTGACTGCATGGGCCTCATACAGACTTGGGGATCAAATCCAGCTCTCCTCTTATTTGGTTTCATGACTTAAACAGTTAAATTAAGTTCTTTGAGATTATATTTCCTCTTCTAAAATAATGTTTCCTCTGCAGAACTGATGTGTGTTTCAGGTATAATACATATCTGGTTCATAGAAGGTCCTAGGTAAATGGTCCCTCATGAAAATGTTGCCAATTTTCCATGAGAATGAGAGCCTTGAAGTCAGGAGATGCTGCGTAGGCACCTGGAAGAATGTCAATCTATTCTTCATGTACTATTTTCTTTCATTGTTTTTAACTCTAAATGCCCATCTTGTACCTAAGGGGACAGCTTGTAGCCACCTGAGTGCTTAAAGCACAGATATATTTGGGATTCTGACAGCCTGTAGACAGTGAGATAACTGTAGACAGTGAGATAACGTTCTAATGTGGACTCACCTTTGCTTCTGAGAAAGAAAACCCTGTGCAGAGAGACATCCTGGGCCATGGATATTGCTGGCACCTCTTTCCAGCCCCTGGTTGGGCCAGACTGAGCCTGTGCTGTTTCCATACCCTGATCAGGCCAGCCCTGGGTTTGGGGATGAGGCGGAAGTGACTGTGACACCTAGGCAGATGGTGATTCCAAGAGAATTGGGAGAGGTCTTCGGTTACATGTAAGACTACCCTGTCTCCTCTTCTGTTTCTTTGAAAAGAGAGAAGAGTGCTTTTCTTTTCTAGGTGGAAGGATGCAAATGTTTCCATCTCATATGAAATTTAGCTCCCATGCCTGTTCTGTTTTTTTCTGTTAGGCTCACTGTTCTCCTAAGGAGCCAGATTGTTATTCAGAAGACATTTCCTTCTCCCTTCTTGAGCAAATCACCTTGAATGCTCCCTTATTTTGTGAATTTACCTCATTCAGGGGATGAACATTTATTAAATGCCCACAGAACCTGCCTTTACATTAGGCATCCTACATACCTGATTTCATTCAAACCCCACCAAAATTCTCATGGATAAGGGGCATAAGCTTCATTTTTTTTTTCTACAGGAGAAAACATCCACTAGGAAGTTGTGAGAAACATCGCCAAGACTATACAAGAAGAGGGCAAAATTGAGATTTAGAACCAAATTTGTGGGACTTCAAAGTCCATGTTCTTTACCCTACATAATGATGCTATTGGCTTTAAGGGAAAAATTAGATCCTCTGTATCGTTCACTCCTCCAGCCCAACATTCTAATGACTTATTCTTTCAAAAATTGGCTAAGGAACCAGAGCCTCTGAAAACAGAATATTTATTTATTGTTATGCTTTTTAAGGTGAATTATTGGACTCATTGGTTTTCACCGCATGCCTAGTGTTTGTATATTTTATTTATCAATATCCATGGAGAGTTTGGATATGTAGAATTAAGAAAGATCTCAGAAACATAGTGCAGCAGAGTGAGTTAAGTCTTTGGAATTAAAGATGCATCCATGCCAATCATTGGCCATTTGACTCTGAGCAGGTTGTTTGATCTTTCCAAGTCTCAAGTTCTTCATATGTATAATGGGTACAGTGGTAAATATCTTACATGATTATTTTAAGAATTAAGCAAGCTACAAAACATAACATCACAAAATTGGACACACTGAGACATGCATTAAACAATAGACATTATTAGAACAATCATTATCTTATTATCAACATGATAGCTTAACTATGTATATTGTGTATCGAGAAATAATATTCAAATATTACCCAAAATATCCCTATTTCCTACTAAACTGTGTCTAGTCTACTACCAATTTTTCAGCCCTTTGCACAGTACCCAGCACCTAAGAGGTACTAAGTAAATATTGGTTGAATTGAATTAAGGATAGCAGTAATTTAAAACATCTAGGTTCATGACCCAGGACTTTATTAGACTGTCATCCATTTCAAATCTATAAAAATAAAACATGGGGCTAGAAGTTCTGTAAGGTGCTTAACATTCCAAGATGGTACATTTGGAAGTCCTGCAATAAAATGCATCAGACATATTTGTTTGAGCATTCATTAAGTAGCATTAAAGCCAGGTAATATATTTAGAACATTAGGTAAAGACAAGATTCCTTTCTTTGATTAATTATTAAACTGCAAGGAAAAACATGATGACTTGTCAGGAGTGAAGTTGAGGTCACCAGCTATATAACAAAACCAGCCATCTGATAAATGTGTACAAAATGCAGATAATGCGCGCTGCGGAAAGCAACGACCCAAGATGCAGAGGAGAGGTATCTCACTTCATTAGGCATCTCTAATGAGACGTGGGGAGGAGAATTAGCTGAGCAGCACTGCCGAACCATGTGCAGACCCAGGCTTGCCAGACAGGTCAGAGCTGGCTTTTGGTGACTCAAGAATGAATGAAGATCTGTGGTACCCTCATGTTCATGGTCCTCTAACTGTGTATTATGAGGCAGCATTTTATTCTGTATGGTGCTTTTAATTGTTCTCTGTGCATACGTACATATCATCTCTTTCTTATTATGTGTTGAGATCAGGGGCAATGTGATTCATCTTAAATATTCCTCACACTTTTAGCACAGTCGATCAGGAGAAGGAAAACTTTAAAATCGGCATAACCTTTCCTACCTTGTAGAATTTTTGTTTGTATAACCTGAAATGTGAAGCAGCTCAGTGCCTGACACAGCTCAGTGGATAAATTTACTTTTATTATTATTGTTATTATTTACAGCAATTATTAAGGATCTAATTAGATATTGAGAGTTGGCCCCGTATGCTACATTACCCTTCTTAAAAGCTTACTAGACTAGCAGAAATTAGGGAGGCGTAAAAAGAGGGTAATCATAAAGCATTATCTCCACTAATGGCATTCTCATATTTTCCCTACTCCCTCTGGAGCTCTCAGTTTGAAAAAAAAAAAGTGGGGTGGATGGGAGGGGAGAGATTAAAAGCCCCTGGTTTTCCTCCTTCCAAAGAAAGTGTTTTTTCCCCCCTAATTTTATCACTGAGATATTTGGGACTTTTTACATCATTATTTTTCTTTATTTTCAATGTTCACGCTATCACAGATATCCCCGTTCCGCACCCCTCCTCTGCCCCCTTTCACCCTGTCTCCCCCTTCATCTGGCCATCACCATACTGCTATCTGTGTTCCTGGCTTGCGCGTATATGTTCTTTGGCTAACCCAGCTGTGGGCAAACTACGGCCCGCGGGCCGGGTCCGGCCCGGCCCGTTCGGCTGTTCTATCCGGCCCTCGGAGCCGAAAGAGTGGAGGGTTCTCTTGCTCTCCCCTCCGCTCCTTCACCAGCAGCCCAAGAGGAGAGTGCCAGCATGGTCAGGTTGCTTTTGTTCCGGCCCTTGGGTCCAGCTTAAGAACCCATTGTGGCCCTGGAGTCAAAAAGTTTGCCCACCCCTGGATCCCTTCACCTTTCATTCAGTCCCTCCTCCCCTTCCCCATCTGACAACTATTTCTGTTTTGTCCATCAGTTCATTTTGTTCATTAGACTCCACATATAAGTGAGATCATATGGTATTTGTCTTGCCCTGACTGGCTTATTCAACATAGCACGATAACTTCTGGGTCCATCCATGCTGTTGGAGAGGGTAAGAGATCCTTCATTTTTCCAGCTGCATGGTATTCCATTGTGTCAATATGCCGCAGCTTTTTTAGCCACTCCTCTTCTGATGGGAACTGGGGCTGTTTCCGAATGAAGGCAGTGCTTTCTAGTGAAGCTTTCCTTAAAGCAAAACTATGACCGCCTCTCCGCTATCTTACCTGCACCCCTCATGGGGATGAAATGAGACTTTCAAGGTCGCTCTCTGTCCCGAGATGTTTCCTAGACTCTATGTTTGCTGCATTGTTTTGCCTCTGTGTATCTGAAACCTAACTGTGTGCCAAGAGAACTTTGCAATGAGAGCTTTGCAGAATACTTAGTATAGGCATGCCTGGTACTCACTTTAGTTACACTTTGACTCAACTCTAACACAACCTGGTATGCAATTTTGTGAGCCTTGTCCTTTAGGACTAGAATCTACATGTTTAAGCACTGAGACAGAACTATGTAAAGGAGATGGACATAAAAAATATTTTATCAAGACAAACCATACAGACTACTTTGTTGAAAAAAGCCAATGAAGAAATTAATAAATATTGTGGGAAGAGAATGCTTTTCTTCCATTACTTTTTTAAATATCTTTTTATTATAACTTTATGTTTAAATTACACAAAGAATTTTCAGAAATGTGTTTGCCATGCAGGTGTCATATCCATCACAAAGCATACATTCCTTTTCCTAGTGTTTTTGACACCATGGCAACAGAGTGCCACTCTCTGGTCTAGACGCTCACTGGAGAATACACTGCTCCTTTAATATAGTGAATTTCTGGGTAGGACTGGCCCAGTCTCAAGGAAACCAATCCTTGCTTCACCCAGGCAATCTCTGTGTTATACCAGAATGTCCAGCTGCTGAATATTGCCCCAATTCTTTTCTTTCGTAGCGTATGCCTGGGGAGTAAGGACATTTGCAGCTAACTGTTCCTTGGGGTGGCATCTGTAAATGGAAAGGAGAAAAGCACACGCTGAGTTCTAATGGGAAAGTTTCCCCGTACAAAACTTAGAATGGGGACTGTGGCATCTAAATGATTCAGCTGAGGTTAATAACCTGAGGCACTGATGCCTTTTGGAGCTGGAGCCCCCTTGGAATAAGTCTGCTCCTCCCCTGTAAAGGAATAGGTCCATCTCCTTTACATAGTTCTATTTCATGCTTAAACATGTAGATTCTACTCTAAAAGAACAAGGCTCACACAATTGCATACCAGGCTGGATTAGAGTTGAGTCAAAGTGTAACTAAAGTGAGTAACAGGCATGCCTGCCACAGTGTCACCCTCTGAGCAATCTCAGTGTGTTCCTTTGGCACAGCCTCAAACTTAATGCGCATCCAGTAAAAATCCAGGATGTGGGGGTCTACAGACATCCGGGTGTTTGTTTCTGAATGACTGGTGGACTAATACTCTCCAAGACTTGTTCACTGAAATCTTTTTTAATGTCTGTCCTCTGCTTGATGGAGAGTGTGGTCTACATTGTCCAAGGTAAGATCTGGTAGAATCCTGTTATAAACATCCCTTCTCATCACAGAGGAGCCCTGAACGCAGCGTTTGGGAGGTTGTTGCAACTCACACATGACTTGTGTGGCTCTCTTTCCTGGCAGCTTCTAAATTAGAACTAGGACCTTCTATTTTGTACTAGCCGGCTCTGCTGTCCACGCAGAGACAGGTACAGCTTCCTGCCAGCGCGAAGGCACACATCTTTATTAATGTCACTGTGATTTGTTCTTTCCGTGTCCAATGTTCCGTCTGGTAGCCCAGATTTCTAATCACGTTTGTTTAGTGTTTAGGAATAGTAATCTCCTTCAAACACCCCAAATTGTAAAAATAAGTGAATTATCCCCAAACGGCAGTCATCAGAAACCACAGCACTTTCAGGGGCCAGCTGCCCTCCCTCAGGGCACGTGCTTGCTGGTTCTAAGAGCATCTCTGCTTCTCTCTGGGAACCAATTTAATTCTCTCCTCGCTACAGACTAGTGTCCTCTACTCACTCAGATGTTTGGCTTCCTGTAACTTCCTGCAAATGGCTTGTCTTTATCCTAACTTTACTCTGGCATCCTTTTTGCTCCTTGTGGGATCCCTTATCACATCCCGCATGGCTCAAAATTCCTGTTCAGAGTCCGGTTTCTGGAGAAGGCCACATACAAATGTAAAGAGACTGGAAAAGAGTTAATTTGGGAAAAATGGGGGGCCTGGCAGGAGTCCACCTCTAGGGGGAGGACTACCCTAGGTTCTGGCCTTGCTCTCCCTTTTATTGAGGCTATGGGATGCACCCATTACCCTTAAGCAGGTTTGGAATACACCCGTAGCCCTTAGTCAGGTGATAAGTGGATTACCATATCAGTAAGGATTTACATGATTACAAAATGGGGAAGTTGCCTCAGCTACAATTGTCTCAATTGGATAGGGCCTGGTTGGCTCTGACCTTTCAGAGCTTCAAAGTTGACCAGCCTTTTACCTCTTTCTATTGGTGAGACAATGATCGGTTTCAGGCATCTCCTGAATCCAAACACTAGCTAAAGGCTTTTTAACAATTTCCTGGGGTAAATTTCTGACCCATGTCCAGTTTGGGTGCCAGGCTTCATGCTTCTAAGTAGGTGATGAATTTCCATCCTTGAGTTGGGTCTCCATCCTGACTCAATCAATCATGGTTGGGTCATGAGCAAAGGTCTGTGGCACTACCCATGTCCATTCAGTCCCTCTCTTTCATTTGGCAGGATGTGGGTGGCCAGTTGCTTTAGAAGGACGAATATGTAGTCAGCACAGTAAGTCATTCAAGACAGCCTTGAGATACTCATTCTTGTGAATCTTGTGAATCTTGTGAATGAGTGTTAGTTTCTCATCTATAAGCAAGGTAGTGACAATATGTCAGGATATCTTTTAAGAATTACAGATATAAGTGGGTAATGTTATGCCCAGACTTCATGATCCCCAAGGACCACCAGGGAGCCGAGTCCGATGCAATAAACAAAAGAGCCTCTTCCATGCTAGCATGGGCTCTGTCCCACTCATGCCAACAGCATGGCAGAAGAGAGCCCGAACTTCCAAGGATTTTATAAGGGTGGTGATGTCACTGCTTCGGCTGACCCTGATTGGTTGGGTGAGGGCTAGGGTCCTTACACAAAATGGAGGATAGCTCCGCCCTGTTCTGCCCTGCCCCACAATACAAAATGGAGTCAGGAGTTAGCCTCACCCTGCCCTGCCCTCTCAGGTAACACAATGGTTTCCATTTTTAACCCAGGATACTATGATTAGTTACTATAGTAGTATAATTAATAGTATAATTAATAATTAATTAGTAGTATAATAATAATTATATAACTTAGTAGTAATAATTGTAGGGATAACTATAGTGCTTCAGGAGTAACAGTGTGGTATTAGTAATAGGAATAGGAGAAATAGATGAAAAGTAGTTAGTGGTAGAGTTCTGGCCAGCAGGAAAAGCTCCGACCTCTTTAGCCTTTGCTGACTCCCTGCCTCCAAGACCTGGTAAGAAGTCCAATTCTTGAGTATTAGTTCTACAGGAAAACAAAAATTCTTGAGACTTGGTCTGCAGGAAAACAAAAATAAAATTAGCAGAATTCAGAGGGACAGAGAATTGATTTATGAGTCAGGGCATGGTCTGGCTTCAGGCTGGCTGGGTGTTGAAGATGAAACAATGTCATTAGAATTCTGTAGAGACCTTTCATCTCTTGGCTGTACTTCCCCATAAGTTGATTTTATTCTCAAACAGACCTTCCTGATATAGTGGGACAGATGTCTATTGACATAAATCTAGTTTTGCTGTGTCGTTTGAGCTATCAATCCTAGAGGAACAGGGCATGTCTTTTAGGTACCAACCCAGCAAAACACACACAGAAACTTTTGTCTGGATGCTAGGGATATCTCTATATAAGTCACCTTGGCCAGGCGTAGGGGTGGTGTTGGGTCCTCTGGCCTCATCTAGGTCCCTCTCCAGGTCTGAAAATGGGTTGGGGGAGGCTTAGTCCCACCTTAATACAATGTAGTTAAAATGTAAATGAGTTAGAGCTTTAATATCAAGAGACAAATAGGAACAAAAAAGAAGCTAATATCTACTACACAGTCCTTACAAGTTGATTGTTGGTTGCAAGGCTAATGAGATTATAAATTCAAATTACTGATTGAAGTGGCTAACTCATACATAGTATGCAATTAATAGTTACCCTTCCCTTCTTTTTCCTATTGCATCTTCCATTCTTATTTGGTATTTGGCTCCAATCCCATTTAAAAAAAATCTGTTCCCCCTGGTATAAATTAGATGACTACGTGGAATTGATTTCAAATATCAGATAACTGTGAGTTGAATTCTTAAAAGGTTCTTTTTCAATTTTAGAACTTTGTGATTTGAGATTTCATTGTTAATGGCAGAAACATTGATCCATTTTTAGGTATATATCCCTAAATCTCAAAGTGACCCCAGCTTCTCTTTCTCCCTTGCATCTCCTCCTCTATCAAACTTCTTGGATTTTCTTGTTTCTGCGTCTGTCCTATACAATTTCTGTATTCCCTCTACCCATTCCTATGACTAACACCTAAGTCTAGGCCCTCATTTATTTTCTTTTTTAAAAACTAAGGTAAAAATTACATAATTTAAAATTAATTACTTTCAGGTATACAATTCAGTAGAGTTCAGTATAGTCACAGTGTTGTGCAACTATCACCTCCATCTGTTTTAAACACACTTTCGTCACTCCCAAAAATAAAACTCCATGCCCAATAGCAGCTACTCCACGTTTCTTCTCCCCCTTAGCCTCAGGAAACTACACTTCTGCCATCTGTCTCTATGGGTTTATTTGTTCTGGGTCTTTCAAATAAATGGAATTATACACTATGTGACCTTTTGTATGGAGCTTCTTTCACGTAGCATGATGCTTTCAAGGTTTGCTCATGCTGTCGCATGTGAGTGTTCATTATTTTCCATGGCTGAATTCTGTGGATGCACCACTCTTTGTCTATCCATTCATCAGCCGATGGGCATTTGGAAGGCCCTTATTTTTTCACCTTAACCTTGACTACAGCTGGAGTCTCCCACTGGGCTGCTGCATTGCTCAACTACAGAAAGCAGTGGTCACTTTCTATTCTGTATGAATAGTCCGCTAGAGTTTAGCAACACAGGGATTCTGCTTTCTCATACCTTATCTCCAATGCATACTGATAATGTTGGCCATTTATTTCCCTGAAGGCTATCTTTGATCATATTATCCTCTACTCAAAATCCTTTGATGGTCCCCTTTTACTTATAAATTACATGATAATAAAAGATACAGTATATTAAATTCTAGGTGTGTGCCAAGCATTTTCCCATAATCTCTGTACATGTGTTATATCACTTAACCCTCACAACAAACATGTAACTGTTATTCTTCCCTTTCTACAAATGAAGAAAGTGAGTTAGAGTGTAAGCAAGAACATATCCAAGGTCACACAGCAGGAAAGTGGTGGAACCAGAATAATCACCCTGGTAGACAGGCGCTAAGGTTGCCCCTAGGGATCCCCACGTGCTGATGTGCATGCATTTGCATAAAATTCTCTCCACGTGTGCTGACTAGGACTGTGGCTTACTTCTAACCAATAGAATAGGGATGTCACTTCCATGTTTACCTTATACTGTGCGCGTCTTTGCTTAGGAGACTCCCTTTGCTGGGTATGAAGTACTTGGCCATGTCGGAGGGGCACACATGACAAAGGTCTTTAGCCAGCCTCTATGACTGAAGGGCGGTCTCTTTCCTCAAGTCAACAAACAGCAGGGACCCTCAGACATACAGCCACCAAAACCTGGAAGAACTTGGAAGCATTCTTCTTCAGCCTGGCCTCTGGGTGGGTGACAACGCAGCCTGGTGGCCACCATGATGATAGCTCAGTGGGGCTCTGCAGAGGACCCAGCGAAAGCATGTCTAGACTCCAGATGCATGGAAACTTGACATAATAAATGTGTGCTGGGTTTTTGTTTGTTTGTTTACATTTTTAGTTTTATATTTTTATTGATTTCAGAGAGGAAGGGAGAGGGAGAGATAGAAACATCAATGATGAGAATCATTGATTAGCTGACTCCTGCACGGCCCCTACTGGGGACTGAGCCCACAACCCGGGCATGTGCCCTTGATGGAATGGAACCTGGCACCCTTCAGACTGCGGGCCTACTCACTAGCCACTGAGCCAAACCTGCTAGGGTGTAAATGTGTGCTGTTTTAAGTCCCTGGAATCATGCTAATTTCTTACACAGTAAGGGAAAATGAATACAGATTTTGGTACCTGGAAGGGACACTGTTGTAACAAATACCTAACTGTGTGAGTGGCTTTGGAATTGGGCAGTGTGAGGAGGCTGGAAGAATGACAGACAAAATGGCTTATGACAGACAAAAGACAGAGGGGCTCTGAACAGACTGCTAGTAGGGTTAAGGAGTTGGAAACTGCTGCTGGTGATGATTCAGGAGGAAATGAGGCATGCTTTTGGAAACTGGAGAAAGAAGAATTCTTGTAATGTTGTCTCCTTCACTTATGCAGCATTTGTAAGTGATGAACCTGGATGTACAGTAGGGATATTTATGACTCTCGTAACTTTATCTTGAACTATTAAATTAAGTTTTCCATAGTGAGGTTCTATCTACCAGCTCAGTGTGTTCTAGACACATGCAAAACTTTTGGTTTCCAAAATTCCACCTGCATATTCCTGTCTCTGCACTTTGGAATAATTGTTTATTAACATGTAATTTTCCAATTACAGTGTTCTTCCCTCTCTCCATGTCTCCCCATCCCTTAAAGCCCAGCTCAAATGTTTCCTCATTGCTTGAGTGCTTAGCTACAATTATTCTTTATCTCTTCTGTGTATTTTGTTCCCCAATAACTCTGCTGGGGCTCAGAGTTCCATGCTTACATGTTGATTGTGGCTGCAAAATCATAACCTTCTTTTGTGTGTGTGCCCTTTTTAAAATGTTTTTAAAAAATACATTTCTTTATTGATTTCAGAGAGGAAGGAAGAGGGAGAGAGAGAGAGAGAAATATCAACGATGAGAGAGAATCATCGTCTGCCTCTAGCATGTTCCCCACTGGGGTTTGAGCCCGCAACCCAGGCATGTGCCCTTGGCTGGAATCGAGCCTGGGACCCTTCAGTCTGCAGGCCAGCACTCTATCCACCGAGCCAAACCAGCTAGGGCCTTTAAAAATGTTTTTAAACTGTTTTGTTAAAGTGCAGTTGGCACATTGGCATTTAAAGCGTACATTTTGACAAATTTTGACATATTGTACATACATGAAAACACAATAGTGAAGATAATGAGCGTATCCATCCCCCCCCCCCATGTTTCCTGTGCCCCGCTATAAAGGGTGTTCCCACCCTTTCTTTCTCAGGCAATCAGAAAGTGGCTCTCACAACAGATTAATTTGAATTTCCCAGGATTTTGTAAAAAATGCAATAATATTAAGTGTACTCTCTATCCTGGCTTTTCCCCTCGGATTTTCCCCTGATTAGTTTGAGATTCATCCATGTTTTTATATCTACCAATAGCTTACCCTTTTTTTATTTACTGCTGAGTGGTATTGCATTTTCTGGATATGCCGCTGTTTGTTTATGTATTCTAGTGCTGTGGGATATGTGGAATGTTTCTAGTTTAGGCTATTATAAATAAAGCTGCTATGGATTTTTATGTATAAGTCTTTGTATAGATACATGCTTTCCTTTCTTGGGGGTAAATTCCTAGGAATGCAAAGTCTAGACCATATGGTAGTTGTATATTTAATTTTTAAGAAATTGTTATGCTGTTTTCCAAGCTGGCTTTACTTTTTGTACATTTCTGCCATGTCCTCACCAAAATTTACTGTGGTCAGCCTTTAATCTCAGTCATTCTAGCATATTATAATAAAATTTCGTTGTGGTCTTAATTTGCATATCTCCAAAATGAACGAAGTTGGATAACTTTTACCGTGTTTATTTTTTTCCATTCATATGTCTTCTTTCGTAAAATGTCTATTCAAATTGTTCCCACTTCTTAAATTGGGCTATTTGATTTATTATTACTAAATTTTGAATGTTCTTTATATATTTTGGGTACAAATCATTTATCAAGTACGTGCTTTGCAAATATTTTCTTCCTGCCAGTGGCCTGCCTACTAATCTTCTTAATGATGTCTTCTCCAAAGCAGAATAGTTTGTTCTTTAATTCTGAGCTGTCCTCATTGCCTTATGGCCCCTTTCCAAAAACCCAATGCTTCATATTTATGTTGGTGTATTGGTGTTTCGGGCAAGAAAGTGAATCCACCTTCTGTTAGCCTGTCTCGGTCAGATGGAGTTCTCAATCATAAGACTGCTGAGGTTAGCGAACAGGCCTTTTGTTATCTAGTCCTCTCCCATATGTAGTAAATCATCTCGTACATGGTCAATGTTCAAAATAAATGCTTGTTGAGTAGTTAGAAATTGCTTAAAAGTGAACGCTAAAATAAATCTCCTCCCCCAATTCATTTTTATATTGACACAGCTCGGAAGAGAGCTGTATCTATAGCAGCTCCCTCCTGCAAGGAGAGTGCAGTGAAATGAATATTCAGTTTGGTTCAAAGCCCAGAGTAACTGGAATTTAGTTAATGGGGACTTTGGTGATTACCTTCGAAGCAGATTATTGCAGTTACAGAGCATTTTAGTTTTTATTTTGTAATTAATGGGTAAATATTATTGTGTTACTGCATAAACATTAGTAACAAACTTAGCCTTCATAGAAGTTTATGTTGCTGGTGATAAAATGTGGCTCCTGGATAAGTCTAGGGTACTTTTAATTTTCTTTTGTCAGTAGTTTTCTTTTACCAACTGATGAACTCTTCAGAATGGGGAATACAAGAAGAGTTTTACATACTGAAGCTTTTGAAATGTGTAGTTTCAACCACAGGACCTATTTCCCTAGTTGAATTAGTTTGTTGTCACGTGGCAAATATTTAAGATCTTAAATAAAACCAGTCTTTTGTTTTTATTATGGGGATTAAGAACAGAAGCTTTAACTTTGATTTTTAAAGGTTTGCTTTATAATTAGTCACAATAGCATTTAAAGAGTAAGCTTTTTACTCTGAAATTTTCAGAAATTTTAAACACTGAATATTTACTGAATTCACTTTTACAGATCTCTACCTTCTATTAGTTTGTTCTGTAATTCTTTTTAAAAAATATCTTTTATTGGTTTCAGAGAGAGAGAGAGAGATAATGATGATGATGAGAGAGAATCACTGATCAGCTGCCTCCTGCACACCCCACAATGGAGGTCCAGCCTGCAAACTCAATATGCGCCCTGACCAGGAATCGAACTGTGACCTCCTGGTTTATAGGTCAACATTCAACCACTGAGCATGCTGGCCGGGCTGTTCTGTAATTCTTATTTAAGACCCGAAAGAGCACATTCTAAATCTGATTATAAGTATTATTTATTATTACTATTATTATTATTAAATATTAATGGGAGACAGTAGGAAATCTTCTAATTTAATTCTATTTTTTATAATTTATTTTGGAGGAAATGAGTGGAGCCTGGGATGGACTTAAACAGCATTGGGAAACTACCAGAAGTTCAAAAACCATGCATGAAATTAAATTACGTTGGTCATTGGAAACTAGCAAATGACTTGGCATCTTTTGCTTGTAAATTAATATTTATTTGATGAATAGTACCTAGATGTCTAGAGTTAGCAAAGTATAAAAAAAAACTTTGCCTTTTGCCTTTTAAAGTTTATGGTTTAGTTTAGATGTGGTTAAATTAAGATAAAAAGTGTGTTTCAGCCCTAGCTTATTTGGTTCAATGGAGAGAGTGCCAGCCTGTGGACTGAAGAGTCCTGGGTTTGATTCTGGTCAAGGGCATGTATGTTGGTTGCAGTCTCCCAGCCCTGGTCCAGAGCATGCAGGAGGCAACCAATGTATGCGCCTCTCTCACATCTGTGTTTCTTTTTGTCTCTTCCTTCCCTCCCACTCTTCTAAAAAATCAATGGAAAAAATATTCTCCAATGAGAATTAAAAAAAAAAAGTGTGTTTCAGAGTGTTTGGATGAACTTCCTAAAACTTAGTGGATGTATCCTAAGAGGCAGAGAGAATAGAGAGAGTTGAGATCTTTTATTATATCTAATTCTCTCCCCCCAAATTAAGAACTATTGGTTTAGGGGTAAGAGAGACATGAAAATAAATAACAATGACCCTAGGTTGTAAGTTCTTTGAGGGGACTATGTACAGAACACAGCTGAACATCAATCAAAATATAATAATCATAAGTATCTATGCATCCAATATTGGAGCACACAATGAATCAATATATCAAGGAAACTTTATCAGAACTGAAAAGAAAAATAGACAACATTGCAACAATAGTGGGAACTGTCAACAATGGATACATCATCTGAACAGAAAATCAGTAAGGAAACAGCAGACTTGAACAACATTGTAGACCAAATGGACGCAATAAACAGAGAGCATTCCCCCCAACACCAGCAGCACACATGTTCTTACCCAGTATGCATGTAACATTCCCCAGGATAGGTCATATCTTAGGTCACAAAATAAGTCTTAACAAATTTTTAAAAAGACTGAAATAAAAGCAACTATTTTCCCCCCAGACACTGTGGTATGGACTTAGAAAATAATAACAAGAGGAAGTTTGGAACATTCACAAATATGTGGATATTAAACAACCAATGGGTTAATAAAGAAATCAAAAGGGAAATAAAAACTGTATTGAGTCCGAAATGTAAACGCATCATACCAAAACATATGGGGAGCAGCAAAAGCAGTGTTGAAAGAGATGTTTATAATGATACATGCCTATATTAAAAAAAAATAGAAAGCTCTCAAGTGAAAAACCCAACTTTATAACTCAAGAAATTAGAAAAGAAGAACAAAGTGAAGAGAAGAAAGAAAATAATGAAAAGTACAGCAGAAATAAATAGAATGGAGACTATGAAAAAATAGAAAAGATTATCAAAATAAGAGTTGGCTATTTGAGAAGATGCAAATTGTAACCGCAATGAGATATGACCTCATACCGTTAGGATGGCGATATGGCTATTATAAAAGAGACAAGAGATAATAAGTGTTGGCAAGGACGTGGATAAAACAGAACCCTGGTGCACTGTGTTGTTGTTGTTGTTGTGTGTGTGTGTTTTAATGTAAATTGTTATGGTCATTACAGAAAAAGGTATGAAGATTCATCAAAAAATTAAAAATAAAACTACCATACGGTCCAGCAGTCCACTTGTGAGTAGATAATACAAAGAAATGAAAGCAGGATCTCAAAGAGATATCTACATTCCCATGTTCATTGCTACATGATTCAACCTTAAGAAAGAAACAAATCCTGCCATTTGCAAAAACGTAGATGGACCAAGAGGTCAGAAATCAGACATGGAAAAATAATTTACCGCAAGACCTCACTTATGTCAGTTTCAGCTGCACAATTTTATAATCCAGCATCTGTATACTGCATTGTGTGCTCAGTACCCAAAGTCTAGTCTTCCATCACCGTATGTTTGGCCCGATGATATCTGGTACATAATAGATTCTCAATAAATATGTGACCGGCCTTGCTATGGCAGCACATACACTAAAACTGTAATGAAGGTTAGCATAGCCCCTGAGTAAGGATGACATGCAAATTCGTGAACTGTTCCCTATTTTTAGAGTTAAATGTTATGTGAGGTGATAAAGGTATTGACTTTGTGGTAAACATTTCTCAGTATACACATGTATCAAATCATCATTCACCTTAAACTTATGCAATATTGCCAATGATATCTCAATGGAGAATGGGAGAGGAAAATGAACCCCTCTAATAAATAAATAAACACAGAAAGTGAAAAAAAAAATTAAGTCAGAATTTGCCATAGGCCAAAAATTATGCACGTTAAAGTGTTTGTGTTTCCTTGTATACCTGTTCAGCACAAGGAAATGAAATTTGTAAAAATTGAAAGAATAGGCCCAACTGGAGTGTTTGTATTACTAACACTCAACTGGAAAATATATAGGTGTTCATTATCAGCACGTGATTAAATAAGTGATAATACTGCTATTCAAAAAATAATCCATAAGCATTCAAAGACTTGTAAACATACGGTTGACCTTCAAAAAGTTGAGGATGTATAAAATGAAAAATGAAAATCATAAAATGTATGCAAACATGTTTATATTTTGGTATTTTATACAAATGGCTGGACAGTAACTACTTCCAGTGGGCGTGAGAGTGGATGCAGGGAGAACAGACTGTATTTATTTCATACCATTCTCTTATATTTGATTATTTTTATAACAAGCACTTATTATTTCTGTAATAGCCATTGTAAAGCTCCATTTTCCTCTAAGAGAAAAGCTACACAAGTTCCCTTGGCATTTTCTGCATTCTAAAACCAAGTATAGAAAGAAGCTGAGAGATCTCTTTAATCCTCTGCCCAAGTGAGTACAGATTTTATTGGCGACAGAAGCAATATAAATATTGATCAGCAAAACTCATAGTCATCTTATGGGGAAAAAGACTATCTTCTGTATGACTCACATTGAATTGCCTAAAGCATAAAATAAAAATGCAGGCCTCCTATGTAACCCACAAAGAAATCAAAAACCGTGGGACTGTATCTTTATTGTGTTTTTGAAAAAGTGGCATTATAGTGGGAGATCAGGGACTATGGTACAGCAGCAGTTTAATTTATTTCCTTTACAATAGTAATAAAGTTTGCTGAGAAACTTGGTAGATGTTTTCAAGTATAAATCTCATAGAATTTTACTGATATGTTGATGTAGATGTGATTCATTCAAAATGAGAAATAAGCTCTTCCCATTTATACAGTATTTTTTCTGTTTATAATTATTGAAATGGAGTTTATGAATATCTGCTTTCTTCAATTAAAAAGAATTGTTTTAGGTTTAAGTATAGCTAATTAAAACTTTGGAAGCTGCTTTTTAAATTAAATGTAGTGGGTAACATTAGTTCATAACTTTATATAAATGTCAGGTGTCTATATACTGCATTGTGTGTTCACCACCTAGTCTCCTGCATCGCCATGTAATTGATCCCCATTACCCTTTTCATTCTACTCCCACCTCCCTTTCCCGCTGGTAACTATCATTCTGCTTTGTTTGTTGCATTTTGTTTTATATCCTATATATGAGTGAAATCAAATGATTCTTGTCCCTTTTCGTTTGACTTATTTCACTTAGCATGATATTCTCAAGATTCGTCCGTGTTGTCACAAATATCAATATTTCATCTTCTCTTATGGCTGAGTACTGTTCTATAGTATACCATATACATACCACATCTTTATCCAATCATCATCAAAGGACACTTAGGTTGTTTGCATATCTTGGCCATTGTGAATAATATTGTGAATATAACTTTGTGAATAAGTGTTCTCAAATTTTGGGGAACACAATATTTTGAGGAACTTCCATACTGTTTCCATAGTGGCTGCGCCGATTCACATTCCCACCATCAGGAATGAGAGTTCTTTTTTCTCCACATCCTTGCCACCACTTGCTATTTCTTGTCTTATTGATAATATCTTTTTAACAGGTGTGTGTTGGTACTCCATTGCGGTTTTGCATTGATTTATATTTCTCTTATAACTAGTGATATTGGGTATCTGTAAGCTGCTGTGAGGGAAATTTGACTTGATGCTGTTAATGCCTACATAGCACCTCTCATGACTTTCAGTTTACCACAATACTGAAGGGATTTAGTTTTCTCAGATTTCATTGGAACATATGAAGGTTCTTTTTAAGGCTCAAATAAGAAGATAGTGGTAACTGATTTTAGAAAATTATGATTGGGTTTGATTTTTGATTATTTTAACAATATTGAAAATGAATCACATTGCTTATTGGCTGTATTTATCTACCTTCTTTCTTAATGTCCATGTAGGTTTGAGATGACCAGTCACTATGATGATGCACTGATCACCAGGGGCAGATAGTTAATATAGGAGCTGCCCCCTAATGGTCAGTGCACTCTCATAGCCAACCTCCTGCACCTGGCCAACCTCCCATGATCCCTCCTCGTGGCTGGCTTGTCTTGATCAGCCCGAATCACCAGCCAGGCCGAGGGACCCCACCCATGCATGAATTCATGCATTGGGCCTCTAGTAAAAAATATAACTGCCTGGCCAGTATGGCTCAGTTAGTTGGAGCATAGCTCCCTATATCAAACACTTTGATTGCTCTTTCTGAGCTACCCAACCTTTCATTTCACCTTCCTGCTTTCTCCCACAGCCCTGTTCAATACTCCACTGCTTTAGGCATCCTTTGACCTATTTTATGGTTATGGCTGTCTCTAGCGGTTTCATTAAAGAAGTGGTTTACAGCTTTCTATTCATTCTTCTTGTTGATTTATGAGAGGTGAGGGAAAAGGCTGATTTCACACTAATATTTTTCAAACCTACCCTCATTCTCACTCTCCTCTGTGCCCTCTTCTATTGCTGGCTGCTTCTTGGTCTCCTTGGTTAGATTCCCCCCCTAAACTTTTTACTATTAAATGGTACACAATTCAGTTCTTAGAACTCCTCTTCTCCATCTGTGTTCACACCCAGTGCCAAGAACTTCTATTTGCTAACAACTCTCAAATTTGTATCTGTATTTCTAAAGTCTCTACTGAGCCCCAAATTCATATGCCATCTGCCTACCAACATTGTCACTTAGGTATCTACTAGGCATCTCTAACTTACCATGTCCAAAGCTATGCTCTTTTTAAAAATTCTCCCCTTAGACTTATAGCATCATCATTTTTACCCAGTTGCTCGGGGATTATCCTTAATTTTTCTCTCATTTTCTTCTATTCTAATAGCTAATATTTCAATGTTAATAGACAATTCCATCAGTTCTATTTTCAACATACTTCCAGAATCCTATCCCTTATCTCTATTTCTACATACAACCTTAGTCTAATCCACCACAAATTCTCCAAATGGGTTTCCTCTTTTCATTCTGCTTTACGGTCTGTTTTCCATGTAGCAACCATCATTAACTCTGTCAAATCATATGATTTTTTTTTTGCTTTATTGGCTTTCCATCAAACTTAAAAATAATTCCAAGCCACTCATCTACCAGATCTTGTAATCATATTCTATCATCTACTCATTAGCTCATTTTCTGCTACCTTCTCCCCCACCTCTTCTGCTTCAGCAATGTTGGTCTCCTTGCTGATCCTCAAGGAAGCACACATGCTCCTGCCTTGGGCCCTTTGCACCTGCTGTTCCTTCAGCCTGGAATACTCCTCACAATCCAAATATTTGCCAGGCAGTCTCTCTCACTTCAGTCAAGGTCAAAATTCTCCTTATATGGGCCTACCCTGTCCAGCCTAAATAAATCTGCCACTCACAACTTACTTATTTTTTTTTATAGCTTGTGTTCCTTATGTGCTTTACCCTCACTAATGTGGACTCAAAGAGGGCAGGAACTTGGTCTTTCTTGCTCTCTGACATGTCCCTCTTGCCCAGTTCCTGACACAAGCAGGATTTCAATACAAGTTATATTGAATCACTAAATGAATAAATAAATAGGTAGGCCTCATGTTTATTATCTATGAAATATGATGGTAAAAGAGTGTTCAGGTCTCTAATTCGTTGTTTCATTATGGTAAAAAGTTGACCACCTGGACAAAAAGTCTGTTTTTAAAGTGCTAAGGCATTTGGTGATGTAGGATATCAGCAGTCACCTTTTTTCTTGTCATTGATTTTTTTGGAAGGAGGAAACTTGTCAACTGAAATTTGAAGAGCGAGTTAGAGCTTGCTAAGTGTGCACTAGACACTTTGGGATGGAAATGGGGATGCAGTTATAATAAACACTAACATTTTGGGCCATCACTATGACGCAGGGTCTCTTCAAAGAACTATGTATGTATCCTGTTTCCCCCCAAATAAGACAGTGCCTTATATTAATTTTTGCTCCCAAAGATGCACTAGGTCTTATTTTCGGAGGATGTCTTCTTTTGGGGGAAACACGGTATTTGTTCATTGAGTCCTTACAACATACCAGGAATGTATATGTTTCATTTGGTTATCACTTTATAGATTGGGATCCCTGAGGCCCCCAAGATGACACAGCTGGAAAGGGGGCTTCCAATCCTGGTGGTTGACTCAGAGCCCACACTCTATTCCATGTCTCTCTTCTGCCCTTCCAGGAAGAAAGAGATTCTCTGCAGACAAGGACCTGAAGGAAGGGGTGGTAGTTTGGGGTGACAGTGAGTTTATCATGAAATAAATCAGACTGAGAACAAAAAAAGTCTGTTTTTTTAGAATAGTGTAATTCCTAATACTCTATGCTGCCTTCAGCATAGAAACCAATATTTAAAAATCAATCAAAGAAAGACCCAGGCCAATAATGATTATATGAACAATGTGATTGATGTTATTTACTCCAGCTAGATTAAACTTTTCCCTAGGAAAGGAAATCTATAAAGGCAACAGGAGCCATTATATAAAGCTATCTATAAAGCCTTCCGGATAGTAAAATGGATGTCATAAATTATTCCTGCCTCTGTGGAGAGGGGAGGCTCTTTATTGCCAATCTAGAAAAGCTTAGAAAAGAATGGAATTGTGGGAATCATTATAATATCAGATTAACTTCACCTGGTTCCAACTTTTAATGCCCCTCCCGGTGCCTTTACTTGGGCCACTAAACCAAGCCTAAATTGAAGATATCTGGGGGAAATCTTTAGAGAAGGTGAGCAAAGCTATCTAATGGAAAGAACCACGGAGTCATCTGACATCAGCCCCCAAGTTTCTTCCTAGGGTCACAACTCTCAAGTTGTTGCAACCACTTCATTTGTAACTCCCACCCTAATGGTCCATCCACTTCCATTGTGCTCACCCACTGCCAAACCATCTTTCCCAAGCTTTTCTGTAATGGTCACAATAACCCTACAGCACATGGGTAATGTGCTCATTTTAAAGAGAGAAAAACTGAGAGACCACCTCCCACTGCCCAATCACTGAACAATCCCTTCCAACAGATCTTGGTTAATAAGTAGTTTAGAAAGTGGAGGAAGCACTTATCTGCTTTATGTGTTTCTGTACTTTTCTTCCTTTTTACAGAGGACCCCATGAATTCACCCAAATTGATTCATTTCTTTCCAAGAGGGCAGAGAGGGTAACTGCAGAATGGATGCTGATAGTGGGATGGCAGGGAAAGGGTGACTCCAGGGTGCAGAGGTTCTTTCTATTTGGCCCCCCATCATGAGTAGTTTCACCAGCACACAGTAGGTCCTCAGCACCTCTAATTCAACATCCAAGAGTTGATCTGGCTTTAGGAGCCTGGCACCCTGATAGACCTTGTAAGAGACTAATATGTAAACCCCAAATGACCATTTAGTGACATCTTAAAAAATAGGGTTCTCCGTTGTACAAGAATTAAAAAAAAAAAAAAGTTTGGTTCCGGCCAAAGTAAAATTTCCAAGTAATCAAGTGACATAGGAAGTCAAAGAAAAAATCAGATGGTTGCTTGGTATGAATGAAACTCATTCTCTCAATCAGCAGATATTTATTGAGAGACTCCTACTTGACATAGACTACCTTCTATTCTAAAGTTACAGGATGAAAGTGATATAATAATAATAGCAACAATAATAATAGCAGTCACAGTGTGGATTATTCTGCATTTTATATGTGTGATCACATATATAATATATGCTATGTGCATAAGTGCTCATATAGTGCTTACTGTGGGTCAGAAACTATTCTAAGTGCTTTCTATATTGTCTTCTGATTCTCATCATGGTCTTGTGATGCCATTGCTATAATAACCTCTAGTTTTTAGATGAAGATCCTAGAGCCCAGGGATGAGGCGACATTTCTACATGTAAATGAATTACAGTGTAGTTGATTGTGGTAAGGTAAGAACAATTCAATCTAATGTGAAGACTGCAGAGGTAGGGGCAGTTACTCATGCTCTGAGAACCATGAAGGGGCACCCAGTCCAGGACATAGGGATCCGGGAATGTTATATCACAGAGAGAACTGAGGAGCAGGCAGTAGATTCCAGGGAAGAGAGGGAGGGATGGCACCGTTGGAAAGAAGGCATTGATGCAGTATGGCAGGAGATTGTGTTGGGAGGGAGAGCAGGTCTGAAATGCCAGAGCTTGGCAGAAGATGGCTTCAGAGCTGTTTTAGGCCATATCAAGGCATTTGGATCTTATACTAAACTCTAGAGGCCCAGTGATGAAATTCATGCACTCAGGAGCAGAGGGAGTCCCTCAACCTGGCCTGCACCCTCTCGCAGTCTGCAGTCTGGGAGCCTCTTGGGGATGTCCACTGCTAGCTTAGGCTATTCCCTGCAGGGAACAGGCCTAAGCTGACAGTTAGATATCCTACACTTGCCAGTGTGAGCCCGGCTTCTGGCTGAGCTGTGCTCCCCCTGTGGGAGGGCACCGACCACCAGGAGGCAGCTCCTGCATTGAGTGTCTGCCTCCTGTTGGTCAGTGTGTGTAATAGCAACCAGTCATTCCACCATTCAGTCGATTTGCATACTAGCCTTTTATTATATAGGATAATAGGAGACCATTAAAAGGTTTTAAACATGAAAGTAACATAACATGTATAATTTATAAAGATCTTCCTGGCTGAGCGTTGGAAGGGAGAAGGGATGGAGGGGCCTGGAGGCAGGGAGGTGTGGGGAAGCCCTCACATGAGGAATACTGGAGCCTGCGTTATGGTGGTGGTAAAGAGGGTGGTGGAGTGGTCACATTTGAGTTATTTAGATGGCAGAATAGATAGAAGATCAGATAAGTGAACTCAAAGCAGGGGAGCTTAGGCAACTGATCAATAAATGCAAGAACATCAAGCTCTGAAGTGTCTACAACCTTTGCTGGGGGTGTACCTGCCTGTCAGAGACCCTCAGCCCGTCAGCCACCCAGTCCCCTCTCCTATAGGCAGCTCCTGGGTGGCTTCGCTGTGTGGTGCTTCGCAGGCTGACAGGTCCTGTGGATGAAAGGTGGGCACCATTGGTCAGCGAGGTTCTTTACCCGGGAGACCTGTCCTTCCTTCAGGTGGGCCTGCAGGACTCTGCCCCCACCCACTGGTGTTGGTTTCACAGTGTGAGTCCCAGAAGGAAGTCATATTTTCCTTTTTTCCAAGTTATTGGGGTGCGCCCAGGCAGGTGGATGCCGCACATACTCTCCCATTGCCTTGGTTTCATGAACACATGGAGAGGCCACAGATTCATCCATGTTCCATGACTAACACTTGAAAAGTCCCTCTGCAAGGGAACAGCCAGTGCCCTCATGATACGGTCCCTGCAACAAGAGGGCAAATGGGGAGATGATTAGGGCAGGAAGTCTGAGAAGTTTTCAGAAGTGATGTGAACGGTTAGTGGAAGGACCAGGGTTTTCACTGTAAAGTTTCTGCTCCTCGAATTATGCTGTAGTGTGTTGCTTGAGTGAAATCTTTAGAATCATCTCCCAGCACCTCAGGGGGATGAAAACTATGCACTTATTAGGCTCACATTTATATATGTATAAATACACATTATGTGTGTAAACATATGTGTGTGTATACACAAGTACACACATGCACATACTTATCTAAGAGTAATCTCTATGATGGGAGAGAGCATATTTGCATGTTTGTCTCATTCATTGTTGCTCCCTAACAACTAGCACAAACCTGACGCTGATGTTGTGAAATGAATGATAGGATTATATTATCCACACTCCTTCAAGTTGTAAGTCATTTCCTTTTATCATGAATGATAGTGCTAATCCTAAAGGAAATTACATGCACAAGTGCCATGGCCAAGGTCTGTACCAATGCGGAAATCATTTTGCGTATGACTTGACATCTCATGTCCCCTTTGGGGAACCTAACACCGGTGTCCCACAAATCTACCTGACTTGATTCATCTCTCTCTCCAGGTCCATAAACTCCAAGTGCTGACCTCCCTGCTCTGAATCACAGATAATCTGATTGCTCCAGGAAAATCACCCTTCCTGCCCCCGCGTTTCTATTTTGAAGGAAAAAGGTTACAGGCCCTTAGCTGTCATTCATCCTATGACAACCCTCTGGCAGCTTCCTGACTGTCAGTTATCTCCCATAGTCAGTGACCTTTATCAGTTTAGATTCCTAAAAGGTCACAGAGACAAATAACAGGAAGTGTCTGTGTGTTTCAGCCGGAATGAGAACTGTGTCTGATGCAGTCACTGTTTGGGGCCCTGCCACACACAACCACAGAGACCCTCACAATCTCAAGAAGCACTTTGAGCTAGAAGAACTAAGTATAAAGGTATGTGTGGGGTAGGGATCCTCTTAGAAGGCTCCTTGGACGAGGTTCATAGTCCTGAGTTCATGATCAACTGTGTGGTTTTCTAAATGGCAGGGAGAGTAGACATAGCATTGGTCAGGGAGTTTTGGGTCTAGTCTGAGATTCTCCCTTAGGTGCATGTAGCAAGGCCCTCACTCCTCTGTGCCTCCAACTCCCTTTATAAAATAGTGGAGTTATACTCTAAAATCCCATCCAGTTACGACATCCTACTTTTGGTTCCAAAGGACCAAGAGGCAAAGAGATCAGAGAGAAAGCAATACCCCAGTGGAACAGTAGAATGTGGGAACACAGATGATATGTGGGCTTGATTTAGCTGCAGGTTTTGAGAGAGTCCACCTCCTCACACACAGGGCTTTGTACTAAAATATCTGGATGAAAGACCGTTTCCCCACAGCCTGAGTCCGGCAGCACAAACATCACATAAACATCACATGTAACATCTGCTCCCAGAGTGAGGGGGCAGCCCCTGCCTTTGGTTCCAGCTGCCAGCACAGACTGATAGATCACTACACTCCTGTCCACTGTTCTGGGGAGAGTCCAGAGCTCATGCTCCCAACAGATAAACCCCCCGTGATTCAGAGCAGGGAGGTCAGCACCTGGAATCTCTGGACTTGGAGAGAGAGGCAAGCTGTGGACCCTCCTGGAGTAAAGGCCAGAACAGGAGGAGCATGTGTGAAACATCCATGAGCAAATGCTTTGAACAGGAAAATCTGCCCAGGCTGTGACATCAGGGATCCCACTACGGTATGGGGCCTTAGTCAGCCCAACAAAGTCCTTCTGATGGCGTTATTCTACCTGGTCCTACCACCACCAGGTGCTCAACAATTGGAGAATTGTTTTCTAAAACTTTATTATTCAAAAGCATTATCAAATTTCTTCTTTAATTAAAAAAAAAAAAAAAACAACAACCCAGGAGCTTCCTATTCCCAGAATGGAGGTCCAATCCTGTATCCCAACTAAAATCCATTAGGTCTCCTTATCTCTGCCAAGTCAACACTAAGGTCATATTTAGTCCCAGAAATATGGTTGACATTTTTTAGACTTTAGTATTACTTCCAAGATATGACTCTCTACCTTGTCTAACCCCATTTGACATTGTTGCTCACCAGCTACATCAGCATATTTCAATTATGTATATTTCAGAGAGAGAAAGGGAGAGGGAGAGAGAGAGAGAGAAAAACATCAATGATGAGAGAGAATCATTGATCAGCTGCTTTCTGCACACCCTTCACTGAGGATTGAACCCACAACCCAGCATGTGCCCTGACCTGGAATTGAACCGTGACCTCCTGGTTCATAGGTCGATGCTCAACCACTGAGCCACACCAGCCGGGCCATTTCCTCAACTTTGACATTTTCACAAATAATGGGCATTGTAGTCCTTAGTGGGTAACTTTCTACCTGTACCATAAGATATCTGAAGGACAGGGTAGCCAGAACTCAACTGATCAATTACATAAGCCAAAAAAGAAGTGTCTTCAGTGGCCCCAATCCACTTCTGGGCACTCAAGGTGCAAACCCATATAAGATATATTTCCTGTCCTAAAGGAGTTCTTAGCTGAGATATCTGAAATTATTCTTATTGCAATATAAAATCCTAAAAGAGTCAAACATGAATTAGAACCCCAACATTCAGAAGATAGGAACAATATATCAATAAACACTTCTCTCCAGTGGCCAGCTCCTCTGGAATCATCAGAGCCAATCGGAGCCCTTTGGCGCACCTTACACCAGCCTCAGAGATGAGGAAGGCTCGGCTGGCTTCCTCAGGATGCGTTTCCAGAGCCAGGCAGACTGTGGGCAGGGAGCTGAGAGGCACCAAAGCAGCTGCATTTGTGTAACCTAAGGCCAGTGAAACACGCCTCTGTTTAAAGTAGAGTTTTGTGTGTTCTTATGTGTTTTTAAAGAGTAGGTTTAAAATAACTAATGGAAGAACTAAAGCATCTCCTAGTTTTTAGGGGTTAATCCTTGAAACCCATGCAATTGTGGGCAGGAAGAACATTTTACCATTTGATACATGCTGTGGGTGTAACAGGAAGGGAATGAACTTGCTGACCACTCAGAGAGATGCCTCTGTTACTTGAACTTGCATAATGAATCAATTATAAAACGTATTTGTAATTCACCACCTAGACCAGGGTGTTCTGACTTCATTTTGCCCGCCCTTCTGGATCAGATATATTTTCTATCCCAGTGACAAGCCCAATCTTGTAGAATGTGCTCTTAATTGCACTGTGTTGAGGGCATGGCTGTGGGGGCTGTTACAGACTGCATCCCATAATCCAGGGCTTTCTTACGACGCACATCACAAACATTTGCATTTTACTATGCAGAGTGAATCTCAATTAAATGTCTCCAGTCTGTTACAGGACTATTTCCCCACATTGCAGTCTCTTTGAAAAAAAACAATGTTACAACAGCATAACCTTGAAAAGTCTGCTGGAGAATTGGTGTGTAAGAGGAGAAGGATTGGAGATAATAAGATTGGAATACACACAGGCCACATAAAGGTCAGGGGAAAACATTTCCTAGTTCACTCCCGTTCTGTGGGTTACCAGAGATGGGAGGTCAAGAAGAGAAACTATATGACCACACTTGACCTTTGTCCTCTCTGGTCCCATTTCTAAACAGGAGAGATAATACATGGACAATGACCAACTTTCTATCACGAGGCCCAATTTAGGAGAATTTACAAAATTAGAGAACTTGTTAGATGATCTCAAGGAGCCTTCTAGCTTTGGTATTTAGTGTTATGCCCAGATTTCGTGATCCCCCAAAACCACCAGGGAGCCGAGTCCGATGCAAAAGCAAAAGAGCCATTTATTCAGGCCGAGCTCTGTCCCACTTACACCGACAGGGGCTAGCTTCACCAGATCAAAGGGTTTTATAGGGGTGGTGATGTCACTGCTTTGGGTGACCCTGATTGGTTGGGTGAGGGCTAGGGTCCAGTTACACAATGACATACAAAATGGAGGATCAGGAGTTAGTCCTGCCCTGCCCTTTCATTTAGGATTCTCTTTATTTTCTTTTATTTCTTTTTCTTTTTCTTTTCTTTGTGTGTGTGTGTGTGTGTGTGTGTGTGTGTGTGTTCTTATAGATCTTGTTATTGCTCCTTGATGGCGTCCACTCTCCTAGCTTATATTCTAAGAACATACTTTTGTTTTATGTGATTAATCTGCTAGGCTCCTTGCAAAATACTAGATCACCAGTGGCCGGTAAAGCAAGATATACACTTCTAATTTCTCTTCTAAGATTACTACACGTTCAAAGGTTCCTAAGTTGGTGAGCCTTCCTTAGACTTTGGGCACCAACTGTAGCTGGGGGATAAACTGTTATCATTCTACAGGGGTCTATTGCCTGCGTGCATCAAAGCTCAGTGAATAGGATTTTGCAGCAAAGAAAGTAAAGGTTTGCTTTCAGGAAGTGGCCCACATCCGGAGACACAGGTGAGCAAATGCTCAGGGATATGACTCCCCGATGGCTTCCAGGGCATGGGTTTTTATCGAAGAGAGATCATTAACTAAGGGTGTTAGTATCATGGTCTCTACTGATTGGTTGGGGCTAGCATTGGGCGAAGTTGACCAGTGCCTCGGGTCCTGAGGTCAGCCATGGTGTTGCTCTATCTGGTTTCGCTGCTTTTCTGGGCCTGGAGCTTAGTTACAACTGAGGCCTAGATGTCCTCTCTAGTTTGACCCAAACTAGAGAGGACATCTAGTGTCTCTGTGGTCAGCAGACCTGAGGCTTTGTTCCTATGATTAGATGCAACTAGAATCTCATTGTCCTGGGGGCTTAATGCTTCAGGGAGGGGTTGTGCTAGAGAGGAGGAGGCAGGTGAGTCAGGGTGCAGGTTGAGGCCAGGTGGAATCAAAAGGAAAGAAAGAAGAAAAGACAAGATTAAAGACATAAGGTTTCTATGCCATTATGAAACAGATTATTCTTTCCTTCTTTCTTTTATTTTTTATATATTTAACATTCTTTTTTGTTGTTGAAAGTATTATATATGTCCCATTTTCCCTCCATTGACCCAGCACAGGCCTTCACCCCCCTGCTGTCTGTGTCCATTGATTGGCTATGCTTATATGCATGCATACAAGTCCATCCTTTGGTTGGTCTCTTATATCTCCACCCTCCCTCCCCACCCCTAGCCTCCTTTTTCTTTCTTTCTCAAGGCCTTT
This sequence comes from Vespertilio murinus, assembly GCA_963924515.1. Classification (NCBI taxonomy): domain Eukaryota; kingdom Metazoa; phylum Chordata; class Mammalia; order Chiroptera; family Vespertilionidae; genus Vespertilio; species Vespertilio murinus. The sequence continues at coordinate 65,188,282 of OZ004713.1, read as the reverse complement.
TGGAGTCTTTATTGTGATCTGTGGAATTTGCTAACTGCAGACCTCGCCTCCAACATAAGCATGCAGCTCTTTGGCTCAGAGATTTCAGAAACCGAGGCACTGAGGTGGCAGGAGCTTAGGTTTGCTCTCCCTGGTAACTCCAAGAATCATTATTTTCTGTATTTGTAGATTTTGATTCTGTTAGTTATTTATAATCTCCGCTTCAGACTGATAATTTAATTGATTTTAGTCTCCAGCAGGGAAGTTCTCTGAAATTAAGTGCCCTGAGATTGGGAGATCCCTGGCAGTGTCTCTGGGATCAGACTAGGGGCTCTGCTGCCCCCTGCTGTTAGATGAGAGCAACGCTTTACCTCGGAAGATGGCAGAGAGCCACCAGCTCTTAGCGCAGGGCAAGGCTGGCAAGGTCAGGAGGAGGAGAGTGGCTCTTGCTCAGGACACTGGCACCAGTGATTGCACACTCTCACCGTGGCATGAGGAGGCATTTCTGGAAAGTTTCAGGGTGCCAGATAAGAAGTTTTATATAACAAGAAAGTGCCACCCAATTTTTAAAATGTCATTCTGATAGGCTCATGAATCATTTTTTTTTTTTTTATAGTAAACACAGTCACCACCTCACCCGTTTCTCCTTGGTCCACTTCTTAGATCCATTTCTCACACCAACTCTCTTGTACGGTTCCCTGGAAACCACTCCGAGACAAAAACTTGCATGCAGGAAGGTTTAGAGTTGGTTACTTTCTGGAGATTCACCTAGAGAGACGTGAGGTGGGCAGAATCAGGCAGAGAGAGACAGTGGCCGCTAATTCAGTTACCACTGCGGCCTCAGGCAGTCCTGTGGGGAGCTCTGAGGCTGAGAGGCCTCTTAGAGTGATTCAATTTAGGACAAGGGGCGGGGCCTGGCCTTCCTCTATTGGCTAATTATTGGCCATGGACCAGCCCTGTGAAGGGCATGACCTTGGACAAGGCAGTTCCCTAAAGCCAAAGGCCATCCCCTGTCTGGGTCACACTTATAAATGACCAGCAGCTGATGTTTCCAGATGCTGAGACCAAGGTTCCTGGCCCTGAAGAAGGGATCTGGTCAGCATAACATGACACCTGCTCACTGAGGTGGCCTGGTTAGGGGGTTGTAGGACCTTAGCATTAGATTCTAGTTGGAGGGGGCTTCCTTCCAATGTGAGTTTTGGTTGTTCTCTGTGTATATTTGGTGTTAGTTTTTTTTTTTTTTTTAGAAGAAATGGGGTCTTTGCACAGGGGCCACGATAGAGGAAGAGAGGCAGAGCAGAGGGACTTCCAGGGGACTTGGCAGAGCTCTGCAACCTCTGCCACAGGAAGGTTCTGCACAAACACATAGCCATTGTGAAGGGCGACAGCAAGCTGTGAAGTTGGTAACATTAAGCCAAGTTGATGCAACATAAAATCAGTCTTGGAGATTGTCTAGGTGCCAGTTTTGTGGCTGACGAGCTGTGTCATTAGGCGACTTAATCTCTAAGAACTTCATTTTACTCGCCTATGTACAAGGGGAAAAATAATAGTACGTTATCATATCATTTAAATGAAAAGTAAATGAGACCCACATAAAGCTGGAACCTTGAAAGGTTGCAGCCTCAGTGCTAAGGGTGAGGAATAAATAAATCGCACTATGTATACAACACACATATATAGCTCTTCGAGTGTGTACTGGTATTCCTATGTGCATTTGCTTAAGAATATCTAAATCAATCTGCGCATGTATTGACCATCTGTATGGGTAGCTCTCGACTGAAAGTGATGTACACTCCCTTCCCTACCGCCCTTCCCTACCACCCTGCCCTAAGAAGGTGTGTGGCAAATTTTTGACCATGTTTGGAGACATATTTGATTATCATAGTCTTGGGGGAGGAAGAGGCTGCTATTGACATCTAGTGGGTAGAGACCAGAGATGCTAAACATCCTACAGCACATGAAACTGTCCCCCCATGAGAAAATTATCTGGCCTCAAACATCAATAGTACTAAGGTTGAGAAACTGAGACATTTTTTATATCCAATTTTTCAGTGTATGGTCTAGAGTAGGAAAAAAATATGTTCATAATTGTTATTCTAATGACTCCAGTGTGTGGATATATCCCCAGGCTCCTACTGAGCTCCCCTCCTCCCATTCTTCCTTAGTAACGAGCACAAGGCAGTGTGTCCAGCTCATTTCTCTGTTATCTCACAACAAGGGTGGTCATGTGGCACAATTCCGGCTAACGAGCAGTCAGTAGCAGTGTCCCAATAAAGCTGACGCTTTCCCTGATAAGAAGGAGGAGACTGAAATAATACAAGCTATTCTTTCCCCTTGTTCTTTCTGTGTCTCTTTTGGTGGAACATGCAGACAGAAAAAGCTATGAGGTTCTAAAAGACCCAAAGAGCATTATCAAATGCCCTGTCTTTATGATATTCCTAGGACAATAGATCAATAGCAGTGAAATGTATATTCTATTTAAGAGTATATGAAACACTCATCTGCTGATGGGCACTTAGGCTGTTTCCAGATCTTAGCTATTGTAAATTGTGCTGCTATGAACATAGGGGTGCATATATCTTTTCTGATTGGTGTTTTCTGGTCTCGTGGGATATATTCCTAGGAGTGGGATCATTGGGCCCAATGGACCTTCCATATTTAATTTTTGAGGAAACTCCATACTATTTTCCATAGTGACTGCGCCAGTCTGTATTCCCACCAGCAGTGCACTAGGGCTCCCTTTTCTCCACATCCTTGCCAGCACTTGCCGTTTGTTGATTTGTTGATGTTAGCCATCTGCCAGTCAGAGAAAGACAAGTACCAAAGGGCCTCACTCATTTGTGGAATCTAAAAAAACCCAAAATAAACTGATGAACAAAATAGATTTAGAGACACAGAAGCATGGAACAGAATGTGGAATCTCAGGGGGAAGGTGGGTGTGGGTGGATGGGAAGGATTAACCAAAGGATTTATATGCAGATATGCATAATCCATGGATAAGGACAACAGTATGGGAAAGGCCTGGGGCAAGTGTCAGGGGTGAGGGGTAGGGAGGTAGAAGGGGGTGGGTGCAAGCTGGAAGGGGTCAGAGGGATACAAGGGGGGCATCTGTAATACTTTTAACAATAAAGATAAAAATAAAAAGGAATGCATAAAACATTAACCAAGAAAGGTCACATGCAAATATAAATCAATTTTAAAGAAGTGAGAACATAGTGAGCATTTTCCCTGACTTCAGTGGCTGGGTGGGGCAATTCCTGGGGGTAGGAGGGTGAGGAAGAATTGTTTGGGTCCCAAACTGCATTCCCCTTAGAGCTTTGCAGTCCTGAATCCTTTAAGAAGGTACATGCAATGACTACCACCTGCCACGAGGGGGAAGTATTTGCTCATGAAACCAATCGCTTGAGAAATCACTAACAGACTCAGGGATATACCTTGGATTATCCAAGAAGTGGGAATGAAAATATTTCAATGAAGTATCATCTGGAAGACACTGTTGCTGAATCTGTCAGTGCTAGGGTTCCGGTTCAGCCACAGGATGGCCACACAATCACCTCTCACCTGCTGCTTGCCATTGAGCTGTGACCGCTCCTGGTGACTTGGTCATGGGAGCTGGGCCTGGGCTCCGACCTCTAGGGCTCTGTGCTGTCTCCTTCACTCACCGGCTCAGAGAGTCTCTTCTTCCTTCTCCTCTCAGCAGGCAACCATCCAGTTGCTGTTTGAGAAACCTCAAAGGAGACACAATTAGGAGAGCTTCTAAATGAATCTCCTGACTTTTGGACAGTGTTTTTTTGTTGTTTGTTTGTTTTTTGGTTTTTTTTAAAATGAAAAACTTCAGACTCTTTGATTTAGTCCTCTCTCAACTCTAGGAAACAGGGTTGACTTGTGTTCAAATTTCAGCTCTTCTATTTCTAAGTGGCATGAACTTGGGTACTTTTAACCCTGACATTCAAAACAGAGCTGCTGTGAAGATTAAATGAGAATAGTACATGCCAGGTACCCAGCACATAGTAGGGGCTCAAGAAGTGAGTTTCCTTCATTCTTTGAGCTATTTTCTAAACGAACCAACCTTCTTTTAATGTGCCCAGCCTAGAGCCGGTGCTTCTCAGGACCGAAGGGGTTGCCAGTTGTCTGTTTATCCCTCAGCCACCCCCGTGGAGAGGGGCCCTGTCGTTGGAATTGGGACATTGCTTCTCAACTGCAGACAGTCTGACACCAGCTTCAGATTTTCTGCCACGTTTGCTCTCCAATGCCACCACTAATGTGCAATATTCTAAAAATCAGCTGATTTAAAAAACAAACAAATTTATTTTAAGAAGAAAAATATTTCTTCTGTAAATGGAAACCTAGCATCACTTGCAATAAATATAAGGGCAGCATAAAAATAAACATTCAAACACACCAAGTCATTAAACAGTATCATAACAAACAATCACTATGACATAATAATCCCGAGAGTTCGCAGTAAGCCTTAGGAGCCCTATGTAACTTTGGTCAGTCATTTTAATCCCTATATACAAAGAAATTACTGGTTTCAATTATTACAAAAAGCCACCCATAGAGGTGTGGCAAAAGCAGGTTTACAGTTGTTCCTATAGAAAATAATATGATGATTGATGAATATTAATACAAGAGTAAACTCTGTTCCACATACTCACAACTGCAAAATGACTTTTGTCCACCCAACTTGGAGTTGTAACTGAATGTGCAAAGAAAGTCTGTTTTCATTCTTTCATTATTCCTTGATAACTAATTTGATCTCTTTCACATGCTCCTACCTGGCAACTCAGTCCATTCCCATCGTGTTAAGTGCCTTTTCTGATAACTCTGTCTCTGCTAAGTGATTTAAATAAGTTATCAGTCTTTAGATGTGTCCTGTCTTCCTGTCATTGTCACTACTAATCCATTCAGATCTTCACTGTCTCGTAGATTTTATGAGGATGAGACGGGGTATTCAAAATGTCTTCTGTGTTTTTCCAGACCTAATACTTCCCCAGATTTACTAATTAAAATGCAGACTATTCAAAAGGGGCTAATGCCATTCTGAGGTTCGCCCATTGTATGTTTTCAAGGCTGAGGGGATGGAGGCCAAGAATGGTCTCATTTATCCCACAACTGAAGCCAGTAAGCCACTAACCTCAGGACACTTATTTGGCGTTATGCTCACTTTTACACAATGGTCTGTTGAGTTGAAAGAAGACCATTTTAAAAATGTAAACTATTTTATTTTGAAATAGTGGTGGGTTCACATGCAGTTGCATGAGAGTACAGAGAAGCCCTCATGTACTTTCTGGTGTATTTTTTAAACATTTTGAGAGCCATTCTCTGTTACCTGAGCGTGGCTGAAGAACAGATTGCTGGATGTTGAGGGATGTCCTACTCTTAGGTCCCAAAGACCTAAATAGAAGAATACACTGGATCATATGTACATTGAGACTGGTCTATGATGCCTCTCTTGTTTGCTTGTTTGTCTTGGATGATTAAAAACATTGGATATCCATTAAGGCGTTGCAAGACAGAGAAACTTTAGGATAAGAGCATGCTTATCCTGTAACGGGATACTCTGTGACACATCCTTGGAAGAATTTTTGGAAATGAACGAATGAGGAAGCAAGCCGATGATCATGAGGGAAGGGCCAGCGGACTCCAGTGCCCAACCACCCATCAGCTGACCTGGGGAGAAGCCCGAGTGGAGAGGAAACTTTATTTCATCCAGTTATACGGGAAATATTTGTTTTTCAATCTATCTTAATTTCGTCAAAAGGGGCCTTTGAGGAAGAGTCATAATTCAATTGTACTAAAACCAACTAAGAGTTGACTCTGGGTGAAAAATACAAGCCATAGAGAATACTGTGTTTCCCCTGACTCAAAATTTATTTTTCCTCTGAAGCCTACAGATTATAAATCAAGAATTCAACTCGGGTCAGCAAAGCCAAGCAAACGCACCCAAACCTGAGAGTTAGCACAACTGGAACAGAAGCCTGCAAGGTACACCCGTGTAAATCACGTCTCTAAATCAAAGAGGGAAACAGCGGGTTTTTCTTGTCCTGCACAACAGGGGGCTCACACTCTGCACAGCCCTCTCTGCAGATAAACGTTCTGGTCTGGATGCAGCGTGATATATTGATGTGTGGAGGAAGTGCCGCCTCAAATTAAGCAAGGAGAATGAGAGATTGTAATGGCCATGCCGGCCGGAGAAGGCCCAGTGAGCCGGGCGCTGTTGGGCCACTAACAGGAACATTTTGAGAACACCCTTTGTTAGCTCTTAGCTGCCCTGGGCCAGAGGATGGCAGGGGGTGAGAAGCTGCAGGAATCTCTCAGAGGCCTTAGACCAAGCAGCTGCCCGTGGTTGAGAAGAGAGGGGTCTCCCTGGGCTTGGGGCCGGAGCCACTCTTCCTGTGGGCTCCCCTCCCACATCCCAGGAGGGGTCTGAGCCTGTGCTGTGCCCCCGCATAGATGCCCGCGTGGCTCAGGGAACTCTGCAGTTCCAAGGTTTTAGTGCTTCGGAATGTTAACGTTACCTTTATAATGTAATTTTCCCTCATTTTGGACAATTTCTTAAATCTAATTTACTGCCCTGCATTTTCACAATCCCCCGTTGAGACAGCCAGGCCCTCAAATCATTCCGGTTTATTGACGAAATGTTAAAAACCACGTACCCAGAGAACTCTATTTCGTTTTGGTAAAAAAGGCGCTGGGCTAGCCAACGATATTGCTTAGCTTATTGGCTTTAATGGGAATGGCACTGAAGAAAAGGCTGTAGTATTCCCCCCTCCCACTTACTCCTACCCCTTCCTCTCAACTCTTTCCCTTCCCTCCCCCAAATAACGCACAGTAGGAGCAGGCTCCCTCGAAGTGTTTGCCGTGTTGCCTTTCACTTCTGATTCTGAATGGACCCAGGCACAGAATCTTTCCAACTGAAAGTAGAACGCCTGTGTGCCAGCACCCAGGCGGACCCTGGTACCACACAGAGCATGTCAGGAGATGCTGGGATCTTCCTCCAGAGACAGTTGGGCTTGTGTACACACCTCCTGTGTGTGTCGGTGCTTGCCCATCCCTTGTGGTACCTGAAAACCAGCTGCAGCTGGTTTGCGAGTCTCCTTTGACAAGTGGTTCCTTTTGAGGAAAGTTGTCAACAAGTGTCACAGGAACTTCCCCAAAGCGCCTGCGCTTATCCCCATTCTACAGACATCTGAGTTACGAAGCATAGGAAGGAAATGTTGATTCCTTAAATTCATTCGTTCATTCCATGAGTATTTAATACATGATTTCTAGTGCCAGGCACCGAGGCTATAAAAGGAACTAAACTGACAAGTTGAACCCCAGATCCACTTAATTTCCTGATTGATTCACTTTGGGCTGAAGGTCTTCTTATTAACCCTCCATTCTTGTACAAGAGTTAAATAATTCTTACCATGGTTCTTAGGGTACCTTCTCACCCCCAATTCCAGCAGATGATTTTATTTGGTGATTTTTAAAATTTATTTTTTTACTGAGAGTTAAACTCACCTATAAGCTCACATCACAGGCAGGGGATTAGGCACTTCATAATTCAGAAAAAGAGTAAAATGCACACATTTAATCTACACAAGGAGGATCTCTGCATAAATGCTGACATTATGTAGACAAAGGCTTGGGGAGCATAAACAACAAGAGGAAGGTGCTAGGAGAGGGCTGTGGTCTCAATGTGTGCCAAGCATTGAATCTGCATTACATACAGATTCCCAAGCCCCATCTCTGAGCTCACAAGTCAGAAACTCTGGTTCGTGAACCACTGGTGTAAGGAGACACTGAAGGTTCTTCTACTTAAAAATCATTAAGTGGTGCATTATAAATATAACTACAGGCCCAGTGCATGGAATACCTTCACGGGGGTGGGGTGAAGGGGGCCCTCAGGCAAGTCTGTGCCCTCTCGCAGTCCCGGAGCCCTTGGGGGATGTCCGACTGTTGGCTTAGGCCTGCTCCCCATGGAGTGGCAGGCCTAACCCATCAATTGGGCATCCTTAGCACTGCCATGGAGACGGGAGAGGCTCCTGCCACCATCACTGCACTCTTCAGCCATGAGCCCTAGCGGCACTCCTCCTATGGGGGCAGCTCCTGCATTGAGCCTGCCCCCTGGCGGTCAGTGCACAACATAGCAACTGGTCATTCTGCATTTGGCCAATTTGCATATTAGCCTTTTATTACATAGGATTATTTTACAACACTTTCAGGGTTCCAGAGATGGGAGAGACCCAACTATTATTGAGGGAAGATTTATACAGGCAAGACAGAAGTAGTGACTTGGCTAGTCATTGGAATGTTTTTTTGGTTTAGAAACTTGCTCTCTCTGAATCTCACAGTCACTGGTCAGGATCAGCTGAGGCATCCGGGCACCGCAGTGCACGTGTCTGTGTTCTCGGGCCGGTGAGGCAGAGCTTCATCTTAGGCTGATCAAGGCATCAGCTCTGAAACCTGGTCCCCTGCCCACTTGCTGACGGAATTAGAGCCCATTAGAGAGGCCACTGAAAGAATCAATCAGCTTGCTCGCTTTTGTACAATGACTTCCATGTGCTGGGCACTCGGCCTGGTGCTGGAGGACAGGAGGGGGCGGCGAGGGAAAGGTGCCTGTGACCCAGAAGTCAGAGAGAATTCAGACCTCTATCTGGGAACAAAAGCACTCACCATCCGTCTTTGTGCAGCTGAATGCCCACTGAAGAGACAAAAGACTGTGCATGGCCGGGGCAATCAGGGACAGCATGCTACGGAGGCCACAGAGTTGGGCTGGGTGGGAGGACTAATTCATGGAATATGGGTGTGGATATGGCACGTTGCACCAAGACCTCTGCCTGCATAGTTTAGTAGTGGGAGAGAATGTTTAAACTGTGGTCTGAGCCAGATGGAAACGGACCTTGGACAAGACAAAACCTTTTTCTATGTCTTTTTCAGCAGGGGTGTGCTGAGATGAAGATGGAGGTTTACGATGTTGAATTAAAAATAATTGTCTTTATTTTCATCCTATGCCACACGGAATTAATCTAGACTTCCTCAAGCAGTCATGAGTCACTCAGGCTGTGAAATGGGTCCATTTGTCAGCGAAAGGGAAAAGGTGACAACAGCTAAGAAAACGCAGAACAGCAGACGTCCCGGTCAGAGCCTGGCCCCAGAGTGAGAATGCACACGTGTGCCACTTGGAGATGAAAAATGCTTTTCCTGGGCCATCCATCATCATCACATCCATGGAGACGGCTCCCCCACCCAGGGCAGCGTCCTGGGGATGTGGTGATCATAGCCCTCTGTGGACAGCCTCTGGTGATGGATGGCTGGGCTCTGAGCCTCTCCAGCATGGCTGAGCAGCACGGCTGGGAGGCGTGGAGGGCAGGGAGCCTTCACTGCCCAGCCAGCAGCAGAGAAGTGCGGGCAGAGCTTCCGAGCCACAGTGGAAGTTCTTGCCTCTCTCTGTCCCCCGGGGAGCTCCCTGCAGGTAGAACCAGCTCCCTCACCTCCTTATCTTAAGTGGCATCCTCAAGCCAGGTGCACACTTGGCTCTCAGTGAGTGCTTGTTCAACAAATGGACAAGGCTAACAGTTGACATGTAGGATTTTTCTTCCCCCTGTGCACAGGGCTCAAGTCAGAACCAGAAGTGTCTTCAGACACCGTCTGGTCCCAACACTTGATGTGAAAGTGGGGAAACTGAGGGCCAGAGAGGGATAATGGCCTGCATAAAGCCTCCAATAGATTAGTAGAGATTGTAAATTAATATTATACGAACACCACCTTGTCTCCTGCGATACATGGACTTCTAAAGGACTTTGCCAAAAGGAAGATCCAATGAAAATGGCGTCTTTCATATTTGTGTGTAATTCTCACCTTAACAGTGAGGACTTCTATCGTCCTATTTAGAATAGTGTTCCTCTCCCTCTACACTCCCTACTCACCTGACCACCTGGCATTTCCTCTCTCCCTCCCTCCCTCTCTAATTCTCTCCCTCCCTCCCTCCCTTCTTACTTCTCTCCCCCTCCATTTGTACTCCCTCAGTTTTCTCTGTAGCACTTATCACTCTCTGATATATCAGATACTTTATGTGTTTATATTTCCTTCATATGCCCCAGCTCCCAAGAATGTCATCTCCACAAGGATGGAGGTTTTAGCCATTTTTTTAAATCAGTTCTAGCTCTCTTATTTATATCATGGCCGGGACACATTTGCTGAATGAATAAAGAAATGAAATTAATTTTCTAGCATGCAAATAATTCCCTGAGAATCTTGGTCAATTATGGATTATTTTTTTTACATGATGTAATGATCATTCCATGACATTGGCTCTTAGAGACGCAGAAGGCTCTGACCACGAGCTTTGCAGCCACAAGTATTCCGGGTGGCACGAGGACCTGGGTCTGCCCGGCCTCTGCACAGTGGCGCATCACAGGCCAAGTTCATGTTGCTTGCATGTCTGTCTGCTTCCCAGCTGAGAGAACATTGAAGACAGAACCGGGGCTGTTTTCCTTGCCGGACCCCCAGCACTTTGCCCAGAGCCTGGAGAACTGTAGTCTAAGGAGGCCCCCGAGAAACTCTGTCAGGATGGAAATGCTAATATTGGTGGTGACGGGAATGGTAGCCACTGGCCACATGTGGCTAATTAGCACTTGAAATGTGACCAGTGCAACTTGTGAATGAGTTTTTAATTTTATTGATTTTTAATTAGCTTTAAGCATGAATAGCCACCTGGAACTAAAGGCTACTGGACTGAATGGCAAGAGGGAATGTGTTCTAGATTGTCAATATATTTACTAAATGAATAAAAACAACTGATATAATTGAAAAAAAAGTCCATTGTCTCCCTGGTCAGTTTAGCTCAGTGGATAGAGCGTCAGCCTGCTGACTCAAGGGTCCCAGGTTCGATTCCGGTCAAGGGCATGTACCTTGGTTGCGGGCACATCCCTGGTAGGGGGTGTGCAGGAGGCAGCTGAATGATGCTTCTCTTTCATCGATGTTTCTGACTCTCTATTCCTCTCCCATCCTCTCTGTAAAAAATCAATAAAGTATATATTTTTAAAAGTCAGTTGTCCGTAAGGTAAAAACCTCACTAATTTGGAATAATTGAGTGAAAACTAAGAAATTAGTCAAAAGTGGGAAGTGCTGGTTATTTAAAATCATTGCTTTTTGGCAATCCAAGCATGTACTTAATGTTTTTCCTTCTGGCATAATCTATATATACACAGAAATCAAAATGACATCTATATTGTTTAATAGTATACAGTAAGGTATTTCCCATGACCTTATATAGTCTTTTGGATTATGATTTTCATGAATACGAGTATTGCGGTGTTTTAAAAAAATGTCCCACCACTTATTTAATCATTTAGTTGTCTATCCCCATTAGGCATTTATGTTAATTTCCTTTTTTTCCCCTAATACAAATAAAAGTGTAATAACTACTCCTTTACACTAATCTTTCTGTAAATCTTTAATTCTTCTGGCTAGAATAATACAAGTGAAGCAGAAGATATGAATATTTTTAAGCCTTCAAAAATTCAGAAACATGGTTTTGATAGTATCAGCTATAAACGCCTTTGATGGAATTATCAAATGGGTTTGTCTTGGAGAGTCCTCACTGAGGGCTTCTGTGTGCATTGGCCCTCCTTTGAAGCTGCTGCATGAACACTTCCTACCGCTGTTTCTTTAGGATTTTTACAGAGGTTCTTTCCTCCATTTCCTGGGGTTAAATTAATGCTACTGTGCTCCTCGAAATCTAAAATTGCAGGGACCTAAATGAGATAGAGGAACATTTCATTCTCTTGCAAAAGTCTTAAAATAATAAGGGAACCCTACCTTCCTGTAAACGTGGCTTCCAAAATTGCCCTCGTCATAGGCAGATGCCAAAATCAGGGTCGCAGAAAGGGGGAGAGAGCTCAGAGTAAGTCCCAGGAGATGACCCGAAAGTTGCACAGGTCACTTTTAGAAATCAGTCTATGGCCACACCTGACAACAGGAAAAATAGTTACCAAGTCCCGTTAACCAAATGTCCCTACTGTGATTATACCACTGGATTATATCTAAGGTCTATTCATTCGTCCCCATCCTTACTGCCACCTTCTTTCCTACCCCATCATCTCTTTCTTAGATCAGAGTGAGAACCTTCTAATTAGCCCACATTCTCAATCTTGTCCTTTTCTGGTCCAACTTCTGTGTATAGAGCCAGATGGATCCTTTTGAAATACAGACATGGCCACATCACTCTTCCACTTAAACTTTTTAATGGTGGAATCTTGACAGCAGAGAGAAGAAATTTAAAGAGCCTTCTAATGACATCCAAGGCCTTTCTCTTTGGCCCTACCCAATTCTCTAATGTCTGGGGTGCAGCCATGTTGGCCCATATATGTTTGTGTTAAGAGTGGAAGAAATGGGAGCTAATGACTTAAGTCTTTGACGGCTAACTTCTCTGGGATAGGAAGTGAGAAAACATACGTGTTTTCTATCACTCAAACAAAATTCAGCATTCGTCCTCTCTTCAAACAAATGTGGAAACCACCTATTTGAAGCCCAGGGCTTCTAGAAGCACAGCTTTTTATTCTGTAGGACTTCTTGAGGTGTTAAAGACTATCTATTAGGAGACACAAGTCCTATCAGAGTTCATTCATGAGACCAGCCTGCAGAGCTGATCTGTCCTGTGATGTGCTCCCACAGAAAATAGAATAGGGTTGCCCTAACCTGTTTGGCTCAGTGGATAGAGCATTGGCCTGTGGACTGAAAGGTCCGAGGTTCGATTCCAGTACAAGGGCACGTACCAGTAGGAGGTGTGCAGAAGGCAGCTGATCGATGTTTCTCTCTCCTCAATGTTTCTAACTCTCTATCCCTCTCCCTTCCTCTCTGTAAAAAAAATAAATAGATATATATATTTTTTAAAAGAACATAGAGTAGGGTTGTATCTATAAATTTTTTCCCATGCAGATCTCTGGTGTTATTTCAAACAAAGAGGGTCCTAGGGGGCCAATGTGGAAGATATTTCTTCTAACTTAAGTGATTCTGGGTAAATAACTCAGTTCAGGTGTTACATTTTTCTGGGAAGTCTGTCCTTGCTGATAACTACCTCCCACTACCTCTTCCCCCCACACACCCTCTCTTCTCCTCTGCGTTACTGAGCTCCCACAGGACTCAATCTCCACCTAAATCTTAACACACCACCCTGAAATTGTTTGCAAGTCCATTTCCCTAACTGTACTGCCAACTGCTTGTTGCCAGAGCTGTGTCTTATAATACCCAGAATGGTACCCTGCTGTTAGTAGGAACTTCATACATGTTTACAAGACGAAGAGTAAATGAACAATTTAACGCATATAGTCCTTCCAAATTTGCTTTGTGTTCTTAGCCTCCATTTCTGCGATGATTCTATCCCACCCAGTCTTTTTCCTTATCCATCTTTTGCCAAGTCCACTTGGCAAACTTTTTCTTCTCAAGACCTGGAGACTTTGTGATGCACTGATATGCAGGCTTTTCAGGAAAGCAGGTCGCTTAAAGCCAATACCACCTTATCATAAACTAGTTCTCGCTGGCTCATTTGGTTCAGGGTCCTTGGAGAAAGCAGGTTTTGTAAGTAGTTTTTGAACACAGAGTCTCAGGCCTTTTGAGCTACTGTTGCAGAAGTTCAGATGTGCATTCCAGAAGGTCAAGGATCTTTTAAGTGTCAGTACATACTTCCCTTCCCCCCACCAATCACTCCCTTGAGAATATTCTATTCTACGAAGCATTTTTTTTTTAAAAGCAAACCTACACTTCTGGACCAATTCATCTGCAATTTGCTATACTTCATAGGGCTCAAAGCCCCCGCGTGCCTAAACTACTAGGAAAGATTTCTGGACACGTCAATAAAAGTACCCTAATGAACAACAGCTGCAAAGAACATGTCTTTAAATAAATTGATTCCAAATTTTTCTGCATGTCTCTGTGATTTTTGCTTTTTAAACAGGCACTGCTGACTTTAAACTTAGCTATCAAAAAAAAAAAAAGCTGAAAAGGGGGAAAAATCATACATTGCTTCAAAAAAAACTTTGTTGTCTTGCTTTTCTTCACCATTCTTTATTTGAAAAGGTTCATGTGTGTTCACACCGATTACCTCACTTCTGCTTGTAATAGCTCTTTGGAGCAAAAGGGAGCAAGTTGAACATCTTTCCCATCCTGAATTTCATGCAGAAAGTTGACAGACTTATCCAGTTTGGAGATCAGGATTAGAACTCAGGCCTCCTGATTTCAAAGAATTATATTTATAGACCCTGGGCTCCACTGTCTCTTGAAACAAAACCAAAAATATCCTGCTTCCCAGATGATGAGAAAGTCTGTGTCATAACCTGTGTAGGCTCCCTGAACATCCTATCTAACACATATGGGTACTCTTGGGTCAAGGTATGTGCTATTATAAAGCGAACTAAGATTGGAATTTTTCCCTTGAAGGTGTAAACGTTACCAATTTATTTGATATGAAAAAAAATGTTCATCAATGACTTATTGGAAATCACATCGATACATTCAGTTACAGCTCAACATTATAAAGAATGAAATCACATCGATACATTCAGTTACAGCTCAACATTATAAAGAATGAAGCTGTTTTACTACTCATCAGTAAATAAAGAAGTGTCCCTTGGAAGAGGGTTATGATAGATGCTTCCATGTTGGGTTTTAATAGCGTAACAGATGGTCATTTTTTCCTTACACAGGAGGCTAGAAATCAAAATCTGGCTCCACCGCCACATGATTTCCCCTCTGATCTACTGCTCTGGACATCTGGGTTTCCCATGAATTGTGTTCAGTCATCAGTGTTGAGGTAGTAAATATTTTACCATCCAGCCCCCTCTTTTATTCTTATTGAACAGAAGGAGAAAGAGCATCGTAGATCCCTGTCTTGAAAATCCTCCACCTCCCCTTGCCCACATTGTCCTTGCCATGGGCAAAGGCCGTGGGTGAGATTGTCTTGCTGGAGCAAAGATACATGCATAGTAGTGGGAGGTAGGAGAGAGGGAGGGAAGGGTTGAATTAGGACCCAGAAATGGTTGAATAGAACAAAATGAAAAGCTGTTCCCAATTTGAAAAGTGAGTTGACGTCTGTTACTCTGGTATGCAGTAAAACATGTTTTTCATCTAAGACATAATAAAAGCTACAAGCATTTTACACTGTGCATTAAGAACTGCATCTTTAAGGGAACATCTTTTCATATAGAGCACATACCCAGTTCTCCATGCGATGCTACTTTTGAACATTTTTATTATTACAGTAGATGAAATATCCCCGAGTCATGGCAAATTCTAAGTGAAACACTTTTGTAGATAGAAACAACTGTTCCGAGTATATTAGCATTTTGGTGTGTGTGTGTGTGTGTGTGTGTGTGTGTGTGTGTGTGTGTTTTAACTTTTATATAAATAGAAAATTTCTGTTCAAACTGAGTGTGGAATATCATGGGACCAGCATTAATAGGGGAACTAATTTTCATGATGTGCAAATGACCCAAAGGAACCCTAGGGTTAAGGTGGATGAAGACTTTGAGGTGAATGGGAAGGGAGGTAGAAGCAAGGAGCTTGTTCTGGATATTTTCTGTGGATTAGGAGACACGTTTATGTGTTGAGTCTGATGTCTCAGGGGAAGGGGACTTGGGAGACCATCTCAGAGCTGCACAACTGAAGGGTCCCTTCACATTGTATGTTACACAAACGGTAGCCCTGAAGCTGCACAAATGTAGTGTCACTGCTGGGAATGACAAAATTGTAAACATCTGTCATGTTCTTTCTTTTTCCTCTGAGATTATGTCATTTCAAAATTCCTTCTTAGTCTCTTTCTCTGACAGTTCTTTGACTGTTCCCTTTTATTCTCTAGCTTCATTGAGTTACTAGAGAGCCAGTGCACAAAATTTGTGCATGGGTAGGGTCCCTAGTGGCTACTGGCTGCGGGCCGGGGACTTTCTTCATTCTGCACCTACCCCTGGGGGTTAGTGCATGTCATAGTGAGCAATCAAACTCCTTGTTGGCCAAAATCCGGAAGGGACACTGCATAAGGCTTTATCTATATATATAATTGGTACTTGTTTCTTAAATAGTAGTGTTCTCTTGCATCCCTGAGTAGCCTTCTCTCTTGTCCTGCATACTCTTTTTGCATAATATCACCCCCATACACAGCTTTAACTATTACCCTATTTGAAACTCTGTGTACTGACCTGTCTCCCAGATATTATGCTCTGTCTGGATATTTCCTGGGTCCTATCCTTAACATTTCCTAAACTAAACTAATAGTCAATCTATTAACCCTGTTCTGTTGTTCACCTAATTCCAGTAAATGGCCCAGACTAAAGATCCAGACTATACACTTGGGGGTTATCTACACTGCTTCCTGCCATGTATTTTTAATATCTGTCAGTCATCAAGCCTGGGAAACTCCTCATACCCATGCCCTCCCTGTCTCACCACTTGCAGGTGCCTCAGTTCAGGCCTGAACTGCCTAGTCTAACTGCCTGAAGTTCCCCAATCTTTTTATAATTTACATATTGACGCACTGCAATGAGTAGCTGGCACACAATTGGCATTCAATCATTGCTGTTTGAGCTGATGACTAAATTAATGATGTCTGCATTGAGCAAGTGCTTTTGATGATTTTCATAACCAAGAATGTTTACTGATAATTAGATCATATTCATTCAACATTCGCTTATGAGCACCTGAGTAAATATATTCCCTTTTAGCCCTCTCTGTGTTATATACTTCATTGTAGGGGATGCAAAAATATATAAACATATTTCATGCTAAATATATAATTCATGTTAAGATTTTTAAAATGAAATTCAAAATAACGACTAATAAGAGCAATCATTTGAATCAAAACCTGTATTTTGGTACCAATAGGACCAAACCAATCAGAGATGAGAGATTCTTGAGGTTAAAAGTAGCCAAGGCTGGCTCTATGTAGGGGGCAGGACTTGAAGAAAAGATGGGATTTTTAGAAGAGTGACAGCAGCACTGGAATGGGGATTTGTAGGGGCTTAGCTTGAGCAGGAGCATGAAGATGAATAGGACATTTTGCTAGAACCTTTAGAAAAACAGGGCAGTGGCAACATGGGTTGAGAGTAATGATGTTTTGGGAGAGGCACTGTGGTAAAATAAAAGAGCTGTGATATTGGACAGACTTGACTTCAAATCTAAGCCCAGTGCTTGTTAACTGGTGACTGAAGACCTCCCTGAACCCTGAGCTTTTGTGTTCTTATCTAGAAAAGGAGGGGAATAATACCCCTGGAGATTAAATATGAGGATCTACCTGAGTCATAAGATACTCATCATCTGACAAGTCCTCTGGGCGCCATCAAAGCCCTGGCCCAATGGGCATCTTGTCGCTCGGGGACATGAATGCTGCTAGGCCACCAGGCCTTCGGCAGATGTTATTTGAAGATCAGCTGTTGCTGTAATATGGTTCTGACAGCTCTCCTGGTAGATTTTGAGTGGAGATAAGCTGCTCAGGCTTGGTTTTCCTCAAACCTAGAATTCCCGAATGTCAGAGCTGACCAAATCCTGCCCTCAGTGTCTCCTTCTTTCCCTTTCAGCCAAGATAGCTTTGCTTATTGTTGCTGCATACTTTGGGCATGCACAGGCTTCTGTAGCTCACGAAAGTTTGAAAACCACTGATGTGGCCCAACTCCATCACTGAATCGATAGGTAAATCAAGATTCATGTCAAATCTGTTATGTTTTTACAATGGAGTGTAAAGGGCATTTATAAGTTACCTATTAGTCTATACTCTTCAAATAAATAAGGTGATTGCACATGCATGGATACATATGCATAATAGAGTTCTCGTCAGTTAAAATTATTCCTGGAAAACGGTTCTAATCAACATTATGCCAATGATTGTATTTTTAATGTGCTAGAAGATGTGGTTATTTAAAGCAAAACTATGCTGAATATTCTATCAAGTAAAGAATTTTTTAAAATTAGGTTATCTGATCAGAATTTTGAGATGTTTTAGTTTTTTTTAAAAAATTAGATGTTCTTCTTTTTCTCTAAATAATCTACTGGGAAAGAACCTTTGCATATTCAAATATACTTCCATCTGCATGGCAATGTCTAATTTATTTTTCTTGCAATTGTTTGGTCAAAGGGGAATTTTGCAACCCTTTTCCTTGGAATTAGATACAAAGAGAAATTGAGATTCTTTATTCTACCGGGAAGAATGGTATGCTGCCAAGAGAATGAGCCTTGAATTCTAACAAAACCACATTGAATTCCTGCTTGGTACTTTCAAGTTTTGTAACGCTGGGTGACACCTTTTTCCCCCATCTGTGTCTTCATTTATAAGATTGCAATTATGATATCATCATCACACAAGTGGCAGGAGGAACAAATGAGGCAATGCATGGACAGTGTCCCACCCAATGCCTTGCACTCTGCAAGTGCCCCGGATGTGGTCATGTCTTCTCTTCTGCACGTGAGGACCTTGCCCAAGCCAGTCTCTTGGAAGATCTTCAGTCCAACTCACCCCAGAGCAGGCTAGGATGCTCACTCATCATTCACTACCCTTTCTGGGGAACTCACTGACAACCCGCATAACTCATCTGAGGCTGGTGGAAAAGAGAGGGGAACCCTTTGATACCCTACCTTTGCGAGTGTGGCTATCTTTCTTAATTGCAAGGGAGATAACAAGCCTGCAGGTGCTAAGCAACTTTTATGAACATTTGTAAAACAAAGATTAAACAGCTTTTTTCTCTAGGCTTATCTTTGTCTGACAAAAAAAAAGTCTTCCAATGAAGATCATTTCCAACATAAGAGTGGAAAATAGATCAGAGTGTTCTATTTAATTTAACAATATCGGCCTTTGAACATTATGAAAACCATATCTTACAAGAGAAATGCTAAATTGATTCTAACAGACAATTTCCTATGTTAAACCCCATGAAAAGGTAAATTTTGAAGGCGATACGCTGCCTGACCAGGGACTGTAATGTAATGGGCTCATGCATGTGTGTTTATATTCAACAAAAGTTTAATCCCAGAAAGATGAGCAAACAAAAGAAGAACTCTGAGGGCTATTTCAGAAGGCAGCAAAGTGAAGGCTGACAGAGGGAGGATTGTTTCCGGGCTGTCTGAGGTCTTCGGGGTCTTTCTCCATTTTACTTGCCTTTGGTAGGTAATTATTGGCGTATTTCCAGAAGAAAGGTATCTGGGAAATCTGCGTGAAGAAACGACAGTCCATGTGTTCTGCAGAATCAGAGTATAGTAGACAAAGTTCAAATTCTCTCTATCATTGTGTTTTCTTTCATAATGTTAGTACTTATGTAAAGACAAGCATAAAACAACAGCAGCCAACCAAAACAGGAACTCAGGTTTATGATGACACAATGTCTTCTCTTTTTGTCAACAAATACCAAAAAAATCTATAGTCCATTGGTTATTATTGGTTTCCTCAAATACTTATTCTGTTGAATAACTATAACAATAATCACTAATATTTAGTTTGTACCATGTTAGTCAGGGATGGTGTTCTGTAGTTGACTCTCACAAGAAGTGATAATATACACTTCTTGTGAGCTGGTAACATGAAACGTCATGTTAGTAACATGAAATTGACCATGGTGAGAACATTTGCACCATCAAAATTGGCAGATACTTCAAATCAAGGCTTGCTTTCCAGAATGCTGGTTGCTAAACATTTACTATCATCAAAAACACAAGAGACAACAAGTGCTACTGCAGAAACCTATTCTTGGAAAATGGGAAAAGCTTAGCAGCGATGCTTCAGAGGATCACGTGCTCTGTGGATCTAAGTCTGAATATTATTCATCCTGGACCACCAACACTAGTGCTACTACTTGCTTATGTCTGTTGGGTGCACACAGTGTACCAAGCATTATTTTAAGCATTTTGTATCATGTATTGTATAATGTAATCCTGACAACAATTGTATGAGGTCAGAACCACTCTTCTACACTAAAGAGGAAACGGAGACATCCAAGGATGATGTGACTTTCCAAAAGTTACACAGTAACCAATGGAATGAAATAATTAATATACATATTACACATATGGTTAATAGCAGAATTACCTTGACAAGGCCAATGAACTTTGGTAAGACGGGGATGGAACACCTACATTCTTTAAGGTTCAAATAAAATGACACATGAAAAGCACCTGCAACGGTGCTTGACACATGGAGGCATGATGTGTGCACCTTACCCGCTCCCTCCTTTCCAGTAAACCCAGGCAGAATGATATTCTGCAGTGGCGGTCATCGAACATGTTATTCCTGGTAGAGGTCCTGGCAGTCCTGTGAAAAGAGCAGAGGAGAAGCCAAAGGAAATCAGAACAGTAACCTAATGGTGCAGGGAGAGGAAGAGAGCCTCCATGCAACAGCTCCTGAAGCTGCCTCCAGCTCCTGCACATACAGCCTCCTTCACCCCCGAGGCTTCCTCTCCTCATGGCGAAGGTAAACTGGCTGCCAGCACCACATCTGAATGAGTTTCCTCTCTGAGTCCTTTACCAGCTATCACATTATTGCCTATCAGCTCCAAACTCATCTTCATGGTCTCTCTTGTGAAAATATGGAGAGAGATGTTTTCTCTTGCTAGCTAGCATAACGTTGAGCTTGGTCGATGCTGCAGGAAGAAGGGGTTTTCTGCCCAGCATCAACCTAGGAACCAGGAGGTCTGGGTTCGATTCCTGGTCAGAGCACATGCCTGGGTTGCGGGCTTGATCCCCAGAAGGCGGTGTGCAGGAGGCACGTGATCAATGATTCTCACTCATCATTCATGTTTATCTCTCTCATATATATATATATATATATATATATATATATATATATATATATATATATATGGTTTTCCTTTCTGGTTCTAGTGTGCTCTCACTATAGACTACTGCATCATGCCTCATTCTTGTGCTCCTGCAGTACACACATTTTCCCAGTGCCTGGTATTTGCAGAGTATGGATTCCTTGAAAACATGCACAGCTTTTCCAGCACCTGACTCCTCCAGTGCACCAGCAGCCAGCAGTACTCTGCTGACAGCTGCTTTCTGAGGCATGAACCACAGAACCTTCTCTGCCACACGGTGAGCCAGGACCATAACCTCCAACAAGGACTGGATCTCAACTTTGGGGATGTGAAGTAGGTGAGAGGCTGTTCCTCGGGCTTCCTATTTCAGTCCTAAGGCTAGTGGTTGCTGCTTCTCAACGTCATTTCTGTATTATTTTGAGTTCTCTTTACTTCCTAACAGCTAATTCCTCATTATTTCAATCT
This sequence comes from Vespertilio murinus, assembly GCA_963924515.1. Classification (NCBI taxonomy): domain Eukaryota; kingdom Metazoa; phylum Chordata; class Mammalia; order Chiroptera; family Vespertilionidae; genus Vespertilio; species Vespertilio murinus. The sequence continues at coordinate 65,167,061 of OZ004713.1, read as the reverse complement.
CTTTTTATGGCTACTAATTCTTCATATTAGAGTTTCCATGTTGAAACTCCCATAGCTCCTGTTTTATAATGGGATCCTGACAGATGGAGGGTCTTATTCTTGCCTTAACATAGATAGTGTTAAAAGAGGCCTTCGGATCAAATCCTAGGCCGGTATCGAAGACTTTAGGCTCAAAGCAAAGACACAAAGCAAGTTAATCCAAGACATCACTAGAAATTTCTATGACTCCTTTAGTCCACTGACATTCCATCTTCTTGAGGAGAAGGAGTAAATTGAGTTCTGTTTCTCAGGATGATTAAAATGTTCTTTGCCCAATTTATATTTCAACACCAACTTAGCTTGATTTGCCTACTTGTTAGAAGGGAGAAGGTTCATCTTACAGACCAGGAAACTTTCTAAACAAAAACTCAGTGGCCTACGGGTATTAAGGCATCCTCTGTGGGCTGGAGAATTCCAGCTGGCTGCGTCTTTTGGCCATTGAGAAAATCTGGCTTTGCATTTCAGTAAAATGTTGAAATCAAATTACTTGTAGCTAAGCTTGAAGTTGGAAAATTTTATCTTACAGAGTGAGTAAATCATTGTAAAATGTTCTAAGTACCTCCTAGTTTTCATTTCTATGGCACTGAAAAAATCCATATAGGTTTTCCTGGCTCTTGTAGAAGCGAATATGCCAATGTACTCTGATTAAATCATTGGAAAATGTACGAAAAATTCCTTCTTTTGGAAATAGTCTCATTGGGTCAGGTTCTCATCATAAGAAATCTATAGGGATTTCATATTTAGAAGAGCAAAACAAAAATGGAAACATTGCTTTTCTCTCTTTAGGTTTGCAAGTACATCATCCTATGTGATCTCCAGGAATGATTGATTACATTGAACATATATATGATTTTTCAGATAAAAATTTGAGAGGGTTAGATGGGACAAGGACTTAGATTTTTGTCTCTAAATATGCATATCAATGTAAAATATTGAGTCATTGTTGGAGGGAAGTGCATGTTGGTAACTTAATTAGGGCAACTAACATTTTTTTCTGTTTTATTAGATTTATTGGGGTGACATTGGTTCACAAAACCATGCAGGTTTCAAGTGTACAAACTCAACAAAACATCATCTGCACACTGCATGGTGCGCCCAGGGCAATTGACATTTGATGATGATCTTTTCTCTTTAAATTGAAAGATTGGGGTATAATTTAAACTTTGGAAAGTTAGAATACCAGCTCTCTTTCATTAAGTGACTTGTTTCTCTCCAAAATACTTTTAATTAGCAAATTTCCAAAGTTTATCATATAACATGGTAGGCTTTTCCCTGTACCTATCATGTTCTCTCAATGCAAGATTGTCTGCTTTGGAAATAAAAAAAGGACCCTTTCAAGCCACATAACCACGAATAAGAATATTTTTAAACAACATAAAGCCATCACAGCCTAAATTTCAGGGAAAGGTTTTTTTTTTGGTGCAGCGACATGGCACTAAAAACCTCATAAAGACCTAGAAAATAGCAGCATCCAACACGTTATTAAGTTATTAAGAAAATGTTAGAGTATATTGAGTTTTGTTTGTTATTTTTGCTTATGAGGGAACAAACATGTGTAAGACATTTTAAAAAATTATTTCTCTCTTTTTTAATCCTCACCGCTAGAACATGCTGAGAGAGAGAGAGAGAGAGAGAGAGAGAGAGAGAGAGAGAGAGAGAGAAGAGGAAGAGAGGAGAGACAAACATTTATTGGTTGCCTTCCATACACGCACTGACCGGGGATCAAACCAGCAATCTTTTGGTGCACAAGATCATGCACATCCAACTGAGCCACTCCTAGCAGGCTGAAATAATACATATATTTAAAGTTGAGTGCTTAAAAGGATAAATCTTCACCTACTCACTTTTTTTTAACTTCTTTTACAGTTATCTTGTGCCCTTCGGTTAATACACAATTGTCTAGTATATATTAGAAAAAAAATTAGCAAATTTTCTCTCTTTTTTTTAAAGGAGCATTCTCAGTTCATCATTTAAGAAAACCTAACACACGTTTTTATTTCCAGTAAAAAATATTCATAGTTCAAGATGTATTGACTTTTTGAATGCAGCTCTGAGCCCTTCTTGAAACAGTCAGTGCCTGGAAGCTTGAAGAAACGTTAATGCAGCTTCCAAATGGCTTCACCCGGCTGGGAGGAGCTTTGGCACCAGGAGGATTTGGCTCCGCCGGTCTCAGCCCCGTCCCAGCTCAGGAAGTCGACCAGCGTGGAAAGAAGAAACATCTGACAATGTAAATTATTAGTTCAGTTGCAACTCAATGTGTTACATGTGTAGAAATGCATAAACACGTTTGTTCAAAGGATTCATCATGAGCTGCCACCTTGGACAGTGTAAAATCTTAGATAACTTTACACAAACACATGAGTCACCTTTATTAAAATATCGTTTTCCGTGGAAGCAACCTATTGATGAATGTGGAGGCTAGGACATTTTCTCCTTGGACGTTGTGAAGTTTTCTACAAATGATAAGAACGAACATCTTTAAGGGAGATGACCTCAAGGGGATAACTTGTCACCGAGGGGAGGCAAGTGCAAGGTCCCAACCCCGCTCACTCCCATGTCCTAATGCAAACGCGTTTGCCAGGAAGCTCTCACTGTCTGAGGTGAGTCATGGGTCTCGAAAGCTGCCTCCAGTTTAGAAAAGAGAGGCACAGTTTCTTCCTGACGTCTCCTGAGTCTGACACTGCAAAATGGCTGGTGTCTCCAGAATGTCCCTAGGTGGATCTGAATCCAGGTGACACAGGTTTCTGTCTCTGTCAAAACAAGCGATTCGCTACAAGCATTGGTAGAATAAAGAATGATGAGAAAATCCTGTTGTTGTTGTTGTTTTTTTAAATCTTTATAGTATGGTCTATTCTGGAACTAAAGTCCATCCAACAAATACGGATATCAAGTGCAGCTTTAACCAAAAGTAGCCCCGATCCCAACCTAACCTCTGCCCTCTTCCACTAAATTGTACACGTGAAAATGATGGGATAGTAAGTTTTATCACAACAGATAGAATAGAATGAATATAACACTCCGCATGTATATGGTATCATTTATATAAAATGCAGGTATATGTATAACATTTTAGAAAAAAGTAGCAGTTCCATGTTACTGACTTGTAGGAAAAGCTATGATATATTGCCAAGTGAAAAAAGTAATTTGCTAACTAATATGTATAGTATAATTATATTTTAATAAAAGGCAACCAGGAATACTTTAATATACCTGTAAACATGAGGGTGGCAGAGAAATGATTTATGTTGCCTTTGTGTGTAGTGTCACTTGTTTCAACAACCATAAATTACTATTATAATTTTAAAAAACTAAATACAGAAAATGTGAAAAAAATTTTAAGGCCACATTATATAGGAAAAGTTATAAAGCACTGTCTTTCATATCCAGTGAATGTACTTTTCCAGTTTGAATTATGCCTTTTGTGAGATGGTATTATTATGGTATTATATACCATTATTATATACTTATATAATGTTACTTACTACATGTTATATTAATATATGTAATATGTTATACACATATATACACACATATGCGTAGTGTAAACTACTTATGTATTATTTATGATATTCAGTTTTTTGTTTCTTTAAAGTATAAGAAATTGAAGACATTTATGCCACAACTTAAGTGAAGAACCCTGTGGTTACTCCTCTTATGGTTGGCTTATTATAGTTACAACCCAAATTGGTGCTCATTTTTTTTTGGTAGTACTATCAAACTGACAACAGGCCTAGATCATATAATTTGCTTTGGTCTATAAGTAGCAACAACTCAAGAAATTCAGTGCAAGTCACTTTAATAGGAAATACCACAAAACTGCTATAACAAACAATCCCAAAATCTCAGTGGCTTCAAATAATACAAGTATTTTGTTTGCTGGTGTGTAATAGTTTAATGCTCATTGATTATAGTTTCTGTTTCATGAAATCATTTTGGGACCCGGCTATCATCCATCCTGTGTAACTTCCTCCATCCAAACTTGGCCTCTAAAATCTTCACGGAACAGCCAAAACCGGTTTGGCTCAGTGGATAGAGCATCGGTCTGCGGACTCAAGGTTCCCAGGTTCGATTCTGGTCAAGGGCATGTACATTGGTTGTGTCCACACCCCCGGTGGGGGGGGGGGGGCGCACAGGAGGCAGCTGATCGATGTTTCTCTCTCATTGATATTTCTAGCTCTCTATCCCTCTCCTTTCCTCTTTGTGAAAAATCAATAAAATATATATTTTTAAAATCTTCATGGAACAAAGAAGTGAGACAGAGGATTTTGCAAACCTCTTAAGTGTCTAGAAGTGACACTTCTGTTCACATTCACTAGTCTGAAACTAGTATTATGGCCTAATCCTGTCTACATTAGAGCCAGGAAATATGATTTGTGTGTGTGCCCAGAAGGAGAAACATGATTGGTGACCATCTACCCAGTATCCATCATCACAACCTTTAAGTCCACCTTTTCATTCTAAACCTGAGTGTATCAAATGCGTGTTTAACTCTAATGGAGAGTTAAAACCAAAGATGGAAATCAGTAGTGAAGAACTGGTTCTCACAGAAGATAAAATGGCCCGCAGATATAGACACAGCCAAAAAGTCAGCCTATTTCCCGCTCTTCAATATGGAGCATTAAGAAATTTGAACATATCAATGTCCTTCTCTGGAGTTCAGATTCCTTTTTTATCCTGGAAATAAGGAATTAATCAATTTCCAATTTTAAAGAGAGATCGGCAAATTGTTCTAGGAATGTTCCGGGATGATGGTGGTGACTGAGAAAGGACTGAGACAGGACCTCAGTTTGGCTCCGTGACCTTCCAGATCACTTTCTCACATATTTACTGACACCCTGGGCAAAAATTCAATATTCTAGCTTATTAAGAACAGATTTTTTCCTTTCTGTACATATTTCTTTCCAACTTCAAAGCCATAAAGAAAGAGACTTGTAAGCGTTATATAGATATAAACATGTTCTTAATTTCATTCATTCAGTATTCACACAGGTTTTTTTTTCTTTCAGGGATTCTGTTGAATTTATGGGCCTTTTATTGAGAATCTACTTTGTGACAGCTCCATATTCAGAAATGGGGGTACAGATAAATTAGCTGTCAATATGCCTTTGAAGAAATTAGAGTCTAACCTATCTAGTCATTCATTTAGCAAAGATTTAATGATCTTCTACTTATGAATCAGGCATTGCTCTTGTGAAACTGGGCAGAGGAGATAAGTAAATAGATACAGCAATCACATTGGAGAATGAAAAGTGCTATCAAGGGGAAAAATGCAAAAAGTGATGCAAAGCTGATGGGATTAGGGGGGGGATCTCATTGTTACTTGAATTAAAAGAGGAAGAGACCCATGCTATGTTCTATAGCCAGAGGGACCCTTCTATAAAAAGACAATTTCTGAATGGTCTGGGCAAGTTCAAGAGGAGAAAGGAGGCCAGGGAGGCTGGACACTCATGGTTGAGTGAAGCTGGGCAAGATGGATGTTCCAGGGGAAGGAATCCTCCCGGGCCAGTCATTACACCCCATCCTCTCAGCCCACTTCCCCATGGGTACCCGAATGCTCATGGCTAACGCTGGGGAAGCATTTTACTGAAACTATTACATTGCTAGTTCTGTGTGATGGTGAATTTTATGCATCAACTTGACTGTGCTACATACGGGATGCCCAGTGAGTTGGTCAGAAAAATTATTTTTGGATATCTGTAGCAATATTTTAGGAAGAGATTAGCATTTGAATCAGTAGATTGAGTCAAGAAGATAGCTCTCAACAATGCTCGTGGGGATCATTCAATCTGCTGAAGGCCAGAGCACAGCTAAAAGTGAAGGAAAAAGTTAAATTATTCCCCTGCTTGAGCTAAGACATCAATCTTCCCCACCCTCAGACCTCACTGCTCCTGGTTCTCAGGCTTTCAGACTCAGGCCGGGACTTACACTGTTGGCCTCTCCCCCTATTCCTCCATTCCTCTATTCCATCTAAGCCTTCAGACGTGCACGGAAATACACACACCATTGGCTTTTCTGGTTTTCCTGCTTGCAGACAGCAGATCATGGGACTTAGCCTTCAAAGCCAAACGAGCTAATTTATATAAAAAATTTCTTATGTGACCATCCGTCCATCCATCCATCTATCTATATATCCATTTATCTATCTGTCTACTATTGGTTCTATTTCTCTGGAGTACTCTGACTAATATAGGTTTCCATTACAAAGATTGGGTGGCTTAAAAAAACTGAAATTTATTTTCTCACAGTTCTTGAGGAGGCTAGAAGTCTGAGACCAAGGTGTCAGAAAGTTTGATTTTTTCTGAGGTCTCTCTCCTTGCAGAGAGCCACCCTCTCCCAGTGTCCTCACATGGTCATTCCATTGTCTGCGTTTTCTGTGTCCTAATTTCCTCTTGTAAGGACACCAATCATACTGAATTACAGAACACCACTCTGGCCTCATTTTACTTTACTTACCTAGTTAAAAGCTCTATCTCTAAATATAGTCATATTTTGAATTACTGGCTGTTAGGACTTTAACATGTGAATTTGGCCACACACTTTAAATGCGTGTATTGAGAGCAGTAGGATCACTTTCTGGTTGCTGTGTAGTGAATTGTCTGACTACATCAAGAGATGTGGGTGACTTGGATTAGGATAATAACAGAGGAGATGGCAAGAAATGTTCAGATCAGGATCTATTTTGAGGGAGAACAAGCAGAATTAGCTGATGGGTTAGATGTAGAAATTAGGAGGACAAAAGACTGAAGAAGGACACAAATGGCCAAGCCACTGTGAGGAGGTGATGGATCCAGCATGGGCTTTTTTTCTGGCTATATGATCTACAGGAAGTAACTTAATCTTTCTGGGTCTCTATTCTCAATTGCAAGAGCTAATATTTTCTTCATAAATTAGTGTAAGGATCAAATTGCATAAGGCCTGCCAAATGCCTTCCAGAGTGCTTGGCACACCGTAAATAGTCAGTGGATGTTATTGTCAGATGTTGGGTCTACCAAGATGCTTAGGAAGCAGCTGGGCAGTATCTGAGTAAAAGACTAAATGACTTGTCCGGCCAGTGTTGCCCATTGGGTTGAGCATCAGAAGGTTGCCAGTTCCATTCCCCATTAAGGCGCATGCCAGTTTGCAGGTTCGATCCCCAGTTGGGGGCATGCAAGAAGCTGCCTGTCAATGTTTCCCTCTCATCATTGATGTTTTCTTCTCTTTCTCCCTCTCTCTGCCTCACTCTGAAATCAATAAAAACATATTTTTTAAAGATGGCCAAAATGACAGAAATTGATGAGGGGTGCTCTCCTCCTGTTAGGAAAAAAAAAGAAAGAAAGAAAATCCATGTAGACTATGATGACTATCATGAGAAGACCTCTCTTGGGTAAATATTCGGGTGAAATTTGGAGTGAATGTGGGAAACTTGAGCAAGACCTCAGTTCACTAAGAAATAAGAAGCCCTAAATTTTTAACTGGCTTGCTTGAAGTCAAGAAGGACTAGTTTGCCCTACATTAGATAATCCCAACTCTGCTATTTCCTTGCAGACCTTGATCTTGGGAAATAAGCTCAGTAAATTGCAGTTGGCTTATGAATAAAGTGAAGACTATACTAGTTAGTCTGTAACCTGTAGACGGGTAGTCAACTAAACACAGTTGTGGTCATTAAGTTTGTAAATTTTAAGGTTACTTCAAAAGATTAAAACAGTAATAAGTGTTTATAAAGTAAATCATACTTAAAAATGCATTAATTTCTTAGAGCATTGCTAATGATTTTTTTTAACATTTTTGAAAGATATTAAAACAGCCCAGAGGAAGATCACCTATTAATGCCCCCAAAATATCGCATCATTATGTCTGACAGAATCTCTCAGTAATTTTAACTCTTGCATAATTATCTACTCACCTGGAAACCATTATTTAAAATCACATCATCTTCGTCACAAATAGCTTAGAAAGTATGACAATGAAGTAATCGCATAAGGATCCACAACAATTCTGAAAGAATTAAACTTTACATACCCCACACACCAGCCAGCCAATTGCTTTGTTTCTTTGTCCCTTCAACAAATGATTTGATATTTGCTTCTCTCATAACTCTCCAAAGGATCAGTGAGCCTCAGTCTACTGTTACCAAATGCTAACCGGGGCCTGGTCCCCTTTTCCTCACCCGGTGAGAGGATCGTGTTGTGAAAGGGTTCTGAAGGCAGCACTGCGGCTTCGAAATGCCAAGTCCACAGCGGGGGTCCCCCTCCATTCAATTCCCCTTGGTCCCAGGCCAAGTGTGAGCTGGAGCTTCTGGGCACCAGGGTGAGGCAGAAACATGTAATATGAACCAGACTGGAGGTCAAGTCTTATTTTCCTCTGACTGCATACTCGCTGCTCCCTTGGAAACGGCAGCAGGGAGGGTTCTCTCCCTCACCTAATCATTGCCCCCCACCCCTCTTAGCCCAGGTCCCCATGGAGACCCGAATGCTCCTGGCTGAAGCTGGAAAAACATTTTTCACACCTTAAATAAAATGTGCAGATTGAAGGTGGAAGGATTACTTTCCATTACAATATGAAACATTCTGGCCCCTTTCCCAGGGTTTATAATAGCCTTTGGAAGAGACTTGCCTCCCACCCCACCCCAAGTGTAGTCCTAGAAATCATCTAGAAATGAACTGGGAAGTCAGAACTACAGATGTGCTGTGGAGGGGGAGATCCCATGCTGATACGAAGGTCCTGCTTTGGCCTGGGCAAAGATGGCAAAGATGCCAGAGAGCTGTTCATATACACAAGATTTACCCATGCCCTCCTGTCAGCTCTCAGAGCCTCCCAGGATATGTATGTTAACTGAAGTTAAACTTTAGGGTCTTGGAGATGGCAAAGACAGCTAACTGCAACAGTGAAAAAGGTCTTCATCCACTGACCCCATCCCTTTAATTGTCTTTGATCCCAGTTAAATGCAATTCCCCCATAGACTAACTGCTGTAATAAACAGCCCAAAATCCCTGTGGATTCACACTATACATGTTTATCTCTTGCTCACACATGGTGAGAGATGGTTGTGTTATAGGCACCCTTTCACAACGTGGTTTAGGGACCGAGGATCCTTTCATTTCCAGGGCCTTGGGGTCTTCTAGATCCCCTTCATTCTGGAAACCAATCTGCCTGAGGGGCTGCGTAGGGGACTGTAGAAGCCAGGCATGGGAGTGTAGTGTGTTCCTTACCCCACCAACACACCATTGGCCAGAACTCTATCACATGACCCATCAACTTCAGCTTGTAAAACTTGCTATACTGCTTCCCCAGGAAGGAGGGGGGACTCATAGATATTGGTGAGCATATTCTCTGCTGCATCTCACAGAAAATAAGAGTATTACTTTGGGCTGTTATCAGTGAGAATAAAGGGTTTGGAAGGAAGGAGCCTCTGGACCTAAGGAGAGAGAAGGAAATGCTGGTAGAAGACCTCCTCATGTTTCCTTCTCTGTTCACTGTCATATATAGAACATGTCATCACGCATTGTAACTGTAGGGTAATATGTTCCATATATTTACCCATTTACACCCCCTCAGTATTGTTCCAACTTGAGGGTAGAGACTGTCCTGCTATATTTTGACTCTTCAGCATCTACCATGGGACCTGAGTTGTAATAGCTGCTATACTAATGTTCTATGCTGAGTAACAAATGATAACAAACTTGATGACTTAGAACAATGCCCATTGTTACTTCTCAATTTCTGTGGGTTAACTCAAAACATGGCTTAACTGGAATCTATGTTTGGGGTCCTACTAGGCTGCATTCTCAACAGAAGGATCAATGGGAGAAAAATCTGCTTCCAAGCTCACTCATGTTATTGTTGGCTAAATTCATCTCTGATGGTTAGAGGACTGAGGTGTGAGCCAGGAATCACTCTCAGCTCCGAGAGGCCATCTGCAGTTCCTTGGCATGTGGCCTCCTCCATAGATCCTCTCATGATACTGTACATCAGTTTACTTCTCTAATTGCAGTAAGGGAGAATATTTCTAGGGTCAGCCTTTTAACAAGAAGAAATCATATTGTATGACATAATCATGTTATTGGCACCTTTACCATAGTCTGCTGGTTAGAAGCAAGTAACAGATCCCACCCATGCTCAAGAGGAGAACATTCCATAAGGCTGTAGATAGCAAGAGGCAAGAATCACGGAGGCCTCTGGAACATCTGTTCTCCACAGGAGCTGGTTTCCAATTGGATGACTAGATGGATAAAGAGGAAAGGGCCACAGAGAAAGAGGTTGGCAGTGAAGCAACATATATTTTGCTCTGAGTCTTATTATTATCTCTTATAAAATGACAATAATGCTGCTCATAAGATTATAAGGCAATTTACCATGGAGAATGTAGATAAAATACTTAATGAAATTCTGGGAGAAAGTATCCAACAAGTCTTCCTTGTTTCTATTTGTGATATTTTTTCACTTGCCCTTATAAATACTGGGGCTCAGTTGCCCCCTCTTTTAGTGAGTAACTGAGCTCCCGAGGATGTTCTGTAGGTCATAGTCAACTAGAAAACCCGCATACTGGACAATGATGATGTGACTTGTACACATGTTCTTCATAAAATAAGAACTTGTAAAAATAAACTAAAGGCAAAAGATAAGGGACTTCCCTCCTCTTGCTTAAAATGGACTCAAGGGCAAAGAATGTATTATCTTCTTGGTCACCTGGTTGGAGATATTTTGGATGTTCAGTATTTAAGTATTACTACTTAAAATGTTGTATGAATTAATCAGAGATTAGATTTTCATGTATTATTTTCTTATTATGGTCTTTGTAGCTGGTGGTATCTTCAGGAAGAAAACATGGGTTCTTTTTTTTTTTTTGAGTCATTGTTAATAAAACACAAATATGTTTAACAAAACAACCCTAGCTCCATGAAAGTTACAGAGAATTTCACACTTTTTCTCAAAGAAATAAAAGTTTACTTGTCTGATTAATTTGCCTAAATATGAATAGTTACTATAGTTACTATTGGGGAGCGATAGGAGAAAAGAACAAATCAGGATTAAGTCACCACTTGGATTGATAACCAGGCTGGCTGAGGATGCTCTGGGCTCTCATCTATGAATTTCTCCCTATCCAGCTCTTTTCTGAGCTTCTTTCTCACACTCAGAAATTCCTGCTTTCCTTAACCCTCTTCCTTGCCGTCTGGCACACCCTGGGAAATCAAAGAGAATAGTAAATAATAATAATAATAATAACCAGTCTGAAATTCCTTCCTTCTCTCAAAATGAGGTGTCTGAATGTTCAGAAAATGTAGCCAACCCTCTGTATGGACTCTCCTAGGGGTTATTGTTTCTAATGAGGCCATTATAAACATTTCTGGAGGTGTTCTGACTCAAATCAGAATACCTTAACTCTCTTCAGTTAAAAATATACATGTAGGCATAACCTTGCCTTGAATTCTAAAAAGCCTACTCCCTCTGGGAGCTCATATGGATCATCCTTGGGGCTTCAGGAGTAGAAGACATGCACACGTTTGAGGGAGTGCCCTTTAATTTTGTGTGCTATGTTCCTCACTTACCTCACCCTCGTCGCAGCCCTCCAGAAGGTCAGGAAACTCCTTACTAGTTCCTGGAGTTGTCATAACAAGTCATCACATTGGTAGCCAAGACAAAAAAAAAAGTATTATCTTCATTCCGGAGGCCCTAAGTTCAAAACCAAGAATTAGTAGGGCCAAGCTTCCTTCAAAGGTTCTTTCTGGTTTCTTCTAGCTTCTAGATCAGGGGTGGGCAAACTTTTTGACTCGAGGGCCACAATGGGTTCTTACACTGGGCCGGAGGGCCGGAACAAAAGCAACCTGACCATGCTGGCACTCTCATCTTGGGCTGCTGGTGAAGGAGCGGAGGGGAGAGCAAGAGAACCCTCCTCTCTTTCCGCTCCGTGGGCCGGATAGAACAGCCGAAAGGGCTGGATCCGGCCCTTGGGCCGTAGTTTGCCCACAGCTGTTCTAGATGATTCTAGTGGCCCCAGGTGTTCCTTGGTTTGTGACAATGTAAATCCAAACTCTGCGTCTGTCTTCACATGACCTCTGTCTCTGTGTTCTTTTCTTATTATAAGGACTCTTGTCTTTGGATTTAGGGTCCACCCAGATGACTCAGAATGATATCATCTTGGGGTTCTTAATTTAGTCACATCTATTAGACCCTTTTTATAAATAAGATTATATTTGTTAATAATAATAAATAAATAAGTTAGGGGTGGACATATTTTAGGGGAAGTCACCGTTCAACTACAGATTGGAATCAAGAGGTGGAAATCCAGGCCCTAGCCAGGTAGCTCAGTTGATTAGAGCATCATCCCAATATGCCAAGGTTGTGAGTTCGATCCCCAGTTAGGGCACATAGAATAACCAACCAATGAATGAATAAATAAATGGAATAATAAATCTCCCCCTCTCAAATCGATAAATAAAAAATTAGGAAAAAATATTGAAAACCAGAAATCTAAACCATGAGATAATCTCATAGAGGTATTGGCTTGACAAATGTTACACAAGAATGAAGATGCAGAGATGAAATCTACATGGTTCTGTCTCATACCTCCCCCTAATAAAAGCAAAACTAATGCAAACATGACCACCTCTCTCTATCAAGGAACTTCCGATCAGTTTGGAAAGACTAAGATGATAAAGCAGAATGTTTGGTTCATGCAAGTGAATACTAATAAAGGCACACAGTACCAGTTTTAAGAATAAGGTGGATGATGGAGTTCAAATAACTCAATCCAGGGTTCAAGGAGCACCAGCCCATCAATCCTTTGGTATGATGTTTATTTGTTTATTTTTTAAAATATGTTTTTATTGATTTTAGAGAGAAAGGTAAAGGATAGAAATGGGAACATTGGTGAGAGAGAACCATTGATTGGCTGCCTCCCACAAGCTCCCTACTGGAGATCAAGCCCACAACCTAGGCATGTGCCCTGACTGGGAAATCCAACCGGTGACCTCCTGGTTTATGGGTAGATGCTCAACCAATGAGCCACATTGGCTGGATATATATAGTTGTTACTTAAGAAAAACAGGAGGATTCAACTGAAGGTGAATTTATTACATAAAAGCACATTTTATGTGGCAAAACATATTCCAAATGGCTGAAGTTGGTAAGGTGATAAAGTAACAAAAAATGTTTCAAGTCACGCTAAAATCAATTTCAACTGGCAGTTCCATATTTAATTTTTTGAGGAAACGTCACTCTATTTTCCATAATGGTTGCACCAGAGTGCATTCCCACCAGCAGTGTACTAGGGTTCCCTTTTCTCCACATCCTTGCTAGCACTTGTCATTTGTTGCTTTGTTGATAGTAGCCATTCTGACAGGTGTGAGGTGATACCTCATTGTTGTTTTAATTTGCATCTCTCTGATGATCAGTGACTGTGCATTTTTTCATATGTCTCTTGGCCATCTATATGTCTGTTTTGAAAAAGTGTCTATTTAGGTCCTTCAACCATTTTTTAAGTTGGATTGTTTGTCCTCCTTTTGTTAAGTTGTATAAGCTTCTTATATATTTTGGATATTAAACCTTTATCAGATGTATCATTACCAATTATGTTCTCCCATACAGTGGGCATTCTTTTCATTTTGTTGATGGTTTCTTTTGAAGTGCAGAAGCTTTTTATTTGAGGTTGTCCCATTTATTTATTTTCTCCTTAGTTTCCTTTGCCCTAGGGGATGGACCTGATAACTTATTGCTATGAGAGATGTCTGAGATTTTGCTGCCTATGGTTTCTTCTAAGATTTTTATGGTTTCACAACTTACATTTAAATTTTTTATCCATTTTGAGTTTATTTCTGTATATGGTAGAGGTGGGCTAGAAGAGGTCATTGGGGGGGGAAGGATAACATATGTAACAATTTCAATAATAAAGATTAAAAAAATAAAATCAATCTCAACAATTCATCATCCAATACATATTTGAACTCTTCCCATTCTTAGAAGCTCAGCTCAGGTTCTCTCTTTTAGAAAATTCTTCCAAACCGCCTGAACCCAGAGGTCACACAATTCTGAGCTCATCTAACCTCCCAAGAATATGTTGGCATTTCTAAACCACATTCTTCTTGCCTCTCCTGTCTCAGTAAGTGGCACCACTGACCAATTCTACAGCAAGTTCAAGTTCTGCAGGCCTTCTGCCTTAACACATTGAGGACCAGTAGTTTTATTGCTAGCTTTACCCAGTGGTCAGATAAGTTTCTGTTGAATGAGTACAAAAAATGTTCTACAGAAACGTTAAAGGCATGTTTTAAAATTAACTACCCATTGCATTTTGAAGTTATTAGATGTTCTTACAAGCTAATATCTTTTTAAAGTATGATACTTTGTAAAACACTGTGTAATTTGAAGAGAGAATTCTCGTGATCCGTCAACATATCCTGAGTCTGTCCACTTCACCTTAGCGTCTAGTCCAGAACAGCATGATTTTTTCCACAAAGCCTTGTGATACCCTTGTAATTGGTCTTCTCCTCTCCCCCTCACCCTCTATCATTGCTCTCTGCAGAGAAGTAATTATGATCTTTTGAAACATCAACTTTGTCATTGCCATGCTCAACTCTCTCCAATGACTGTCTGTTGCATGTGGCATAAAATGGCAGCTCCCTACCCTGTATTAAATGGCTGTAAGATGACTTTGCCCCACATACTTCTCTGAAATAATCATCCATCCCTCTCCACCTTGCAATCTAAGCCCAAGCAGGTGACTTGCTTCCAGTTTCTTGAACAAACAAAGCTGGTCCCTGCTGTTGGACTTTTGCACGTGATTTTCCTGCCTGGAGCACACTCCCATCTATCTTTGCAGGTCTCCCCAAACAGTCTCAGCTCCAGCATCTCTTCGATTGTGAGACTTTCCCTGACCACTCCATTTGAATTACTCCGCCTTCATTCACCCTGTCATTTACCTTCCATGAGGCCACTCTGCTCTGTTTTCATCAATGCTCTGAATAGCTACAATAATTTTCATTTCTTGTGACTTCATTTCTTGTTTATAAGTTTCATGAGAACTGGGGCCTTACCTGTGATTTCACCATTATAGCTCGATGTATAGATTAGTAGTCCCAAACATATAGTAGATGCTCAACAAATGTTTGCTCAATGCCTGGAGAATGAATGCAATGTCATCTATTATTCTCAACTAGAGGCCCGGTGCACGAAATTGGTGCAAGAGTGGGCCTTCCTTCCCCAGGCTGCCGGCACTGGCTTCTCTCTGGCACTCAGGATCCAGGCTTTCCTCTGGCCACCTGCAGGAACCCAGGAAATGGGCTTCCCTCACAGCCCCGGCTTTGTCTGGAAGGTCATTGGGAAGGGTGTCCAGTCTAATTAGCATAGTATGCCTAGAGAATGAATGTAATGTAATCTATTATTCTCAATTGCTTAACTACATTATTTGTCTTTTAATAACGTAAGCTTGGTGAGAGAAGACAACATTTTATTTTTCTGTACACACAACACAAATAAATGCATGTTTAGCATTTTTGGAAAAGGGAACAAGGAATGGTGTTCTAGGATTTCTGCTGAATGCCTTTTGGGTCTCTCTCAAGTTTTAGAGACTCTATCCCTGGTCTACTGTTCCTTGCTGTTTACTCAATGAGATAAGGCAGTTCCTTGTGGATGGTTACTGTTTCTCTTTCAGTGAACTCAGATTGGGCTAACCTCTAAGAAATAAGTGAGAACAAGTCTCCATCTTCCTGCTGTCTCTCTCTGGTCCCTCATTCTGCCTCTACCTCTAAGTCTCTTACTCATCGAAGAGAAATCCATCTCAAAAGTAGCTTCCAAGCTCTTATCTATAGAAATAAGAAACGAGCAAAAAATGTAACAGCAATGACAGTTATCTGGAAGAGCATACCATGCCTTCCTGAGAGACACCAGACCAGAACGCTTCAATCTTGACCTTTGAAAACATCGCCAAGTTCCTTTAATGGCCATCATCAGTGCATTTTTATGGTACTTTGGATTCTGTCTACAAATGACCAGAAAGAGGTCCTCTCCATATCTCTTTTTTTGCTGTCACTGAATCCCTGGAACCACCAAGATTTGTGAGCCATGTACCTCAGGAGGCTGTGTTGGGGTAGCCTGGGTCAGACAAACTCAGCTCTCTGTATGGAGTAATCCTATCTGCTTGTGCTCAGGTTTTAAATTTGATGTTCATTCATCATAGCTACGGTTCCCTTAGACATTCCAGAGCCGATCTATTCCCCTTTCCCCCCCCCCCCGAGCAACAATCCACATAGACCCCCAAATAAGTTATTTATTCCTCGAATGACTTGATCTGGCATCACCCGGCCTTCTATAACCTCCTGTGCATGGGAGAGAAAAATGAATGACTAGGGCGACATCAAAGTGTTGTTTTACTTTCCATATAGTCATTAACTTTAAATGTTCCCAAACTAATAGTCCAAGACATTGTAAAGGGGTAATAAGTTCAAAGGAACATGAAACATAAAGCAGAGCTCCAGAGTCATTTGAAAGTATTTTCTCTAAATGTGTGCAAGCTTTCAAGGCTGCTAGGCGAAAGGACCTGGATCGGCATTTTGGCTGGTGCTGAAAAGAAATTTCCCCAGGTGGAGTGTATAAGCAAGTCGCCGGGCCAACCTCTTTGAGAGCAGAAGCATGTCTTTAGAGGATCTGCTCTTTCCAGAAAATGCTGCCCTGAGCTGGCTCCCTCCTCCCTCCATTAAAGGCCAATTTGTCTCTTTCTTGAAATCTCTCTTGCCTTGTTTGGATCTGGGTGCTCCAGGTCACGTAGGCCTACTACTCTACAAAATAGGATGCCTGGATCGCAGAGAAAATTACAAACAGGTTAAGTGACATGAACTGAATACCCAAGTTCCCATTATAAAATCGGGAGTCACTGAAATGGGGTGAGGGGTAGGAGGTAGAGCTCTGTAGATAGCTCTGAGGCATCAGAGCTAAAAGGCTGCTTTTGTGTGTGGGGGGAGGGAGCAGGGGAGGCGGGGGTGTGGACAAAGCACATCCTTTCAGAAAGCCACCAGAGGATGGAGGTTTCCATGACTAAGTCTGCCTTGGAGCTGCGCATGGAGACGAAGTGCTTCTGCTCTGCTCGCACCTTCAGATACTCACAGGTTGGCACCGCACTGGACAACTGTGGATTTTTGCATTCTGGTCTCACCTCCTGGCAGAGATGTTCAACCTAAACAGAGCATAGGTCACTTGTACTTAAAAAGAAATGCAATGACATTCAAAGCTTCTAAACTTTTCTTTCTTTACCCATTTTCTTCTTCTCTTCCATTGCATACAGGCTTTTTATAAGCCTCTAATCCAAGAAACCAACTGCATCTTATTCCGGTTATTTTTCACTTAACATGATGCCACAGGCGTTTAAATCCTGCTGTGTAGTTTCCATGCCTTATGTTAATGACCAGTTCAGGTTCCATTGAATGTATGTCCTGGAATTCTCTTGGTGATCCATTTATAACTGGATATTTACATTGTTTCCAAACTCTTCACTGTGAATGATAACTCGGGGAGCAACCTTTGTAGCATGAACACTTTTCTTCTTTCAAAGGGAAGTGTGGCATCAGGATGGAACCATTATAATGGGATTATCAGGTTGGAGCAAGTAACTCTTTTTAGGGCTTTTGGTAGTGATGTGTATGCTGCCTTGCAGGATATTTTGTTCAGTTATAATATTTACCTGGTGTTGTCTAGGCATCATCACACTGCACCCACACCTACATTGGTAGAGAGGAAAATATAAGCATCCCAGAAACATCAAACTCTACTGGGCACAGACCACAACCCCAAAGTATGACACATTAAATTCAGCCAAATTGAAAATTATGTGTAGATAAAACCTCATATGGATCTTGCTTTTATTGATTTTTTAATCATCATTTTTTTCTTTAAAATATATTATAAAATGATAAGATGAATAATATTTTGTAGTAATTCTTTCTGATTACTGTTCTGTGCACATATTTTAGGAACAAAATTAGCATCAAACAAACCGTGCTGGATCTCAATCTTCTGTTTTTCATAAAATACTATACTAGACACAGCATGCATGTAATAAACATATTTTTCACAATATCAATGCTAATGACTATATAAAATGATCATATGACTATATCAAATATTCTATGGTTAGTCATGGAACTCAGTTCTTTATCACAAGTATTGTAACAGTGGTACTTAACACTCCAGTAGATATATCTTGGGACGAAACTGTGATCATATCCTACAGGTAATTTGGAAGGTAGGACTTCTGGATTAAAGTGGAAGCACATTTCTAAGGCTTGTGATGAATATTCACAAGCTGCCGTCCAGACACGCTGCCATGGAGAGTGGATGAATTATCTATTTTCTGGATGCATCACCAACAAGGCACAGCATCGTTTCAAAAGCAATCATTTAAATCTTGATGGAAATACGTGATATACCTCGATTTTAATTTGCACTTTTGATCATTAGTGAATTTCGCCATCTGTTTTCTTAAGTTTATTTTAATATAATTTGTATGTTTTATATATGTTTACTCATGTCCTTTGCCAAGCTATTGTGAGCACTTGGTATCCAAATTAATGCGGATATCGGGACACCCCAATACCTACAAAAAGATTCTTCAGATTCTGGCCCTGAACCCTCTCAACTGCTCTGTGATTCTTCTTTTACTTATTTCATTGAGTTACTGCTGGCTTTGAGATCGAGGAGGAAGAAAATTCTGAACTTATACTGTTGAGTGGCACAAAGTACCTATGAAGAAAATAAACTTGGGTTTGATCATATAAGGCCTTGAAGACCAGACATTTTAGATGTTTTTCAGTCAGCGATAGGGAGCCATTGAGGATTCTTAAATGGGAGAAAAATGAGAAAAGATGTTCTTCATAAAGTATCCAGCAGGTGGCGCCAATGTAACATGTCTTCCGCCTGGGAGTTTCTCCCAGTAGCTTGAGCTTTGCAGTTGGTCAAATCTACCGCGTGAAAAGGTACCTTTTCTGAAGCATTCAGACCAGAATGGTGCAGATCATTCTAGTGGACCCGACTGGGATGGAGTTTCCTAAAAGCTGAAAGAACTTTGACACAGTAGCTCTGTCCTTCTTCATGTTATTAACACCCGCCCCCATCCTTTTTGTCCCCTTTCATCTGTATCTTTTTTCCTTCATGCCTGCCTCCTGGAGGACCTGGCACTTGGATGCAAAGGCTTCGCTCAGGGCTGGCAGCCAGCGCCAGGGTCTGCAGAGCCTGGAATAAGACCCGTGTTTCCTGAGCTCCAGTTCAGGGGCCTCACACACATTAGGCCATTTCTTCCAATACCCGGTGCTACTTCTGACAAGTGATTATGGGCCTATTGAACGAAGACCAGGGGAGTGACTTCCAAACCTGCAGTTGTGAAAACGTCAGTGTGGGAGGAAAGCGCTACCCTGAGCGGTTCCCTGAATGACGGCCGATGTCTTCATTATCACCATGATCGCTGCATCTGATTGGATCCTCATCGTCTTCCCTTAAATTCTCCCTGCAGTTAAATGGTCATGACAGAATCCCCAGGAGTTGGCGTCTTGAGATATAGGAGAAAATTCAAAAAAGGCCTCCTTTCTTCTGAGAGGTGTTTAAAAAATGGTTTTATTAGTTATTATTATTTTTTGTCAATGGCTTCCCTTTCTTGGGAACATCTCCCCTTTATAGGAAACAAACAAGAGGACTCGGTGCAAAGCAGGAGGGTCCACGTGTTTTCCACCGCTGGCTCCCAGGCACATGTTTGTAGTTGGGGATCTGGCAGCAAGGAGCTGGAGGGCTGATGGTCAAGATGTTCTGGTTCAGGAGTTAGAAAATAAATAATTCCTCCGAGGAAGGATTCTGCAGCTCCGGGCAGCTGATACGGCAATAAAATAAATCGGCAGTGAAGCACACTTCCTGTTTGGAGAGTTCACATTTCATATTGGCCCGAGCGCATCTCTTAAATTCAATCCCGGGCTTCCATAAATAAACCTGGCACCTTTTTAAACACTTTCCCATCTGCTTCAGGACGAGGAGTGCATTATTGAGTGCACCTCGGGGAGTCCCCGGAACGGGAAAAGACTACTTGTGAGGAGCACACCGCTGCACTTGGCCTTGGCCCAGAGGAGCCATCAGGAGGCTGATGGAGCTCAAGCCTTTATAACAGGACTCTGCCGGTGCCTCCCCACCCACTCTGCTTCCACTTCGTTACCGTGGTCAGAGCCAGGAGGATCCAAATGGTCCGGGGCGGGCATGGCTGCGGGATCCTTTTCTGTGGTACCCGGGCTAGTCCTCACCCAGCTCCTGATGCCTGGTTCCGACACATGGAATCCAGAGTCTTAGGATGGAAGGAGAAGTCTCTGGTCCTCCTTCATGAGAGCCCGGAGGAAGAGGCCTGGGGCACAGACTGCAGGAGAGGTCAGAGCCCTCCTCAGGTTCCCCAGGATCAACTCGGGGTTCACCTCCTCAGTGGTGGAAACCATCGGGGCCATGTCACAGACGGATGATCCAAATCCTAGTTTTGCTATTGGCTGTGTCGCATGTACAAGCAGGGAGGTCATCGCCTCCCCAGCGCACTGTAACTGGAATCATGTTGCACCGTGCTGGCGTCAACGAAACGATCCAAAATAGTAGCTGTATTTATTGTTTAATTTTGCCAGATAACCTTTTTTTCCCTTCTTTTTCTTTTTTCTTTTTGCGAATCAAGGACTGGTGCAGGTGGCCAGGAGAGGAAGTTGTCATCCCACATCCACACTTGCCATTGGAGGCGACTGTTAAATATCGCATGCCTCCCTAAATGTTTTCTTGGCATTGTCCAATTCAACCCTTGCAGTAAACATCAAAGTGGATTTTCATATTTCTATCTTACAGATGGACAGAATATTAGAAGTACTACCACCTGTTATCACACCTAAAATGCCATTGGTGGTAAGGCCTGCCACTCTCACATACCATCACCAAAGGGTATAAAAATCTCTGTTGACTGCAACTCTAAGACTCTACCATTGCCAGCACTTCAGACATTTTAAACTACTGGGAAAATGTGCCTCTCAAACCTCTGAAACATAATAGGGCAATTGTACGACCTCACACATAGTTAGTGGCAGGGCCAGAATTTTAGTGCAGGGACCTCTGATGACCCTCAAGTTTGTCTCTAAGTCAGTGCAGATTTTTGGTGTTAGTCACTCTCCAAACCCAGCGCCAGGCTCCCTGCAGCTCTGCCCTCTGCTGGCAGCCCTGCTCCCTGCTCTGGGGTGGCCTTGACAGTCTTCCACCTTGCAGTATAGCTCACCCCAAGCCTCTCTGAGCTCCTTGAACTCGGAAAACCAGACAGCATCATGCCTGGTTCATGAGCGACCCTGGCTGGGCCTTCCAGAGGAGAGGAGAAGGCAGGAAGGAAGCTGCTGAGTGCTTAATTGGTGCTGACTGGCCTCCGTGAAGGAGAGCGAGTCTCCAGCAAATGCTTCCATTATCGCAACACTGTTATCAGCTCTCGGCCTGCAATTAGATGGGGATGTGATTGAGCTGGTTTTTGGGCCATAGGCCCCCTTATCTGCTGGCGGACATGGCCTGTCTTTCTCCCTGAGCATCTGGAGCTGCGAACGCGCTCAAATTCGATTTGACTCCCAGCAGTCGGCTCAGGTTTGGTGTTTTCTCCTTTGACTTTTGTTCTCTGTAAAATCAGTGGCTTCTTTAAAATGGTGCCATGGGACTCAGGACTTCAGCTGCTGGCTCCCAAGTAAGATGCTTCAGGACAAAGAGGCGGACAGCTTTATTACTGCGCAGTGCGCTCATGACCCAAGTGGAGTGAGTTCTACACTTGCAGCTTCTCCAAGTCTTATGCATGCTAGTAAAATTGAAGAGTGAGTATGAAATGATACTTCCTCTCAGAGGAAATATGACTAGGCTACAGCTAACTTCCTGTGCTGCCCACTAGCCAGCACCAGCACCAGCACCTTGGCAGGTCGGTTCTCCTTCTCCCTGAGCCTCAGTTTCCCCATCTATAACTCAGGGAGTTTAACCGGATACTCTTTCCAATCTTTCTCAGCCCTGACATTCTGATGCTCAGACATCTCTTTCTCTCTCTCTATTAGTTTGGACACCATTATTATTTATTGTATTTTTTTCTCCGTCTTCATAAACCAAAATGCGCTGGTAGCCACAGTGTTCTTGCACCTTGCCCGATGTCGCTGGGATTTTGATAAAGCCCGAAGTCTCTTCTTAGGCGATGTGCGCTAGTATTTGCTCCAGGAAACCAGGTTCACTGTGCTTTCCCCAGGTGACCAAGGAGCTGCCCCAGGGGGCAGTGGGGCATCTTTCCAGGGGCCAAGGCTCATGGTTCCTCTGGGATCCCACCCGCCATACCTCACACAGAACTTTACCCCAGGTTGTGGTCCTTCATTTTACACAGTGGCTTCCCCACACAGGCTGCCGGCTGCTTGCAGGTCTTACTTACTATGTGCCTGACGTATCTGTATCTATACAGATATACTTTCACACCATACCTGGCGCTGTGAGGCAGGAGTTCAGGGAGCGCGTAAACATGAGATGTTCTTTGTGGGCAAGGAGGGAAAGGGCTTCCTCAGGTCTCATAGGGCCACTGCTGTGGGAGAAGGGAGGGGGCTTTTACACTATTGTTTTACTTTCTCCTGCCTCTCATTAGTTCCTGTGTGTGTGTGTGCACATGTGCGTGCGTGTGTGCATGTGCGTGGTCTCCCTGGCAGCCTTGCCCGCAGGGTTCTATGAGTTCATGTGGGTTATTGCTCTAGAAGTCATTATCCTATGTGGGGTTGATGTCACAGCTCAGTGTTTACAAAGTATTGAATCCAACCACCCCGGAAGGAAGCATCACTCAGTGTGAGACGTTGCAGCCAAGGTTCCTTATTTCACAGCCCATAGATCCTTCTTGGCCTCCCTTCCTTTTACTTCTGGATCGATCTATTCTCCAATTCTCCCACCACCTCTCTCTCTGACCTCTGAGCTTGCCTTGTTCAGTTTTCTCTCTAAGACTTTCTCTGAGGATGATGAACCTCCTCATTTTATTATCCCAGTAGTCCCCCCACATCCACGGGAGACAGGTTCCAAGACTTCCAATGGCTGTCGAAAACCTTGGATAGCACTGAACCCTGTGTATACTATATTTTTTCCTTCCTATACTTACATAGGATGAGATTTCATTTGTAAACTAGACCCCGTAAGAGATTAAAAACAGTAACTAATAATGAGATAAAATCATTTTTAATAGTACACTATAATAAAAATAATGTAAACGTGACTTCTCTCAAAATATCCCATTGTATGGTGTTCATTCCTCTTCTTGTGGTAATGTGAGATGATAAAATGCCTACATGATGAAATGAAGTGAGGTCATGGTGATGTAGCGATAGGCTACTATTGTCCTGACGATAGGTCGGAAGGAGGATCCTCTGCTTCAGGTGACCTGGGTCACGGAGCCACGATGCTGTCGATGCTCGGACATCTGTCAGGAGCAGACACTGTTGATGATTGGGCAAATTTATTCTCAGATGGTGGTTGACCACAGGTAACAAAAACTGTGGCAAGAGCAACCCCAGAGAAAGGCATGACTGTATCTCCTTTAGAAGAGCTTTCTTGATTAATTTGGTTATTCCCATAGTTGAGTCATCTTGGCAGTTTCACCATTTGTCATGTGGAAAGTTCTTTTGATTTATTACCAGCCTTCATGAGGCCCATTTCCCTTGGCCCCACCTCAGTAGAGGGTTCCAAACTCATCAGCAAAGCTCGTTCTGAGTGGGCCACATCAGAGATAAAGCTCTGGTACCCTGTCCATCACATCCAGTGTGACCAGTCAACCTAGGTGAGCCTTTCTCAGACATTCACTCTGCCTGATGAGAGATATGTGAAGGACAGAAAGAGGGAGCCTCCAGGAGAATGATCAGGTCCTCCCAGGCCCAGAGTTAGAGCAAGTTTGGGGGCCAGAGGCACATCTCGGGGCATTGGACATAACACATGCATTATGCCAGCATCTGTCTCATTCTCTGAGCAGACCCTGTCCACAGCCTGTAACATACAGAGCAACAGCCCTTTTGATCCAAGAACTGCATCAAATCATTGTGACCCTTTGAGGAAGATATGCGACCTGGGCCAAGTGAAGCCAGATGACTTTTTGTATTACCGGAGCATAAAGCAATATTAAATGATTTCATGAGTTGTAGCCAGAACATCTGTTATTAAACATTAGAAATCTGATTTATTCTATTCTAGTAAACTGGCGTTCAGCCCTCTTGCATGTAATGCCTTGTGTTTGAGGCAAGAAGGTGTTACTTGCTAGCTTTCTTTCAGGACACGCCATCCTTTCCACATGTCACACGACTGCTCTTCTGATCTCTGCGAGAGGGTGTCCCTATTGGGCACAGGGGTGGCTGGGATATGCAACATGCTTGGCTGTCACAAGGGGCAGCTCTGCAGGCCCAGAGCCACAAGCAGGAAGACGGCCAGGTTGTCACAGGTGGGCAGGGTGACTTAAACAAGGAATGGATCCAATGTAGAAGGCTGAGGGCTGTGCAAGCAACCCACAGATTAAAAAAGCAGGTCTTTGTGTCAGCGACCAGCTCCTTCTAATGGGCCCATTTCCCCCTCAGCTACCACTTCTGCAACCTTATGGATCAAGGTTCTATTATTCCACGTGCCAGTATCCTCAGGTTCTGAGAGGAGATTCTTGCTCTCAAATCCTTCCTGCATCACAGGTGGTGGAGCATTTCTGAGAAATGTGCACCTCTGATCCCTGGGACATAAATATTTCACCTAGATTGATGTGATATATGGGCATCATGGCATTCTACTGGTGGGGGATCTCAACTTTAGTCATCTGGTGAGTGTGGGTTGGTGGGCAGTGGGACTAGCAAAAGTGATAAACAGGGGAACTCTTTGGGAACATAGAGGCCTTCCAGAATAATCAGAAGTCACCCACCCACTTCAACCCTTCATTCCATAATTCCTTCATTGGCACATTCATTCACTAATCTCTTTATTTTCCAAGCATTTACCTGTACTCATCACTGTCCTGAGCCCCAGGAGACAGGTGATAAACATTTAAGGAGGAGGCGATCCATTAACTGAGAAAGTCCACAGTCAGATTAGAACATTGAGACCCTGGCAAAGAACTCTAAAGTAGAAAGTGATGAGTCAGAAGAGGCACAGATAAAGGACTATGGAAAGTTGAAGCAGAAAGAAAGAAAATGCCCACTGGGAGTTTCCAGAAAAGATTTCATGAAGGATAGATATGGAATTCAGACTCAGCCTTCAAGAAAAATAGAATGTTGACAGCGAGGAGAGCACTGGTTAGTTACTGCAGAAGAAATCAGTGGCCTGAAACAAACCAAGGATATGGAGCAGCACAAGGTGTGTTAGAATATTGCAAACCCTCGGTGTCCCTGAAACACAGTCCATGCAGAGGAACAACAGAGACAAAGGTGGGTGGCAGGCTATGGCCATACCATGAAGGTGTTTAAGCACCTGACAAAGGCGTTCTGTTGGCCAGAGGACTGTGAGCATGTGAACAGAACTGTAGTTTGGGAAGATGGATTTAGCAGTACATTAATAGTGGGGACACCTGAAAAAATGCAGGTGGGAGATAACAAAAACCTCACCTAGAGTGGTTGGGATGGAGGAGAGCAGGTAGGCAGAGGTTTACAACAGGAGTTGATAAGGTTTCTGAAGTTGTGTTGTTATAGGAGTATGGGTGTTGGAATCAGACAGGCTCTGGGACAAACTTCATGCTTTCCCCATGTTTCCTCATGTTGAGAACTTCCAGGGTTAGGGCATGGCATCTCCAACCCTACTTCCCCCCTCAGCAGTGTAGCCATGCATGTGTGTGGAAGCCACAATGGGAGAAGAGGCTCACCTAAGCCCTCCCAGGTTGTGGCATGACTCAGAGGGGATAATATGTGTGGGGATATGTCATAGAGTCTGAGGACCCCTCATGGTGGTTATTTCAGTTACTACCTGAGTGTGTGGGACCAACAGAACGGAAGAATCTCAAATGAACCTCAGGTTTTTGAACCCGGATGACTCTGAAGGTGGAGAGAATCACATGCTGGAAAATGAAAGAAGGAGGGAGGGAAAGAAGGTCACCACTCAGCCAGTGCCTCAAAATGAACTCCAGATGGATCAAATATTTAACTGGA
The DNA here is from genome assembly GCA_963924515.1 of Vespertilio murinus. NCBI lineage: Eukaryota > Metazoa > Chordata > Mammalia > Chiroptera > Vespertilionidae > Vespertilio > Vespertilio murinus. The sequence goes on along the minus strand of OZ004713.1, from coordinate 65,140,914 downwards.
AGTTTAAAACCACCGGCAGATTTTATAATGCTGCAGTTGAGAGATTCTATCTAAGAATTCCAAGGAAGATAGAAACCGAGAGGGAAAATCTTAATAAACTTGGCTGCATTTGAAGTCACAACTTCTGTATAAAACAAAATAATAAATGAGATTGGAAGAAAAATAGTCAACAGGGAGAAAGAAACAGTTGGCCAATCATATGACTGACATGAGTTGATTTCTGGATACATAAGCAGCCTTACAGAACAGTTAAAAATACAACTAAGCAGCCAAATAGAAAAAAAGGGCAAAGAATGTGAATAAGTAATTTATAAGAGAAAAAATACAAATGATCAATTATAAAAGAAAATCAATTAAATCTTTATAAAATATATTCAAGTAAAATAAGGCTTTTCCCCCCCGCTTACTAGATTCGTGATTCAATTAGAATGAAAAAACAAAAACAAAACAAGACTATTCTAATGAAGAATTAGGAAGTGATTACTCTTATATGCTGTTGGGTGAAGATAAAATATAAAATATGACAGTTGTTCTGGTGTTTAAAATAGTAATATACACCAGTATATTAAAATTATATATCCTTTGACCTATCAAATCCACTTCTGGAAATTTTCCCTAAGAAGATGTATATGAAAATGTATAACTACAAATGGATAAAGATGTTTATTTAAATTGGGAAGAAATAATAAATTGGGCTACAATTCTAATTTTTTTAGCTACTAAAATTGATGACATAGACCTTTATTTACTTATTGAGCTGAAAAGCTGTTAACATTTTTTCCCTTATTTTGTATCCATCTGAGATGAATTGAATGGATGTTAACGAAACTGATTGTGATCAGTTCATAGTATATTGTTAGTCAAGTCGTTATGCCAAACACCTTAAACTTATACAGTGTTATATGCCAACCACATCTCAAAACAATAGAAAAAGTTGTTAGCAGCATGTTATTGAATGAAAATATCAAGTATTGTCATATATATGTACTTCTATGCAAGATAGGTCTAGAGAAATGTTCACCAAAATGTTACCAGCATCTTTCTCTGAATCATAAGATTTCTGATGCATTTTTCTACATTGTTTTAATTTTTATACTTTTGAAGGCATTTTTGGGGGGCCCAAAAATAACATTATGAAATGATGTGTACAAAATAGATCAATAGAAGGAACCAAAGAGAGAGAAAGGGGAGAGGAGAGGGACTAGGAGAAAGGAGCTATATTAAAATGCACCCATGGTGTTTTAATTTAGGGCAGTGACAGTGATGACCTGGAAAGGTCAATGCCATTGAAAGAAAGCTTATTGCTGACAATTTTTGAGATAAGGGGGAACATGAGGAACGTGCCAGGCTTGGTCGTTAAGCAGAAGCCATGGTGAGGAAAGAGCATGGCCAAGAGAAGCCAGTTTGGGTTTTCTGTGGGCAGGGCAGGGCAGGAGAATGGTGGGTGACTTCCTAACTGGAATAGTGATGGTGGGCTCTGGGATAAATGAGTGATCTCTGGCTGTTGGTACCTGGCCAGGGGTTAACTTAGGGCATGGGGACTATTGATTTGGTGTGTGGGTTGGATAAATGAGATGGCTGGAGGGGGGGATGGACTCAGGACTGGTTAGTTTGTATGTGAAAGGTCTATTAGGCAAATTGTTTATTATAATCTCTAGGAATTAGGTCTGGGAAAAGCAGATTCTCTCTCTCAGACCAGCTATGTACCCCAAGATGTAAAAAATATCATAAAATTAAAAGCATGATTAATACAGAAGAAAGTGAATGGGGATGGTGGTTAATCGTTGGGACAAGGCTCTGGGAGATGAGTGATGGATTCTGAGGATAAGTGGAGGACTTGCTGTGGTCTGAAGGTGGGCTGTGCTTCTTCCAAGGACGAAGAGAATAAAGTGTGAGAAACTACACTAACGCCTGCTCTATAAAGAGAGAGGCAGAAGGAACTCGCTCTCAGATGGCCTCAATCTTAGCAAAAGAGAAGTATACGTTTTCCTCAGAAAATGACTGGGGTAGAGTTTGGGGAAGAATAAAAACAGAATTGAGTTTAAACAACTTTTGTAAAAGAAAAAAAATGCAGCGTGTGATTTTCTAGGTGTGAGTAAAAGAAGAGCCATTAGGATCGAGCCAAGGTGATGATCAGGCACAGGAAAAAGAATAAGTTTGACTCAGGGTTACGCTTGGATATTTGCTAAAAGTAGAATAGACTCCCAGACTTTTTCCGATTTATTCTTTTTTTTAAAAGAAACTTCAAATCCTTGAACAATATTTCAGCACCTGGAATTTGCCTCCTTGGAAATCCAGCCAAGATGATACAAGAACCTGTGGCTGTTATATAGATTATTGTCATCCACTATAGTTGGCTCTTGAATCCTGTGAGAGGCATTCTGGGACCTTCCTTCTCTCTTTCATTGTTAGCTGGAAGACCCTTATCTCTGTGCACTGACCCCTCCCTACTGTTCAATAGGAAAGTTGAATGACAAACCCCTCCCAATCCATGGCATGGTGTGAGAAAGGGGTTAAAAGACAAACAAACCTCATTGTACTATCACTTTCCTAAGATTTGATATCCTGAATATTTTCACAGGTCTGTCTGACTCCTTCTTAGTGAAATTAAGAACAACCTTATGTTCTAGCTGGTTTTGCTAAGTGGATAGAACATCTGTCTGTGGACCAATGGATCCTGGGTTTGATTCTAGTTAAGGGCACATGCCCGGGTTGTAGGCTCTATCCCCACCCAATAGGGGGTGTGCAGGAGGCAGCTGATCAATGATTCTCTCTCATCATTGATGTTTCTATCTCTCTCTCCCTCTCCCTTCCTCTTTGAAATCAATATATATATATATATATATATATATATATATATATATATATATGTTAAAAAGAATAACCTTATGACCACCCCCCACAGGAGACTCACACAGATAGGAAATACATTTGTGAGTAAGTGAATGACTGGTTTCATTATTTCAGAGAGCTTCAACATGGGCAATGCAATATAGATGATGGTCCTACCCTGTTTCCCTGAAAATAAGACAGTGTCTTATATTAATTTTTCCTCTCAAAGATGCACTAGGTCTTATTTTCAGGGGATATCTTATTTTTCCATGAAGAAGAATACGGTACACATTTATTGTTAAATGAAAATAAAGGAAATTTATTACCTGTATACGGTACGGTAGTACAGTAGTTGTCAACACAAACTAGACAAACTGTGAATCCTGGGGGCTTTATTTTCAGGGGGATGCCTTATATTTCACGCAGAAGGAAACCTGTAAGTAGGTCTTATTTTCAGAGGATGTCTTATTTTTAGGAAACACGGTAGTTAGTACTTTCTTGCTTCATGCTTGGGCTAGTAACATGTCTCCAAATGTTTGAGTGAGGGCAGATGAAGGGGAGGAACATGAAACAGCCCCCAGATGTCCATTGATTCCACGTGACAGAAGCTGGCTGTGGAAGGTGATAAATGTGTTCTGATGACCTCAGGCTGAGCAGTGCCAATATGAGCAGTCAGGAAAACAGCAGGCCAGCGTGGTCCTCCTCTCTTTGGGCCTTGTCTTCCTTTCTTCTAACCGAGATGCATTCTTTACTCTTGATTTGGAGGCTATTTGCAGTGTATCCCAGGGAGGGAGCCCATGGCGTTGACTCTGCTTTCCTCTGTAAGTACTAGACTCCGTCTCCTCAGGGAGTCAGAAAGATTGTTTATTAGTTTAAAAATAAGTCAAGATTGCACAAGCTCTCCCCTCCTCCACTGCCATCTCACTGGTGATAGGAAGACGTCCACAGGGAGAGCGAAGGCAGGGCGAGTTGTCTACGGGACACGCTGACTCTTATCTGGAGGTGAGACTGCCAAGAAAAGACGCAATAACACTTCAGGGACTGCCTTCAGTGTAACGGATGCTTTTTACTAAGACATGAAGTCAAAAGAGAAAAGAATTGCCCATTAGTGGGAAGGGATTTATACCCAAGCCAGCATTCCCCAAAGCATCTCTGGTTGACTCTTTGAAATAAAAAGGGCAGAAAAAAGCAAGTAGGTGTTGGACAAGATCTGCAGATATCTAAAACAGTGATGTTGACATTTTTCCACCCAGTTCATTAATTGTCTTATTTTTCATCATGTCTAGGTACTAGCTTGATTATATGAAAAACATCTCTTGTTTGAATCACCCAGATAATCTCCTCTTCTTGCCTCCAACCACACATTCTTTCTGGACAATCTTGTTTATTCTCAGAGCCCAACACCACACGTGGGACGACGACACCTAACCTGTAACCTGCAGACGGAGTTTCCTCTTGGAGCTCTAATCGCTTCAGCAGAGCTGTGTCTGATGACCTCACAGATACCTTCCGCACAGTGTTGTTTCCAAAACCAAAGATATCCTGTCCTCCCAAAGCCAGCGTCTGCCTCCTCCTGGTATCTTAGTCAGTGGTCACCATACCCGGTTTTATCAAACTCAAAACAGCTGCCTCACTACCAGAGTTATTGTCCTGTTGACTGGATCGTGCTTCTCTGAAAAAAATAAAAAAAAGTACACATCCCAGCTTGGAATGATCAGCTTACAAAAGTCACAGAACTATGTAGATTCTTTATCTTCTTTGTATTCTCTGAGGCATTCGAAGCCTTTGGCCATTGCCTCCTTCTTGGAACGCCTTCTTTCATTCCTGTAACCTCCTATTTCTTTATTCATTTTCTTTGTAAGTTTCTTGCTTTGGCTCACTATTCTTCTTCCCTTTAGTGATGTTTTTCTGTAATAAATATATTGTCTAATCTCCCTCATCATTTTCTATTAGCGTTCTTAAGAAACATCTGAGAGTTTCTTATTCAGTAGATCTGGGATTTATAGTTTTTAATAACGATCTTTTCTGTTCTCCATTCTAAGGATTCTATAGGATAGCATTTTTTATATAATTTGAGATACACAAATGCAGTACTATCTTTACAAATAGTATGTATAATAGAATATCTGGAACCTCTAATTCTCCTACCAAGACCAAGGAGCAGACACTAGCTATTGTTCACCTACTTCCTTTACTTCCGAAACATTCAACTCTCTTGTAGTTTCATGGGGGCCAGTGTTTGGGTTCTAGCCTGTGAGTGGAAAGAATGTGCCCATGAGAGTCTTCCATTTGTACTTCTCCAAGCTCCTTTTCTTCTTCAGATGGCTGAGTCAATACCCTGGACAACTTGGGAGACACGTGTTACAAATGGCAGAGACTCTGTCATCCTGAATCCTTAATAAACAGCATGGATGATGGTTTCCCTGCTGACCTGTTCACTCCTTCCACTGCAATTACATAACCAAGAAGCAAACTTCTGTTCCAAGTCATATAAATTTGGGGGCTATTTGTTTTAGCAGCTGACATTTTACTAACTAATACTAAAAGGTAACGTACATTAGCCAATTCCACCATGTATCTCAAGAAGATCTGGCTACTTCTTGATCCTCCATGCCTTGTGGCTCCCTAGTCACTGTGAAATCTCTTAGCACAAGGAGGTGTTAAGTTTTCTTGTGCTTTGGATACATTTGGCAGCCTATGGATACCTTTCAGAAGAAAATATTTTTAAATGCTTAAAGTAAACCACATACAGAAGAAACATATTACACATTTTATTGAAAGTTACCATAATATTAAAAAATATAACATTCATGATAGTTATTAACGTGTGAAAAAGCAAAACAACACAATAAAAATGTAAGTAAGTTTGAAGTCATTTTTACTTTTTATAGACATATCAATATTAAGCCTGGCTAGTGTTGTCTGCCTTGAATAAAAATATTGAAATATGGGGTAGTCTTTGTTAAGACCTCACGCATATCATGTTGGACACTTAGTCAATGCTGATTTTTTTGTTTTGATGGTTGGAAACGTAGAAATTCCAATTCACAAAGATACATTGAGGAATTTGGAATGAAAGTTTCCATAGCTAGTATTACAAGGGTAGGATAGTCTTCTCTCAAGAAATACCAAAATTCTCCAAGGATTTTTTGCGTTAGATACTCATGCATTAAGGTTTTAGTTCTGTGATCAATGAGCTCATGTTTGGCTAGATCAACATCGTTGATAAAGTTTTTATATCAGAAACTGTTCAGTAACACATAATGAAAATGTCTCATCCCCTTCCACGTATTGATCCATAAACAGTTGTAGATCGAGAATGTGTTGCAGATGTCAAGGTCGCCGGTACTGGGTTTCAGAATGATACCTGGCCGTGGGTTGCCTGAAAGTCATCTGGCAACATTGTACAAAAAGACAGTGATTATGTGTGATCTACTATTAGATCGGATAGGAGCCAGAATTTAAGAGAATTTTGAAATATCTGCAACAACTGTAAGGTAATAGGCAATATCTGATTTCTACTGGTGAAAATTTACAAGTACTGCTCTTTTTCCTGTGGCTTACTGCCTACATTTATAATTAAAATAAGTGCTAACTTTCCATTAAAGTTATTGAAAATAAAGGTTTTTTCCCCCTAAGCCAAGTTCAAGAACCCACTGAATTTTGCCCATGAATCCCTTGGGAGGAAGTGTAGAGCCCAGGTAGACACCCCCGGTTTCAGCCCTTTCAGATGCAATTCCTCAGGGATAGTAAGCTCCCTTCCTGCCAAAGGTACAGGCTGTGCATGTGGACATGACCTTTATGTGGCTGAGCTATGTTCTGGAGTGAGAAAGTAACTCACTCCTCTCCTTTTCAAACTCAAATGTCCTCTTTTACTTTTTCTTTTCCATGCTCTTTATCCTGTGTCAGGGACCCCCCCCCCCCCCCACACACACACACAAACACTCATGGGATAAATGGCTAAGACAGAGGCTCTAGGTCAGGCCACGCATACCCTCTACTCTTGCCAGACTTAGAGCAAGTGTGAGCCTTTTCATGGTGTAGGGGGACCTTCTTTAAGTTTCTTTCTATCCCATTTCTTCCCTGAAGGCAGTCTTATTTTCTCATAATTTTATATGAGTATCATAAAAATATAGGGTACTCTACAAAAGAAAGGTAGAATTAACCTTTAAAGACACAAAAATACAAATAAGCACATGAGCCCATCATGTTTACCCTTACTCGGTTAGTATATTATGCTAAGCATTAGGTTCAGTGCACACACATGCACAGACACACACGTACAGCACTTTAGCATTATCAACAAATCATATTGTTCATGGCAGATATCCATTAGAGTGAGAATTTTCAACCCTTTTCATCTCATGACACACATAAAATAATTTCTAAATTTTCGTGGTGCACCAAAAAACATATTATTTTGCCAAACTGATAAAAATTAGGTATAATTTTAATTCATTCGCACCAGATGGCTATTGCTGTGTTCTCTGTTGTTATATATTTTTTGACATTCTAAGGAAAAAGTGGTCAGTGCCCCTGACTAGATAGTCAGGTACCGCATGTTTTAAAATTCCTTGTGGCATGTTGGTTGAAAATGGCTGCACCAAATTATGAGCTTCAAGAGGAATGGAAGTGAGTCCTAGACACCTGTGCATCTCTGGTACCTGGCTTAATGAATGGCACAGAGCATGGACTCCATAAATGTTCATTGCCGTGAACAAAACCTGAGATGGTAGGGAGGATTTTAAAATATCTCGGGGCACAGTTTGTTTTCAACTGAAGTAGGCGTGGTTGGATGGAATAGAGCCTTTCCATAATCCTGTAACTCTGAGAAGGTCACTTAAACATTCCCCAGCTCACTTACGTCATTGTTAAAACAAGAAGACTGATATTGACTCCTTCAAATTGTGAGGAAACACAGAAAGAGTTTGGGGAATAATGCTTGGCACATAGTAGGCAGACTACAAATTTCAGCTTTATAATTCTTACTAGAACTAGTAGTATTCTTAGTGGTAATTTCATCACTAATAAGAAACGCTAAGGAATACTGAAATGCTCAGAATTTAATGTTTTGCTATACATTCTAGATCTTATTGCTTTTTGAGCTCCCGTGTCTGTTTTTCAGTTTGCGTTGTCCTCTACCTTGATTGCCAGCCAGGCAGCCATCACCCTAAAGGTTACCTCTAGATTGCATGTTGTAATTTACTATGAACTTGAAATCAAAATCGTATAAGACTATTTGGACTTAACAGTGTACACAATAGAATTAAACAGATGGATCTGTGTAGGTCATAAATGCATCTATTTTTCTGATTGACTTTTTTGATAAGTACACCTGGATATCAGGAAAGATTTATTTCCTGGATACATGGATGTGCCTACCCAAAAAGTAAGGTATGGATGTACATTTGCATCACCTTCCTTTTATTCCATTTCCCATACTGCCCTTTCCTATCCACAACCCATAAGGAACACATTCTCTCATGAGGATAATGGTCAGAAGGCAGTAACTGGGTGAATTTCAGGGTCAGTGGCCACTTCGATATTCTGATTTATGAAGGTGACCAGTTCTTTCAGGCTATTTAGAGATGAACAGGATTGCCTAGACACCACAAAGGCCTCTCCTCTCATGCTTCAGATTCCAGCGAATGAAACAAAGGACGATATTCCTTCTCGTGGACACAGGGGCATGCCGGGTGGGCTTGCTGGGCCTGTGGGTGGCAGTGGTGAGCATCCAGCTCCTGTTTCAGAGGAGGAGCAAGCACCAGAATGTTTGGCTCCGCAGATGGTTGTGTCATTCATGATATATTTCTTGCTGTCTGACCAGTTGGTAATGTCAAGTTTATAAATCTAATCCTAGGGTGGAGACAAGTGAGGTGGGAGATTTTGTGCTTAGGAAGAGTGTACCTATGGGGCTTTTAAACAGAACAGTATTGAGTTGTTTGTGTCACAGTTTTATGGTTCTGGATAGTCTGTTCTAGCTGGGAAAATTGTCAAGATTTATGATAACATCCGGCTAAAGAATGGAGTATTTTTAAGATGCTCACATGACACCTGTCAGCTGAAGGAGAGTTATCATGGCTCCTACTGCTTTGGCCGGACCCGTTTCCCTTCCGGCTTCTTGGACGGGTCTGTGTCTTGGGAAGGAGAGCCTTCCGAGCATAAGGCTTGGCCTTCTGGCACCTCAACACTATGGCCAAACAAGCCGCAGATCTCATAGCAACAGAAGCATTTGCTTTGGTGGCAGTATGGTGCAAGGGGTAGTTCAAGGGTCTAGGAGTAAAAAATACTGATTTTAGGACTCAGCTCCATCACTGAGCTAACCAGGAGATTCACCTTGAGAAAGTGCCAGGACCTCTCTGGGCATCTGTATAGGCACCATGGGTGAGTGCAACTCAGCTCTCCCTTCAGGAGAAAACTTCCTGTGAGAGTTTGTGAAGTAACTGACATCTTCACCTGCAGCACAGGCAGGATCCAAAATGGCTTTCTTGCAAAGACCACACTGTTCCTGGGATGCCCAGTTAGTAACTGGGCACAGCAGAGGTACAGAGCAGAGCTTTGCCTGGCTGGCGTAGCTCATTGGTTAAACGTCGACTTTTGAACCAGGAGGTCATGGTTCGATTCCTGGCCAGGCTCATGCCTGGGTTGTGGGCTCCATCCCCAGTGTGGGGTGTGCAGGAGGCATCCCATCAATGATTCTCAGCATTGATGTTTTTATCTCTCTCTCCCTCTCCCTTCCTCTCTGAGATAAAAAAAAAATATTTTATAGCAGAGCCTTCATGCCCGACACAGGGCCCCTCTGGTAGGCAACAGGCACAGTGGGACTCCCTGTTTCCTGGCCAGATGCTCAGAGCCACCCTGGAACCCGAGGCTTTTCCTACCTCAGCCTCCTTCATCCTCTATCTTTTTGCTCAAATGTCAGACCCACATCCCACCCTGCAGAAACCCTTGCTCCTTCTCCCCTTTTCCTTCACAGAAGGTTCCCCCCATAAATCTTTTGCACATCTATTTCCACTTAGGAACCTGCTTTGTAGAGGTCTTGCACTAACAGTCAGTGTGTAGGTAAGCGTTATAGTTTGCCTACTCTGTCCATTTCCCCTTTCTTATAGGAATGCAATCCCCACATAAAACCAACTCCCTTATTGGGGAACAACTCTCCTCCAACTCCAAATGTGGGGCGATGGTAGACTGTTAAGCAGGTATTCTGTCACCTTGTTCTGGGGCAACTGACATGGGTACAGGAGCCAAGTCAGATGGATGTGCTCAGGGTGGTTCATGCGAACACATGACCAAAACAGTCCAATCAGAGCCCTCCCCTGGGATGTGGTTCACTGACACAGAATGTCTCTCCCTCCTGGTCGAGATGAGCTAAGGGCATGAACTGAACTTCTGATAATCACAAACTTTACCACAGAGAGGAGACTCAGACAAGGAAGCCGATGGTCAGGGAAGAACAGAACTCTGTATCGGGGTGCAGAGTCCCCATCTGGAGGCTCTCAGAGCTGCCCTTCACCCTGGTGCTTTTTGTTTGGGTCTGAAATCCTTGCCAGAATTCTTCCATTCTGTCCCTGTCTTTTAATATTCTTAAACTTAGGTTGGCTGGATCACGTCCTGCCACTTACACACAAAATCATTTTCAATAATCGAATCCATTTCTAACAAAGTGATGCTATAAACCTGTCCTATAAACTGAGGTTGACCCTGCCTTGGAAATGGAATGAAATGTGCATGGTTGGAAATATCAGCAAAGTGCCTGACACAGAACAGGCAATCAATCAAGATTTCTTGAATGAAACTGTAGAAACATGAGAAAAGGAGAGAATCCAGGTCCAGGAATTAGGGTAGAGTTCTCAAAAAGGCATAACTGTGCCTAGCACATTGTAAGCACTCAGTAACTATTGTGCTGAACTAAATTATGAATATAAAAATACCTGGCTTTCCTACAAGTCTGTTTCACCAGGTAATTGGTGCTTCCTAACGACAAGTCAGCATTAGGCATCTCTGAGAAAGACATCCCATCTGAGACTGTTTTCCATTTCCTGCACCCAAGTTGGAATTCACTGACAGGAAAGGAACTACAGAGAGAAGGGCCGGCAAGGATAGGGGCCTGGAGCTGTTCATAAGGGGTAGCAAGAGGCAAAGAGGAGTAGTCATATGAGAGTAAAGAGCGGGACACTCTGGAGCTGTCAGTGACCTTTCTATTATCTCAATGAAAGAAGCCCCCATCCAGGGCCAGACAAGACCCATGTGTTCTCCGGGAAGACCAATCATTTGGTTCCCCATCAAACCAACATTTTAACAATCTATTCAACATTTATTTACTGGGGGTGAATTGGTGTCGACAAGGACTTTAGTTGCTATTGATCCCTTCCAGGCCACGCCAATGCCTGGTTTGATCCATTGAACTTACTTACACTTATGATCAGTGTGTTAGGGGTCCCATGGGCAGGGTAAAAAGGCACCCCATTTATAACTTCCTTGGCATTAGCATGTCTTCTAGGTAGGAAATATGATACTAAGCAGTGGGTTGACCAGGCTCTGCTCATACCAAGCAGTAATAATTGCAAGGAGGTCTGGAGGAAACTCTTCTCAGGCTGACTGCCAGAAGACAGTGCAGAGGAAGGGGTGGTCCAGGGAGCACATGGTCAGGAGGACACGTCCCTTGCTATATAGGGTAGAGCTATTTCCGCCTCTATCACATCTCATTCAGCTTCTTACCCAGTTTGCATGGAAATATCCATAGAAAATTGCCTTTGTTTCTAATGAAGGAGTAAACAGATACCACACAAAACAGTCCTGAACCCACAAGTACTCTAAGTATGTTTTTATTTTTTTATGTTTATAGACACAAGCCATTAAAATATTTGGGTGGTCATATTACCGTAGTAAATAATCAAATAAGAAAGAGAGTAGGGTAGGTGTGGGAGTGTGGTGATGAAGCCGGGCATGCATGACCTAGCAGATCACGCGGTGACACAGGTCATAGAGATTTCATCATGGGTGCCAGGTAGGGTGGGGCAGCAGCTTTTCAGGCAGTGAAAGTGTCTGGAGGTGAGAAGCAAGTGTATGGTAGCCACCCCTGAACTGAGCACAGCGAGCCTTCCAGGTCCCCATCTCAGTACCCACCAGCCCATGAACCACAAAAGAATATTTTTGTAACAGTTTTCAGTGCACAGGGACTTGGCCATTTGCTGGGGGAGTGGCAATGTTTTGTCAGAGTTATCGGAAGACAGTCACACCGGAGGGACCTTTCGGGAACACTGTGTTCCAGAGTCAACTCTTGACAACCACCTTTGTCTCTGTAACTTTTGACTTGTCTAGAGTTGCCAGGCTCGGGTCTGAGATCCTGCCTCTCCTGCCCTGACACATACTTTGGTGACAGTTTTTCTGCTCCACCTAGGAGACTGTCCTGCCCTCATCGCCACTTTGTCTCACCTTCCAGGACCTGGCAATCTAACTCACCCAAGAAACTTTGATAACCTCAAACCTTTTGTCTCCCTTCTTCTTCTTCCCAAAGAAAAATAACCCTTCCTTGTTTCCCAATCAGTGCAATCAGCAGTCATTAACTGAGCTTCCATTAGAGCATTTGGGACACAGAAATGCTATAAACAGGGCTGATTGGCTCTTCTCCAAAGGAGCTCACATTGTGGTGGGATCAGACAGAGGTCCACAGAACCAAGAGAAGGTAGAGAGAATGTAGGAGAAGAGTTAGAGAATCCTGACTAGGAGAGGAAGGAAAATTCATGAAGAGGTGGCATGGAGTGTGACAACGACTGACCAGTGAGGTTTCATACATTGGAGAGCAGGGACTGCAGTGGATGCTGAGGGACCAGCGTGAGCAGAAGCAGAGGAGGTGTGACCCAGAAGCAGGGGATCTAAAGCTGACAGCTGTAGCTACGGAAATAAGACTTGTACTAGCACACCTCTCCTTTACTGTGCCACGTTTTATGATGTTTCCTAGAGATTGTGTGTTTCTCTATAACTGTCTCCCCACGTGCTCTGTAGAGTAGAAACCTGGCACCCCGTTTTTTTTTTTTTTTTTTTTTTTTTTTTTTTTTTTTTTTTTTTTTTTTTGCAATCTGGAGTGGAGACAGGCCCTAACAGGTGCGCAGGGAAGGCCTGGTGTGTGAGTGGGTGTTCAGTCTGCAGAAGGAAAAGCATGTGACTACTCCGGGCAATGTTTTCCTAGGATGTGGTCCCAACCTCAGAAGGGATGAGCCACTCAGTGGTACAAAACTTGGGGGAACAATCTCACAGCTGCCCTGGGTCTTTTGGCCAACTGACTTTGATGGAGTGAGCCTTTCAGTTCACTGTCAGGCTGTGGATTCAGAACCAGGGTGTGGTTGGTAGAATCATATTTTCTCATGGGGATGGTTGCCAGTTTGAATGATTATTGACTCAGGCAAGTCCAGACGTTTGCTTATGCACACACCACAAATGGAGCCTGATTCGTTTGCCCTTCTTTTCTAAAAGGTTCTCCTGTTAATTGTTATTTTCTAATTGCAGTGACCTTCAATAGTATGTTAGGTTCAGGTATACAGCATAGTGGTTAGACATTCATATGATTTACGAAGAAATACCTTTGATGAGTCTAGAGACCACCTGGCACCATCTCCAATGGATTCTTGAAATCGCTTTCAGAACTTTCAGGCTGTGTGAGCTTTGAGCGTGGAAAGAAGCTGTCTCATTTCTTTTCTCTGGAAAAGTTTGCACTTCTTTGAATAAATAATCAAGGGTTTTTTTGTTTTGTTTTGTTTGTTTACTTTTTGCAGGCAGTTCTGTCCTCTGATGGAAAATGTTCTCTGACTCAGTCAGAAAAAAATCCTTACAACCTGACATCATGAATTTCAGTCAGTTGATATTATTACTGATATGCAATACGTAATAAATACATGTTGACTAAGTGATTGCTTAACTGATGGACAATAAAGTTGTTGCTTTTCTTTATTTTCATAAGCACTCCCTCATTCCAACGGCCCCGATGCCTATCCTGATAGCAGCATCACTTCAGGGTACTCTGAGGTCCCACTGTCCGTCATCCGTGTCCCCTCCGTGGCCAAGGAGTCAGAGATGCTGTATTCTTTGTTGCCCACTCTGATTGGAGTGGCATTTGCTTTGTTCCTTCCAGAAAGTTATGTTTCAGTCGGCCGGTTTTCTTGGTTTTGGCAAATCCTGTTGGTATTTCTCAATTACAAACTAATGACTCAGACTGCAGCACCTCCTGGTTTAAAATTAGCCCCGCCGTTAGAGTTAGTTAAATCACAGTGCTGGGAAAGCAAAGCCAGTCCTTCCCAGCCGGTGACAATCTCTTGTCTGTGCTGCCACAGGCAAACCTGAAAGGAAAGGCAGAGAGATCTAGAAAAAAAAAAGGTATTGAATCCATCTGGAATTGGATGGTTTATCTTGAGTTGGGGGAGGGATAATACTCTGTAAGATTCTGTGGAAAGGTCAATGTGCTTGGCAAAGTAGCCTTGAATCCTGCAGTAGTAACAAACTAATCCCAGAAGTCCCAGAGTTTGCTGCAACAAAGGTGTGTTTCTCTGCTCACCTGGCATGTCCAACACAAGTCCAAGGGGGACTCTGTCTGTACAGTGACCCAGGTGTTCACACCCCCTCCAAGGTCTTTGAGGAAGCGAAGAAGAATAGAAACTAGATTATTTCTCTAGGCTTTGCACTGTTCCAGTGAAGGAATGACCATTGCCACTTCTGCTCACATTTCCTTGGTCAGAAGCATTCATACGGTGCTCCTCAGTTGAAAGGAGACTAAATGCAATTCCCTGTGCACTTGGAAGGAGAAAAGGACCAAGTATCAATCAACACTGGCAATGTTGACAACATCCACCCTCTGGCCATCAAATGATTGCTTCACTATGGTTCCCACACAGAGAGCACTTATCCTCCTTCCCACAGTAGAAAACCCAAAGTTGCATTAGTTCATCACAAGTATGTCAACACCCAGGGTGTCAGGGCCATCAATGGCAGTTTCTATATTAGGTTTGGCCATTTTTTAGCCCTCTTGATTCAAAGACTCATGTACTAAAAAGGCAATATGCAATCACGCAATAGAAGCAGACTACCATAATACCGCCGCATGGAACGCGGGATGAATGAGCTGACAATTCTGAAATCCAATGAGGGGAATATTCTGAGGCCCCCTAACCCGAGGAAAGACCACATTTACTAACCAGACCCTGCTTTTGCCCTCTGCACAGGAAACCTTTTAGTTCTTTGTTATTTGTCCTCGAGAGGGTCTTTCTTTTCCATATTTATCCTTCTTGGCCACTTCTGATATGGGCGTTGGATGGCAGACCCTCCTGATGAGCTGATAGGCTTTCTCAGAGTTCTTCCATTATATGAGAATTTCAACTGGCCAATTCTTTCCTGAGATCACCTCTTTCTCACAATGTTCTGTCAAATACTGCCACTGTTAACACACGAACTAAAATCCTTATTTTGGCCCAGATCAGCTAAATGCCCTCCTCATAAAGCATATATATATATATATATATATATATATATATATATATATATATATATACACACACACACACACACACACACACACACACACACACATTTCCTATCTAATAAAGACAGAATATGCAAATTGACCATCACTCCACAAAAAAGATGGTGGGACCTACAGCCAATAAGGAGGGAATATGCAAATTGACACTGCAAAGATGGTGATGGGATGGGGCAGCGTGCATGTGCAGGCCCAGAGTGGCCAGTGTGAGGCAGGATGCCTACTATGAGGGGTGGAGGTGAAGGGTGGTGGGAGCTACAGGAGGGTGGCAGGGCTGAACCTAAGGTGGGAGGTGGCTCTAGCCAGCCAGAGTGAAGGCCCAGGTCATGGAAGTTGGTGCCAGCAGCCAGGAGAAAGAAGGCCTATTCTTGCACAAATCTTCATGCATCAGGCCTCTAGTTAAATATAACACATATAACATAATTGTGATCTGCCATGCCCTCATGTACATATTTTTAAACCAAACCCTTGCCATTCACATACAGATATTTACACACAATATATGTTGTGCATGCATGGGGAAGGGGAGAGGGGAGTAGAATAAATTTTGATATTTTTGAGACACATTCCCAATAATTTTCAAGAAAGATGTGACTGCTATAGTCAATGCATTATATAAGCAGAAATATTGCAATAGAATACAATCAGTAATTCTGCCTTGTCATCCTTAATCCCTTCTGGTCTATTCCAAATATTTACCCTCCATCCTATCTTATCTTTTTTTTTTTTTTTTTTTTTGGTATGCTTGAAATTAATTTGAATTCTCCCACCTTTATTCTTTTGTTGTTATGAATCTTTGCCAAATGATATTTTCCCATTGGTTTTTTAGGGAGAATAAAAGAGGGAAAGACAGAGAGAAATATCTATGTGAGAGAAACACATAGATTGGTTGCCTCCTGCATGTGCTCCGACCAGTGCCCAAGCTTGGATGGAGCCTGCAACCAAGGTACATGCCCTTGACTGGAATTGAACCCAGGACCCTTTGGTCCACAAGCTGATACTCTATCCACTGAGTGAAACTGGCTAGGACCTCCCACCTTTATTCTTTCATTCATATTATTTACTCAAGTGTCCTTCCCAGTTCTAAACTTTTCGCAAACAAATCTACCATTCAGGGCCCTGCCCAAAATACCATGTCTAAGTTAAGAAATTTCTGAGAATCTCAGTCTACCTAAATTCTTATAGTGTACCTTAAATATCCATTTAAATGGTTCATGATGTTCTCAGGTTATAGCAATTTTGTTGTAAGGCCCAGAAGTTAGGACCTATGACTTAATATGTATACTCTTGGTGCTTAATATAGCAGTGCATGCATGCTAGTTGCTCAGGCCATCTGTAAGGACAAGCCATCTATGGGAGAGAAATGTGTGCTGTGACCTCCTCCTCTATCGTGGTGTGTAATTCTCTGGCCCTTAGCCATGGGGCCTTTCTTCTTCAGACACCCTCTTGGAGAATAGGTTATTAAAGCCATAAACCCAAGATCATAAATAACTTACCCAGGTCCAATAAATCTGTATTTCACATGAAGCATGTTATTTTTGACAACAGGCCCAATTCCTTTGGAAATCACGTTAGAAGTAAGGGAGGTATCTTCCACAGAATGACATAATGGTTTCACATAAGGCTCTTGTCAGTCCTCACTCAAAATATAACACATTAGCCAATCAGATACCACAGTCTTGGTGGCTTTAGCCCTCATAACAGAAAGCTCATTTTCTCCCTCTCTCTTGGGGCCAGAATTTCCACTGTCCAGAGCCATTTGTCTTAAAGATTTCATTTTCAACATGAGTGTAGGAATTTTTAAAGAATTTCATTTTAGCCCTGAACAAGATTGAGATAAATCAGGCTCCTCCCTCCCCCATTCTTCTTCTTCTTTGGGACTTTCTGGCCCTGGTGACCCAATGACAGTGGACAGGGTGGGGGAGGGCATATTCTAAAAGGGGCCATGTTTCCCATAATGAAGACATACAGGCACATTTAACACAGCTAGGATCTAAGCACATGGATGACCAAAGCCCAGAGAATTGAGCAAAGTCTGGGAGAGTGCATAGGCTTTCAGATGGACTCATTGATAGAACTGTCATTTCTCAACTTGCCTGGGAACAATTCACTGGACTGGGGAACTGGAGTGAGTTTTATACAGTTTGCCTTTGGAAAATGACTCTTAAACAATGACCACTCCATAATCAGGAGAAACATTTAAATGTTCCTAATTTAATATATTTTAAAGTACCACAGACCATTTATTCATTCCTTTGTTGACTTCAAAAAATATTTACTGAGCAAATACTTCATGGGGGCTATAGACCCATTGACCAGGACTGCTTTTTTGGATGTAGGGCTCTGAGCAAACCCATGTCTATACAAACCATTCATGTCATCAATATCAGCATATCAGCAGCACCTGGCATCACAATCTCATGCTGTTCCATGAATGAAATATTGTGCTGGCCAGTGTGAGCTTTCCTTTCTCCAGATTGCCTCCCAGAAATCAAGAACCAGGTAGCCACAGGGCAACTTCATCTACCCGAATGAAACTGCTGGCCCCAACTGGTTTTGGCATTGGAAGGGGACTTGGAAAATTTCAGGGAACCACTCCAAAGTATGAGTTTGCCTGACATGCAGGATTGGGGCAGGTGCCACCTTGCATAGTTCTAAGATGGTATTGACATTGGTGACCAAGACATTCCCTCTGCTCTCAAGGGGACCTCCTATTGTGTGGAATGTTCTAACTCTGCATGCTATGTAATGTACTAAGTGCATTCAAGTGTTATAGATGCCATAATAATGACAATGTATGCTGGAGTGGAAAGTCAAAAGAAAAAGTGGTCTCTATTTGAATAAAGAGAAATATATTTAGGTGATTCTGAAGTTGGGCATTTATGGTCCTGAACATTGTTTAAGAATGATTTCAGGAATTCTTTTCTTTGATATGTCATGCTAATCAGGTGTCTATAAACACTTCAGCATTAGGAATTGACGATCTTGGATCACACTGGAAAGTAATATGTTTGGATGTAGAGAAAATTACATTTGTATTCCAGTGCAATTACATTTGTATTCCACATTTCCTCCACCTCTTACTGACTCTATGATGCTGGAGGAAATACATTCCCTATGCCTCAGTCTCCTGAGCTATAAAATGGGGGGGGGATGATGTAATAATATTTATTTCACTGGATTGTATCGAAGTTTAAACTATAGATTTATCTGCAAAGCTATGCTCATGGCATATCAGATTTATTTGTTTTTAGCGTAAGAGTGATTATAGAACATATATAAAGAGAAATATGTTCTTAAAAAGAATTTCAGGCTAGGACAGGGCTGGGCAAACTACGGCCCATGGGCCAGATCCAGTGAATAAAACTATTGAGGAAAAAAAAAGACCGTACCCTTTTATGTAATGATGTTTACTTTGAATTTATATTAGTTCACACAAACACTCCATCCATGCTTTTGTTCTGGCCCTCCGGTCCAGGCCCTCGAGTCAAAAAGTTTGCCCACCCCTGGGCTAGGATAAGAGCTTGCTACTTACATGGAATAAGTCCCTAAATGTTATGTTCTGGACCCTGCATGAAAGATCAGGCGACACCAAAAAGGATGTGCAGGCTTCCAGGCTGATCCATCTATTTTCTTTTTTTTCTTTTTTAAAAAAATATATATTTTATTGATATTCCACAGAGAGGGAGGGAGAAAGATAGAGAGCTAGAAACGTCGATGAGAGAGAAACATCAACCAGCTGCCCCCTGCACACACCCCCACCGGGGATGTGCCCGCAACCAAGGTACATGCCCTTGACCGGAATCGAACCCAGGACCTTTCAGTCCTCAGAACGACGCTCTACCACTGAGCCAAACCGGTTCCGGCAGATCCATCTATTTTCTAAGAGGATTTGGAGACATAAGTGTCTGTCTGTGCCTTCAGACTTCCTCCAGGTTTTAGTCCCCTCAAGCTGTGTTATGGATTGAACGTTCCCTCCTCAAAATCCATACACTGAGATGCTAACCCCAATGTGATGGTATTGAGAGGTGGGCTTTGGGGAGGTGATTAGGTAATGCGAATGGAGCCTTCATAAATGGGATCAGCATCCATATACTAAGCCCAGAGCTTGCTCTTTCTCTCTGCTTTCTGCCCTGCGAGACCACAACTAAAAGATGGCTGCCTACAGACCAGCAAGTGGGTTCTCACCAGAGACTGAATGTGCCTGCACCTTGATTTTGAATTTCTCAGCCTCCAGCACTGTGAGAAATACGTGTTTGTTGCTTCAGCCACCCCACTGTCAATTGCAATTTCTTATGGCAACCAGAACTAAGACTTTATAACCTCAAAATAGCCCCCATTTTCTAAGTACTGATTCAGACCCACATGAGTGAAGGTTCCTGGGAACCAGAGGGGTCAGATGAAGGCTGGGCCCGTTCCATGTCTTCTGAGAGTTATCATAAACACTTCCTTGGTGCCTGCCTCACCTGTGAGCAGGCTCTGATTCTCACTGAGTGGTTCATCCAGCCTACCCTGGTGACCTGATCTGCTTCTGCCCCCAACCCTTGGAGCACAGCACACCCTAAGTTTGGAGTATGATGAGAGGAGAGAGGGGCGGAGCTACTCATGGAAATCAGGGTTCTGGGTCAGGGTTGAATTTAGTTGAAGGAGCAGAGATGATAGATGGGAAAAGGAACTGTTTGGGGGCACATGGGAGCAGCTAAGCAGGCTCAAACA
Organism: Vespertilio murinus; assembly: GCA_963924515.1. Lineage (NCBI taxonomy): Eukaryota > Metazoa > Chordata > Mammalia > Chiroptera > Vespertilionidae > Vespertilio > Vespertilio murinus. Next base: position 65,120,840 of record OZ004713.1, on the reverse strand, counting down.
AAGGGTGAGCTCCAGGAGATTTGTGGGGACACGGGGCACTCATGGAGGGAAGGTGGTCTCTGGAGATAATAGTCCCAATCCAGAGCTTTCCTCGAGGCCCTGTGCTCTCCAATACTGCCTCTCAGCAGGAGAAGTCAGGAGGAAGCCTGCTTTTTAGCACTTCTTGGTTCTGTAGTTGGAAGCTTGAGAGCAAAACACTAGGAAATTAAGAGAAATATTTGTGTGCTCTCGTATAGAGAGGACCACTGTTTTGGAATAGAAACATCCTGTTATAATAAGTCCGCACAGAGAAACAGATGGAAGAAGATAATATCAGGCTCTCGCCTCCAATTCTGTCAGCCAAGAGAGAAGGAAATTGGAGCTGCTAGTTAGAGGCTTCCTCACACACTGGCCAGCCCCGGTGTCTGTGGTTGAGTTGCTTCCCTTTTTGTCAGAGACCCTCCATTTCCTAGGATGCAAATATTTTGGAAGAGAAAACCCCTTTAAAAGAAAAGGAAGCTATCATTTTTATTGTATGGCTCCGCCAAGACTGATTTGCATTTAAGGTTCATAAAAACCTTGAGGCAGGGGTTGGTACCATCCCCGTTTGTACGAGGAGCAGTCTGAAGGCCAAAGTGATGTATCTCATATCTTACCACTTTTTAAGGGTCCGGATCAGGGCGGCTGAATGCCTGGATCCCTGCTCACCACCAGCACAATGCAACCTGTCAGGCTGTGGGGGCTCACAGTTTCCAAGCAAAGGGACACAAGAAAAGGAGGAAGGACATAACATTGCAGATAAAGCCTCACGTTAGACCATATCATCAAAGCCCATGACCATAATCAAGTCTGGTATCAACTCACCAGAGGTGGGAAGTGCCCGGACCCAGTAGGCAACCTGGGGCTATACCTCCGCCCCTGGGCTCCTGAGCAGTAACTTCGTGTCCTAAGTGCCACCCCCATGGTAAGGCTGGAGTTTCAGAACTCTAGAAGCTGTGAAGGATGGCTGATGTCTTCATGAAGTCTGAGTTCTAAATCTCTGTGGTCCTTATGTATATAGTTCAACCTGTGAGTGTGTGTGCGCATGATGGGCTGGACAGAGTCAGTTGATAGCTTCAACTGAATATATTTTGTACAATGTGAAGCTCTTCAATCAGAAGAGGGCATTGAAGGAATACTAAAATTGGGGGTATGAATGGATTAAGGATAACCAAAGCAAGCATGAGAGAAGATACGTATTAATTCCTGGGACTACCAGGTAGCATAAGGCCTGTTGGGTGTGTTGTTCATGCTTATGTTATGATATGAAGAGGTGATGGCTGGGGCTGTTAGACATCTTGGGCCATAAGGACGAAGGCCACTCACTGGACACTTTAGAATGATGTTTGAGATGGAGTTCAGTTCCAAAAGGATTGTGGCAGAGTCCATCCACCCTGAGCTGCCTCCCACCCACCACCCACCCTCCAACTTGGTTCTGTACATCTCCACCCAGTGCTTGCCTCACATCTTACCTATCCGACTAAATTCAGTCTTCTGTTGTTTTGCCTGGCTCCCCCACCAGGCTCTGCTGACCTAGAGTCTGGGCCTGTCGAGGTCAAACGGCTCTCATGTTTAACAAGGTGCCTGCAACACAATAATGTTTGTTGAACAAGTGAATGAATGAGCGAGTAACTGAGAAAGGTTTGTTGCGAGAACAGAAGCACAATAGAATGAGGGGTGTTCTAGTTAATAGAATCCTGCAGATGTGCACAGCTGCAAAGAACAGAGCATTTTGGGTAAACTTTTGGCCAAATTCACGCTTTAAGGGGCCTTCTAGGTTCAAGCCAAACCCTCCCCTCTGGCCCTGTGAATAGACAGCAAGAGATGGATGAGGACACTGACTCATTCTGGAATGTGGGGCTTGGGGAGGCCCTTCAGGGACTGAGGATTAGCGATTGATGAGGAAGAGACACCTGCCACAGCCTCTATCCCTCCCCTCTTCTCATCACCCTGCCCAGGGCTGGCCCACCCCTACCCGCATCCTGCCCTCCCTGGCCAGGGCAGACTGTCTCATAAACACCCTCCTTCCTTTCCAACTCTAGAAGGCCTGGATGCGAATCTGTGCCTCCCTTCCGCGCTTCCCCCGGGGCCTTAGTCAGCCTGCGTAGGCGTTGTTTATCTTCCCATCTATCTCCCGATCCGGGACACAGCCTGTTAAATGAAACATGATGGCAGAGAGGCTGCCACTGCAGACAGAGTGTTTTCTTTCCTTCACACCTCTCTCCCCTTAACCTCTGGTCTCTTTGGCCTTCTCCTCCGAGTTTCCTGCCACAGACCTCTCAGCATGTGTCTCTCATGTGTCTCTCTTTCCTGGCCACTCCCTGAGAGTCTGGAGCTGTGGGAAAAGCTCCGGTGGATCTCCAGAGGACTGACTGCGCTTGCCTACCCTCCTTTCGTTGTGACAGCTGAAGTGCAAGACCCTTCTTTCCCCTTAAGGGCTGTGTGACTCCAGGGGCTCCCAGCATTTCTGAGCCTCTGTGTACTAATTCATGAAGTGGGATTGCAAAGGCTGCCAGTGGAGAGGGCTGGCTGTGAGGAATGTAATGTGGAGAATGTAGATCAAAAGGCCTTAGGAACTGCACATCCTGATGAGAAGACCGAGAAGGTGTGTGCATTATTTGCAGGTATAGGAGAGAAGAGGCAGAGAGGTCCAAGGTGCACAGGAGCCTTTCTCTCCCACTCACCCTCTAGACATCACTTCTCTCCCTTCATCATCTCCTCTCCCTTCTACCCCTCTATGCTGCCTCCTACGTATCTATTCTTTTCCATTCTAACCGTCCTCCAGGTGTGCTTTGAAGGTGGGTCGCTGCATACTCAACACTGGGTGTACCACCCTCTCTCCTCTTCTACAAGCTGGCCCTGCCTGCAGTGGCCAGTGAGATCCAGAGCGCACCCCCAACACACTGCCGTGACCCCAAGGGCTAGTGGCAGGGAGGGAAGCCAACCAGAGGCAGTGGACTGAACTACTGACCTCACAATTCTGGTTGCAGTAATATGATAGCTCCACATTTTTCCTAGACAATTCTCCAGTTTTTATTTTTCTTCCCTTCCTATGGTGGCTCACAGAGGAGTCTCCGGACCTGTGCCCAGCAGGGACTGAGGAATCAATGCATCACCCGGTGATGCCCTATGGGCCCCTGTGCTTTGTCCCGTCATGGATCCAGGACAGAGGGGATTTCAAAACCTGTTCTGATTGGTGACCTCTCTGACCCATGGACCATCAAAATAAACTGATATCTGCTGAAGCCGGTTTGGCTCAGTGGATTGAGCGTCAGACTGGGGACTGAAGAGTCCTGGGTTAAATTCTGGTCAAGGGCATGTACCTTGGTTGCGGGCACATCCCCGGGGGGGGGGGGGGGAGGTGCAGGAGGCAGCTGATAGATGTTTCTCTCTCATCGATGTTTCTGGCTCTCTATCTCTCTCCCTTCCTCTCTGTGAAAAATCAATAAAATATATTTTTTTAAAAAGAAACTGATGCTGAAACCGGTTTGGCTCAGTGGATAGAGCATCAGCCTGCAGACTGAAAGGTCCCGGGCTAGATTCTGGTTAAGGGCATGTACCTTGTTTGCAGGCCCATCCCCAGTGGGGGGGTGTACAAGAGGCAGCTGATCAGTAATTCTCTAGCATCGATGTTTCTAACTCTCTATTCCTCTCTCTTCCTTTCTGTAAGAAAAAATCAATAAAAATATATTTTTTGAAAAGAAAGAAACTGATACCAACAGACATCAAAATTGAGGGGGAGCACAAATGAACTAATCTCTACTGAGCAAAGCTCACCCTCAATCATGCCACTTCTCTTTCCCAGTCTGGATCTACGTTTTCAGAAGACCCCAGTACTCCCAGTTACCCAGATACGCCACGCACTCAGGAACATCACCCAGTATTTCCTTTCAGTGACATTCCAATGAGGACAAAGCTTTATCTACAACTTTCCTATCCTCACTTTTCCACCAATAAAAGGGTGGCCTCTGGTTGAAAATACAACCAAGATATTATAGAGCCAAGTGCCTGGGCATCTGTGTTCTGTGGTCCCTGAAGTCCAAGTTCTCTGCCACCTCAGACTGAGGTGGGGGCGCCGAGGTCTTTCATGAGGAGGTCTCTGGCTTGGAGCCCCTAAAATCCCAGCAGTATGCATTTATGCTGCATATCTCTTTTCCTGTTTGGCATGTTCCCAATTTCTCAAGGTATTTTCTTCAAATAAATTGTGGGGGTGGGGTGGGGGTGGAGAATTCGCTTTGCAAATTTTAACAACTAGATATTGAATCCTCAGTGTGTTTTAAAGCAAATGTTTTAAATCAAGGCATTGAGTGGATAATAGTTTATAGACTTGCCTTTTCCCTGCTTGCCTTTCACAAAACCGTCTTCAATTTCCTATGAAAAGCTGGGAAAGTAAACATCAGCATATTCATTTAATTTCCCTTTGGCTCACCAGGGCTTGTTTCTAGAAACATCTTTGATTCCCTCTGACAATTCTACTATCTTTCTATTTCCCTAATCTGACATCATCCCTGAATGTTCCCTCTTAGCCATTTCAGTTTACATAATTACATTTCCAATTTGTCTGTACCAGTATCTTAACTTCTCTTCTGGTCGTGTATGTAAAATGATGATGGTGATGACGACGATGATGAGGATGGTGTTGGTGAGGGGGTGGAGGAAAGAGATAGAGAGAGGTGGGGAGGGAATGAAATGGAATTGAAGTTTTGTCCTTTTTTAAACTCTGCCTTCCACTTAAGAGTTCATGTGGGCTTGTTCATTAACTTGGCATGCTCACTCAGGACTACATAAGTTTACATGACTCATAAGTGAATATATGAGCTGTTATATGTTGGACACTTATGGAGCCTCCAGATTCTTCCTCAAGATCCTCCCTTTTCTTCTCCATTTATCTTTTCATAAAGGATAGGCTTCTGGTTGGGGCAATCCTCCATCTTCTAGGAGCCTCTGCCATTTCTGAGAACCAACTTTTCTTCAGATCCTCATCTGTAAGTTGAAGGGTTGGATATTATGGTCTCTGAAGCCCTTTGAATAAACCTGTGAAAAATTCACGTAGATCATGATACCTTAACTGAGCTGATGTCACAGAGGACCAAAGAGAAATTAAACTGTAACAGACATAGGCTTTGAGTCGCAGATGGGTTTGGGGAAGAAGCATTAGAAAATAGAGAGAGGGAATTAGAATTTTAAGGCAGGCATCAAATACTCTCAAAGACTTTGTTGTTCCTCCATTTCTCAATGCTCTTGAGTGTGTCCTTGGAATCTAGTACAGTGTGTCCTGTGCTCTTTAATGTAAATTGCACAGTGTGAGTAGCTATCGCATCACTACTGAGGGTGGTCATATATCTTGAAGGTGGCCCTTGTTATTGGTCAACAGCGATAAAGCCATTGGAATTTGATATCAATTATCTGGATCCTCAGAGGATAAATGGATAAATAATTAATTGGTAAATGGCAAGGTACTTATTTTATAATATGGGCAAATGCCTACCTGAGTGTAAGGAAATGAATGTGTTTTCCTCTTATTAATACCAGCCTGTTCTCATCAAAGAAAGATTTGGATTGTTGAACTCCAAAGCATGACTCCTGATACCCTAAGTCTTCCTTCAGCCTTACCCATTTTCTGGAATCCTCCCATGTTCACCATGATGCAGACTTGTGATGAAAGAGGCAAGCCTTGACCCTTCTATATTAGTTAAAGATGGCCTACGGATGAAGTAGATGCCTCAGCTTACATTATTGGGCATGTTTGCATCTTAGGCATAAGCCAGCATCTGTAGACTACCTTCTAGTAGTACATAAATGGCATAGATTCACACATTTCCAGTCTTTTGTGACGCTGAAAATAGAAAATGTTTTCAGTATAGTAAATACGGGGCTATATTTAGTCATTTCTGTGTCCCTACAGTGACCAGCACATAACTTCACAGGGAGCCGGGAATTTGTAGGAAATCATGCATTAGTTTTGATAAAGACGTTCATGATGATAATGACCACGACGAAGATAAATAATACAACATAGTGAAATGTTTTTCAAATGGCTTTTATATATAGAAAGTTATATGAAATTAGCTATCTTGCTATATCTGAACTTTAGAACTATGTTAGTATAATAAAAACATGTCAGTGCCAGAGTCTGAGCCTAGGGAGAGCAGAGACTATTTTACTTATTCTCGGCATTTCCAGCCCTTATCATGGGACCTTTCAAGAAATATATATTTAAGGTTCTGGCTGTAACACTCGCTTCATGCACAAAGAGAACAGATAAGCATTTACTGCAAAACCGTGGGGCTACCATTTGTTGTAGTGTGCCCTTGAGAGGCAGTCAAGCCAAGAGTCCAGTTTCTACTAACTTGCAAATGCAGTCTTTAAGAATAAAGGTGAACAAAATCTAATTAATAAAAAAGTAAATAATTTAAATTTAAATACTAAAAAGTACCCCCCCCAAAAGAAAAATAGGATGATTGCATTAATGCCAATGGATGCTGAGGGAAGGGCTATTTAGCTGAAGACCTCTCTTTAAGAGGGAAACTTAGAGTTGAGACCCAAATGGTTCGTCAGAGGCAAGCGCATATTAGATTGTTTCATCCTCACAACAACATACTCTTAACCCTATTTTATATAGGAAGATATCAAATCACACACCTAGTAAGTGGCCCACAAGAACTTGTTCCAGATCTGTTCAACTCTAAAACCTCATATTCATACACACGATAGTATAGTTTTATTTTGTGGAAGATAAAATGAATGGAACAAGTTTCTTATGCATCTAGTCACTTTTATAAACATATTTCTAGAGGTAAGGGACTGGTTTACATATGGGGACTTTGATATACTTTTGATGAAATTGTTAATATTGATACATCACAAAATTACCTTAATCAATTTAGATTTCCTATTCTTTTAAAGCCAAGGTAAAGTGACCATTGAAATCATAATGCATAAATAGATTTGAGAGTCAGGAAAGCCAGTCTCTGGGGGCACTCTGCCACCGACTATCCACAGGACCTTGGAAAAATCACTCTTTCTATCTGAACTTCAGTTTCCGTATCCAGACATGGATATGATGATTCGCCAGTGTCATTTAATGAAAATGTACGTCTCTAATGGCATAACAAATGTGATAATGTTTTGAAAAACATAAGTGCTTTTGACTGTATTATTTTGACAGTCATTAAGGAAATACAAAACATCTTACTTCATGTTCCTTTACTTACCATGGCCAAGACTTGTATGGGGTAGAAGCTGAAAAAATGTTGAGAACATTTCAACAGAACTAAGTCTTCCTTCCAAAACTATGCAGTCAAAGTAATTTTGCAATTGAATTATCATTCATGCCCAAGAAATACTTGACTTAATTATCCAAGTTGCTATTTGGTTCTAAGTAGTTTAATTCTTTCCACACTTTTCCCACTTATTGGCCTAGTGTAGCTTTGCTATGAGTATGGCCTGGGAGAAAACTATCTTATCTCCATCAAGAGAGTTGTCCTAGAAGAAAGTTTTGTATTGGATCTATTGCTGAGACCTTGACACTGGCTTTTCTCATGTTCTTCCCCTAGAAGTTCCTGAAAAAGGAACTTTCTTTTTTTTCTCTCATGTTCCTTAGTAAGTATATTATTATTATTAATAAAAATCATAAAACCTTCAATTTTTTATTGTTCACAGTGCTTTTGGAGCATAAAGATTGCCTTTACACATATTTTCTTCATTAATTTTCATCACAAATCCATACCATCCTTTTTAATTCTCATTTCAGTGATAATAAAAAGAAGACCAGAGAGGTAAAATAATAGAGTTAAGGTGGCACAGCGAGGATGGGTGGAGCATGGCCTCAGACCCAAGGCAGTCCTCTCCTCTGAGTCCTGCGTCCCACCCCCATACAAACTGATGCCGAAAGAGCTTGGCCCTTGCTGGATTTTAAACAGACATTATTACATCGATATCTTTACGTATCTTAATTAGGTCATGCAGAAAGAAAGAGAAATTATTTGGTCACCAAAACAGCCCGAGGATTCCAACTGCAAAGAGTGAGTCTGTTTCAGATCACGAGATAGGGTGGTGGCTCCATTTGGCCAGGAAAATTCAACATAAATGATGAACCATGTGTAGCAGGCGATGCTTGAATCAAGCCCCGGTCTGTGAGGAAATGTGACTGTGTGGTATGTGCACCCAACACCTACAGCAAACACTCCCACGGCCACCAGTGTTGGATTCAATTAAACATTGAATTCATCATCTTTAGCAAGGGCAGAGAACAGCAAACAGTTGCTCTCTCCGGCTAAACACCCCTCGGATTTGCTGGCCTTTGATTTATTGGGAGAAACCTGCTGGGAAGAACATACTGTGTAGCTGATTAATGTCAGCTTCTGTCATCAGTTTCCACTTAGATTCTTGGCCAGCCCTGACATCTCCTCCCTGAAGGATCCAGAAGAATTTGAGGACTGATCCAAGAGCTGTACTGGCATGGGATTTGCAGAATGCGGTGTTTGCAAAATAAGGAAGATGAATGGAAGTGGAATCCCATGTTCTCCACTGGACTTGTTTCTTTAATTCATTTCTCCAGAGGCCCCGCTCCATGCCAGGACCACACCAGCAAGGGGACTGGGGAAGCGTGTTCCCAGGCTCCAGTGCAGATGTCTTGCATTTCCTGTGCTGCTTTATGTGCTGCCTCCTCGGAGCTCGTCAAACTGGGAAGTGGTCCAAGGAGGAATGCAGTGCAATTCACCATCAGAACCCTCCCTGGGACCCTTGGACAGAGCCTGTGGAAGCATGGGCACACGAGGAGCAGGCCCCACCTGCTCAGTTGAGGTCGAGAGATGGCCCACTGCTGCTTGGGTCAGGGACATGTGCCTTATGTTGTGCAGAGTCATAGACCATCATCATCACAGACACACACGCACATACACACACACACACACACACACACACACACACACACCCCTCCAGTGATAAACCATGATTCAATGGCATTATGTTTAAAGCAAGCAGAATTTCTGTATGTTTTTATTGGTTTTCCATTGGAGGAAAAGTCCAGTATATGATTTATTATAAGTAAGGCTACCTTTTCTTCTCCCCTCCAGTATGAAAGGGTCCTTAAAGAGATGTCAATTTAGACACAGACTCTGACATCTTTCCATCCTAAACTCATTTTGGTGTGCAAAAGCAAAACAAAACACAAAAAAAGATCTCAAATGAGAAATAAAAAATCTCTTCTGGTTATCTATTGATATTTAGCAAATCATTATATAACTTAGTAGCATAAAATAACACTCATTATATCTCATAGGTTTTATGGGTCAGGGATTTGGGAGAAATAGGTAGACAGTTCTGGTATCAGGTATCACATACAGCCATACTCAGGAACTGGAAAAGCAGGGGGGTTATTGGAACATTTGCTTCTCTCTCTCTCTCTCTCTCTCTCTCTCTCTCTCTCTCTCTCTTCCCCCCCCCTCTCTCCATCCATCTTTCTCTGTCTTCATATAGTCTCAGATTCTATCAATGTGGTCTCTCCACATGGCTAATTTGAGCATCCTCACACCATGGCCATGGCATACTCGGGAAAATCAAAGTGATTGCATGGTAACTGAAGCCTTCTAGACTGAGTATTCCCATGGGATTAAATTATTGTGCTATTTTAAAAAATATATATTTATATTGATTTTTAGAGAGAGAGGAAGGAAGAGAAATAAAGAGATAGAAACATTGATCAGCTACCTTCCCCCAACCCTCCAACCCCCAAACTAGTGATCTAGTTGTGCCCTGGCTGGGAATCGAACCAGTGACTTCTTGGTTGCTGAGTTGATGCTCAACAACTGAGCATCACTGACCAGGCTGTTGTGCTATTTTAGTATGCTCACATTTGAAAATACACAAGGGGCTTTAAGATTATTTTTAAAGGCTCAGAGTTACCTACCAATCAATCATAAAGATCAGGTAGAAGATTGCATCATATTACTTCTACATTACTTTTCACATCTGTTGGCCTAGAATTCTATGGGGTAATGTTGCTAGGTGTCTCATCCTTGAAATAAGACAATAATGACTTTGTTGATGCTCATGATAGACCAGGTACTATTCTATGTATCTTTCATGCATTGAGTAATCTAATTATTGCAAATATACTAGAGATTGGTGCTATTTTTCCCATTTATAGAAGAGAAAATAGATGTACAGAAAGTTTGAGCAACTTTTCAAAGGTCAGATAGCTCGTAGGTGGCAGAGCCAGGATTTGAACCCAGGCAGTCTGATTCAAGAGGTCACACACTTAAGCATTATTCTAACCTCCCTCTTCCAAAGAACTCACAGTCCAGTGGCTTCACAGTTAGTGACAGAATATTCTATGTATTTGTTCTCATCATGTATAAGAGTAAAAATACCTTTGACAAGCCTCTGGTCACCTACAAGCAGGAAACAAGCAGCAATGAGGACCATCGGCAATGGCTATAGGATTCATACGAAGAGAGAACTTGGATCAGCCTGGATTTTAGGGAAGGCTTCCTGTTGAAAGAAGAAATGTAATTGGACTCTTAAGAACAGATAGAAGTTGGATCACCAGGAAGATGGGATTGACATTCTGGATGGTAGGAGAAACTTGCTTTGGCTGGTAAAATGGCCAGTTTCAGCCTTGAACAAGGGGTTCCTCCTCGAACTTGACTGCATTGGCTTTCTTTGGGACCTGAGCATTAGATCATTACCTTGAAGGAGAAAAGAGAACAGGGATTCTCCTTAAGGACCAGGTATCTCTAGCACATGGAGCACCTATGAGTTTCTCATCCACAGACTCTCATCAGCCCCCTAGAACTCCCATGCCCGAGATCTCACTTCCTGTGGGAAAATTAATCAAGATTGCAGGCAGGCGAGTGGTTAGGAGCCAGCAGTCTTGGATTGTGAGAGGGATGCCTGAGGGGTCCCAGATTGGAGAGGGTGCAGGCTGGACTGAGGGACTACCCCTGTGCTCAAATTTTGTGCACCAGTCCTCTAGTCTATGTATATAAAAGCCCAGCAACCAGAATGGTGGAATGACCAGATTGACCGAAACAACTGGTGACTATGACATGCACTATGGCAGCCAACCAGCCTGATTCAGGCCCTAATCAGCCCCAAATACCTTGATCAGGGGGGTAGGGCTGGCTTGCTCACCACCCATGGCCCCTCCCCACTGCCAGCTCAGCCCAATGGGCCCCCATTGGGGCAGGCCTGCCAGACCCCATGGGTGAACAAATTCACTGGGCCTCTAGTTTACTATAAGAAAAGATTTCCCCCAAATAATACAAAATGTGATCTCTGGTTGAGAATTGTTAAAGCAATCTTCAACCACCTCAAATATAACTATTCAAAGTGCTTTAAGATCCCGGATAAAAAACAAGTGTGTCCCAACCATCTATATATAAATAATAAAATTTTTTGTGTGAGTTGGGAAAATTAGAAAATTTGAATATGGTCTGGATGTTAGATTTACTGAAAGTTTACTAAAATGGGAAAAGGGGTAGAACTCTCTAGGGCAGTGGTCGGCAAACTCATTAGTCCACAGAGCCAAACATCAACAGTGCAATGATTAAAATTTCTTTTGAGAGCCAAATTTTTAAACTTAAACTTCTTCTAACGCCACTTCTTCAAAATAGACTCACCCAGGCCATGGTATTTTGTGGAAGAGCCACACTCAAGGGGCCAAAATGCTACATGTGGCTCACAAACTGCAGTTTGGCAACCATGGTTCTAGGGTGATAGAAATGTAATGATTCTATTTGTTATTTTACCCACCTCACAGATGGGGGACCTGGGCATTGTACACACCTTGGACCCATGAGGCAATCAGGGATCCTTATATTCCTACTGTGCCAGCAGTAATATTGTGTCATGGTCCATGCTATTCCCTCAAGTGGAAGAATCCTTCCTTTTCTTTTCTACCACTGCATTCAAAGCTCATGAGTTGTCTTGGATCCCCCCTATCAGCCTTCTGATTGTTCTTGTGGTCCTTTCTGCATGCATTTAACCCTGCCTAACAGGATACTAGGCCACACACAGAACTATAGTATGGCAGAGAGAAGGTGAGTTTATATCAGGGTAGCTAAGTGTAATGACCAGACTCTACTTCTGCTTAACTGTTGGATTTTAGGGAAGATGTATGGTCTCTATAGTCTTCACAGTATCAGTTTGGCCCATTCTGTGAAACTATTTTAAGAACATGGGTGTGAAAAATGCTTTGAGATGGTAGCATATCACATGGACATATCTAAGAAATGGTAAGTGTTGCATGAGCTGAAGTTGTAATCATGGACTTACTGAACTTGAACAGTTCTCCTTTCCTCTGTGCTGCAGTTTCTGACTCAAACCCAGGTTCTTAGCCTGGGATCCTCAGAGGGGCTTCAGGAGAGCCATGCACTCCGCATAACTGTGTGAAGAATTGTGCCTGGCGGCGCATTTTTTCTGGACTGAGCATTCCCAGTTTTCATCAGGTTCTCAGAAAGATCTGAGACCAAGGAAAGTTAACAAACCTGAGCCAAATGCTAATGACGTTTTCCTCTAGTCAGTTTTTTAGAGACAGCTTGTGTCTTTAAGGTCTTTAGTCCAACATGTTCTTATAAAAGGTACAGAAGTACATTTTGCAAGACCAGAAAGGGACTATCACAGATGAGGAAACTGAATCCTGGCAGGGTGAGGTCAGGTACCAGATGTTGGGAGCTGGCAGGTGGCTCTGGACGCCTCCCAGGGACACATTTGAGGAGGGTAATCAGAGAGTCACAGATCATTTCCTCCTTCACTTTGAAAATCAGAGTGGGAGGCCAAGAGCAATCCTGAGAAAAATCCTGCCCTGAAATAGAAGGCATTTAGTTTTTAAAATAAAACCTGCACTTGGATTGTAATTTTGTAGGTTCCTGCCTACAGGGCACGGCGCTAAAAGCTAACATCTTGGAGACACATAGGAATCTGCGTGGCCCCAGGCTCATGGGGAAATAGGCTTGCAGTCAACCGACTGTAAAACTACCGAGAAGTTAAAGGATCCAGAGTCAGGTTTGGCTAGATATTCTATTTGATTATTAAGTATTAAACTAAGTGGATTGATTGAAGGCAGATGGCCTTCTGTATATATTATCACAGCATCCATCCATGTAGTGTCCATGATTGCAGGCCCCTGTCAAGTAGTCTGAATACATGATCTTAGTTAATTATTGCCACATTCTTGCAGGGTCTCTATTTAAAGTTGAGGCCTAGAAGGCTCAAAGAAATAGAGTAGTCAGCTTTTGGTGACGAATAGAAATATTTCCAAGGGCTTCACCTTGCACTGGCCTGGTGCCTCTAAATCCTCCTTCCTTGTTCAACCCTGCTCTCTTCCTGTTGCCCAACAAAACTGCCCAGTGGTCCTGCCCTAGGAAGGGTATTGGGACCCAAATCTGCCCCACTCCTGATAACTCCGGGCACTGATGCTGCTCCAGAAAAGGGGCATCTAATTGGGGTATGGGCCAGTATGATAAATCTTACTGTCCCTGGGTTCACATTTGGAATTATCTTCCGGATTAGACTCAAGAAAGCACACTCAGGGCTGTAGAAGCAAAATGAGGGCAGGGACATCCCAAGGACATCTCACCTGCTCCGTGGCCAGGCACCCTGCTTGATGCCAGTTCTCGCTCCACATCGAAAACATGGAGCACCGCTGGCCCTTGGGCCCGTGGCAGGCCCAGGAGGCGTTCTTCCCAACAGCAACCTTATCTGAAAACAACTGTCTGGATTCCATGCTCCGTGTCCAACTTGGCCATGTCTGAGGCCTGGGGAGAGGAAGCCAGGACAGTCTCTGTCTTGTGGATCCCATTAACTGACAAGACAGAAGTGTTAACTGAGGTCTTACTACTAAGTCTTGCAAGGCAATGTAAAGTCCAAATGCATTTGTGGGGCAGTCAAGACCTTCCACAGGGTGACTTCAACCTACTTTTTAAACCTGCTCGCTCAGTCCTCTCTTCCACAAAGTGCTACCTTGGTTGAACTGGCCAGTCCCTAAGCAAACAAGGCCTTTGGGACCAGCTTAAAGTCTACATTTTACAAAAAAGGGCCAGAGACCCCCCAGAGAGAGCTTGAGGGAAAGACAAGCCAAAGCTGCAGGCCCATGTCCCCAAGCCATCCCCTGTACTCACTGAGCATGCAGGCTGCTGGTACAGTTCGGGAGCCTCTTATATAAGACCCATCACTGAACCATGAGCAGGTAGGGAAAGGGTCAGTCAGTGGCAGAGCTGGGAAGGGAAACAAGAGGTGCAGGGGTGCATAGGGCTCTGTCCCTTTCCCTTGAAGCTTCTGACCAACCACCCCAGGTGAAGTGAGAACAAAGAGCATAAGGAGATACTCTTACAATGGGGCAAAATCTGGGACAAGATCAGTTTTTGTTGCTAATCAATGATCTTGTCCACTGGCACTGAGAGAATATTTCAACTAGGTACACTCAACTTGTTGCTACAGGCACTATGGAATGCCTTGAGTGTTCAAGTGCCCCGGTACAAGGGATGCTGGGTACCACCTGCCCAGATCTCCCTCCAGAGGCTGGCTTGATGCAGCAGACAAGGCAGTAAGGAGGCTCTCAGAGGACATGGCTGAGCAGGGTCCAGACACCTGTCCATCAGTCCCACACATTAACCCTTTACTCTTCTTGTTAGTAATTGTGCCTGTTTGCCTAAGTCTCTGATCAGGGTACAAAATTGAGTTGGACACGGAAACCCTGAGTCATCCTTCTAACCTGAAATGGAGTAAGAGAAGTAATGAGTTAGTTCTTTTGTCATCAACCTCCCTGTGGCCAATTTTCTCATTAAAACTAGAGAATGGATAATACCAAAGGAATTATTTTTCCCCCAAAGAAAGTTATCTGCAATTTAATATTACAATATCACTTCATGATGTAAGTGGTTAGAACAGCTACTCAGAGAAGTAATTAATTTCCTGCAGTGAGCTGTGATCAGGAACTCACTGTCCAGAATCTCAAATTTTTTTTAAATTTTGACCCAAAGATATTTTCCCATTAATGTTTAGAAAGAGTGGAAGAGAGGGGGCATGACAAAGAGAAATATTGATGTGCTTTTCTCTCACATCGTGCTCCCACCTCCTGAACGTGCTCCAACCACGGACTGGGTCAGGGAGGAACCTGCAACCGAGGTACATGCCCTTGACCAGAATAGAATCCAGGACCCTTCGGTCTGTAGGCTGACACAATATTCACTGAGCCAAGCCAGCAAGGGCCAGAATGTCTTTATTTTTAATAGGTGTGCTATGCATGGAAGTATTTCCTGAAAACTCAAGTTCATTGCACATGGTAGTGCTTGACAATGGGCCGTGCTCAGGAAGAGTGATTTAGTGGAGTTCGATTTTATTGTGTTGCAGAAACACATGGAAACTGATTAAAATTTAGGCTGAGGCACACATAGTAAAATGCATGCACATTGCATTTTAGGTCAAGTATTAGCCTGGTCATTTCCTCGGCTAACTCTATTTCATTAATCAGGAAGTTAATAGTCATGAACATTAGAGCTACTTTCAGTGTCTACATTCTACTAATCCACTCCTGTTATTTCTTTCCGAACCTGGGTATCTCAGCCTCATACCTCTTGATATTTTGAGCCAGATAAATTGTTGTTGTGAAGACTTTCCTACGTATTGTTAAATGTTTGGCATTATCCCTCCTGACATCTACCCACTAGAAAATAGTAGCACACTCCAGTTTTGATAACTAAACATGTCTGTAGATCTGTTTTGCCAAGTGTTTCCTAGGGCTAGGAGGTAGGGAACAATTTCCCCTGGTTGAGAGCCACTGCAGGAAAGGAGAGCTATGTCTGTTTAACCACAGGCCCTATCAGAGGCAAGAGGTGGACCCAAGGTCCTCCCACCTAGCTCTGACATCCCAAAGTTAGTCTAAAGTAAATGTATTTCATTGTTTATGCATTTCAGTTCCAAGCTGATGTCCAAATGAAAAATTGCTCCATGCCTTACTTTTTTTGCAACTTGCAATGAGTAACGGACAATTTCTAAACTTCCTTCTAACTTACGGGAACAAGAAAATGTACAAGATGTCATTCCTACAGGGTGACTATTTGGCTTTCATAAGGCAATGTTTAGCAGTCTGCCTCAAAGTGTGCTATTAAGCAATGAAATAGATACCAGCACACAATTACCTATGATATAATTATACAATAACTATTTTAGCCCTTTCCCCTGGATACCCTTGCCTTGATATTCAATTTTTCCATTTCTTTCAGCTCCACCCAGGCTTCTCTAAGCCTTAAAAAAGTGTTCCCAGGAAAACCATTCTCTCATCAGCGATGCTAGGACTTCCCTTACCATGGGCCTAACCGTATTCTTTATTGTCTCCCACTCAGCGCCAAATGAGCTTCCAATTTTGACAGATCTGGTTTCTAATGACATTCACTTGCTGAAGTCATGTGCCCTTTAGCAAGACATTTAGCTTTTCT
Source organism: Vespertilio murinus (assembly GCA_963924515.1). Classification (NCBI taxonomy): domain Eukaryota; kingdom Metazoa; phylum Chordata; class Mammalia; order Chiroptera; family Vespertilionidae; genus Vespertilio; species Vespertilio murinus. Next base: position 65,104,383 of record OZ004713.1, on the reverse strand, counting down.
GGGTCAGTTTGTGGTGTACTTAGTAGGTTAAAGTCAAAGGCTGTCCTTGTGTGAAAATGTGCTTATGGTCATTTACTTTTAGCCTCTGTGACCACCTGGCCTGGTGTCTATCTAGATTCTAAGGGGACACCTGGAGATATTGTGGAACTTGGGGAATTAGGAAGCATTGAGAAGAACTGAGCCCTCCTCAGAAGGGCAACTATACTTAACTCACAAACTCCCACTTGGGTAATAACACAGGCATCACATTTGTAGTAAAACACCAGGAATTCTAACAGGAGCTTCGAGATTTTGCTGATTGTACTTCTTATGGAAATTCCTAGCCAGAGAATTGGAGGAGCTATAAACTGTATGTTTTAGATTCCTTTTACTTATCCTAGGTTTTGCTCTTTGTCTGAGACATTACCTTATTGTTACTACTTGCAGAAGATGTCAAATTTTTATGCATGGAGTTGAACTCTTTTTTTTTCTTTTTACCAAGACTGTTGATGATTAAGGACTGTCTTGATTGATTGATTTAAATAGAGATTTGCTACCTTCCAATAGCTCTATCCAAAACTACTGTCCCCTTTTCTATTAACTTCAGAACAGCCTGTTTATATTTACTTGGTTCTTCCAACTTTCTCTCAGATAGGACCATTTTGCTCTACAACTGGATTCTCTCTTGTTCTTTTTCTATTCCTCACTTTTTATGTCTCTTTTAAATTTGGTTAAGACATAGAAAATAATATAAAAGTCATCAATGTACTCAGGACTCAGAATTAATCAGTGTTAATCTATTTGCTTTGGGTTGGTTTTTATTATTTACTAGAGACCTGAAGCATAAAATTCATGCAAGAGTAGGACTTCCTTCCCCCGGCTGCCGGCACCAGCTTCTCTCTGGCACCCGGGATCCAGGCTTCTCTCACACCCCTAGCTTTGTCCAGAAGGTGGTCCAGAAAGATATCTGGTCTAATTAGTGTATTACACTTTTATTATTATAGATCAGTGTTTCCCAAACTTTTGACATATGTGTACCCCTTGTATAATTTTCGTAATGCTGAGTACCCCTCGTCAAAAAAACAATGGATGTATTTTAATAACTATCAAAATATATTTACTTTTTTAAACAATTTTGGTACATACACGAAACAATAATAAACTAAAAATAAAATTATTCATAATAAAATATAACTAAAAGTTATATTATAAATAACATTTATTTGCACACCAGACCATCTCACACCTCACAAGACTGTCCTGACTTGACTCATGAGAATGTAGAATTAGGCGCAGCTAAGCATGGTGCAGTACATATCCCCACCAAACTCCGGTGCAATGCGTACCCCCACCAAACTCTTCCCGTACCCCTGGGGGTACACGTACCACACTTTGGGAAACACTGTTATAAATTATTGATTGATTGATTGATTTGAGAGATTCAGAGAAAGAAAGATTGATTTGTCGTCCCACTTATGGATGCATTCATTGGTTGGTTCTTATAATGTGCCCTGAGTAGAGAATGAACCCACAACCTTGGCATAGGAGTTGATGCTTTAACCAACAAAGCTATCTGGCCAGGGAGATGTTGCTTTTTTAATAAAAGAAAAAATATTGCTGAGTAACATAAAACTTACATTTACATCTTTCTAACAAACCTAAAATTAATATCTCATTGCCTTCTAAAATAAGTCACAGACCTTAGAAAACTTGAATTTCTCTTGCTGGTCCTCACATTTTTATTGTCTTGAAATTACATCACACTCCAATGTTAACTTTCTCAAATATGACTATTATTTGCGGTTGATAAGATTTTAACAAATCACCATATTTTTATCATCATTTTTTCTTAGAGATACTTCTTGTTGAATACCATCCTTTCCTACTGGGTTTATTTTTCTTTTCCCTTTAACTGCATGATTTAGTACTTCTTTCAGAGAGAATCTGTGAGTAGTAAAGCTGGTGTTATTTCAGTGGTTCCCTTTTAAATCCTTCCTTCCCACCTTGATGCGGGTGAGATCAGTTCACATACCTGACCTCCAGCATTTTCCACACATGCTCTTTTGTGAACCCCAAAGTTGAAATAATGTTGACCAAGACTGGTGATGACTAAGTAACTACTCTTGTGGATATTTTTTCCCCCCTGTATCATCTTAAGAAACTATAGTTTGGTGGGAATTAAATCTCCCTTGAGTCGGATAACATTGTACCTAACGCATTTTTAAAGGGAATAAAATCACATTACATTATAGAAAGAGTCCTACTAAGTGCTGAGGTATCTAAGCAAAATCCCCAGACCTCTCCTGTGTCCTTGCCCCCAAAGGACTGGAACAGGACATTCCGCTCCCCAGCAGTCTGCCGCCCTCCTCATCCTCCTGTTTTTTGTTTGCTTCTAGACTACACCCTGTCCCAAGGGAGGCTGATAGTTTGAGTTAGTTCGTCTCTGTCTTCTGCTGTCCTTGGAAAGCCTCTACCCTCTGCTTGCAGTTTCAGGGATCAGTTGTTCTTTGGCAGAGAAAGAGGCTCGATGACAAGGAAGAGTTTCCATCTCTTCTTCCTGCAGCTGCTGATGGAACAGAGCAAGCCGGGCTATGCACCTCCACTCAGGAGAGGAAGCAGGGAGCCCCGGAGCCAATGTGAATTAACTCCCCAAACACCCCAGCCAGAGGGAGGGCGTCTGGGGATGTGTCTTTCCCAGGGAAACAGACGCACTGCCTTCTCACCTGTGTGGATTCCAGGCAGCACAATTCCCATGTCCCTGTGCGCACCTACGAGTGAGCCCATCTACCGATAAGCCAATCTAAGTTTCTGAGGAAGAGCTGATGACACCAAAGAAAGCATATTTTTTTTGGTTTAAAAAGGCAATAAAGTTAAAAGGCACATATACGCTCATTCTTGGTTTGATTGCCAATATGTCTTATGTATTAATGTACTTTACATTTAAAGACCTTTTAAGAAGAAATTAGGATTTTGTTAATTTTTCCCCCCTTCAAATAGTAACTTCATATGGCATCAGCGTCAGGGAGTGGAAATCAGATTGGCTTTACTGTGTTGTGACAGAGTTAAACGGGAAGGTGCCTTCTGGGAAGGGAGAGACCGTCACATCATCCCTCTCCGGGTTCCCAAGAACTTCATCTGCTTCTCCTCACTGTGTTTTCCCTGGAACGTTCCGGATGGAGAGTCTGTGAGAGTATGTGACCCAGTGTACTTCCAACTAAGTGGTGAGGCACAAGCACGTGGGAGGCCTGCACCAGCTCTCCGGAGCTCCGTCTTCCTTTGGGGCAAAGGTGCTTACGACAACCCCACTGAAGAGAAAAGGAAATTCTAACATAAATACCACTTCTCAATTACAGCTCACTTTCCGTTCACTCCTGCTCCCTCATAAACACATGCATATTCACTTAGAGCAGTCTGCCCTCCCTGAGTGAAGACGTCCTTCGGAAAGGAAAGTTTGAAAAGTCAACATCCAGTTACCTTTGTCCTGATCGCTCTGTAGACGTTGGTGACTCATTGTTCTTTCACAAATGGGGTGAGCACCTCAATGATTAATGAAGGTTTTCTAGACTGGCAGATGGCCTTACTCAGATGCAAAGAAAATGTTCCACCTACAGTCTTGGTTTCGGCATGAAAACAGTAGAGAGGGGAAAACATATGCACATGCAGACAGATTTTTCCAACCTCACTTGCCTTTTGGACACATTAAGGATTTGTGGGATCTTATGTTACCACACTTACTTGACTATTTTTTAATTATTAGATCAAACTTTTTAAATGTATTTTTTATTGATTTCAGAGAGGAAGGGAGAGAGGGGGGAGAGAGAGAGAAACATCAAGTAAGAGAGAATCATTGATTGGCTGCCTCCTGCACACCCCCTACTGGGAATTGAGCTCACAACCCAGACATATGACCTTGACCAAATCGAACCCTGGACCCTACAGTCCGCAGGCTGATGCTTTATTCACTGAGTCAAACCAATTAGGGCCATACTTTTCGAAGAGTGATTGCAGCATGTTAGTCTCTCACTGCGAAGGTGCAGACTGCCATCACACTTGGAAACATCCTGGATCTGTAACTAAGGCCCCAGGCATGGCTGAAGTTGCCCAGGTGGCAGTTGCAACTTTGCTTTCTAATCTTATTCTAGAGAAGACACCAAATTATCCTGTCCCCACAGAGGAAGAGTAGCCTTACAGCTTCGAGGAAATAAAGAGAACCAGTACTGACTATTAATAAGAGACTGTGTTAACTCCCCAGATGATGATCAGACTCATGAAAAGAGCGGAGGTGGAGAATGTAGTCTTTTCCTCCATTTTATTTTCTCTTTTTTTCCTCTATGCCTATCTACTACACCCATCCTAACCTATAGAAATATTTTCCTGGGGAAACTAGTACGTATTAAGAAATAAGCCAATTCTCTTTTACCTTTAATAGAAATACCATTCCTTCCTTCTTCCCTTCCCTCCCACCTCTCTTATTTATTGGGCACAATCTACATAATAGGCATCACATGCCAAACAATGTGGCTAACAGAATAAATAAGAGTTCCCAAGAGTTTCACAATCTCGTGTGGAAGAGTGACACAAAAGTAAATAGTAACACAGTGTGGTGAGTTGCAGGGAACAGGGTGGTAAGAAATCAAAGAGGAAAGACGTCTATAACTGACTTTAGACTGCCCACTCTAGATTCTTGACACATGTCTCTCCATTTCAGACGTCAGGCCTCCTTTGGCTCTGGGTGTTCCGTAACTATGACATGGACCAGAAACAGAAAAATCTTGAAATGAATCAGACCCTTATGGAAACCTCTACGCTAAGGAAACTTTAAAGAATCCAGCTCTCAAAGTGTTTTGCCCTGAACCCTCCTCAGCCCCCTGGAAGACGAGCACTCTCCCGCTCAGAGTGGTGTCCTATTTGGATTCGGTAACACAGAGCCAAAGTTAGTCTGGTGTTTCTCACTTTACAAAATCTCATCTGTCAGGAGATGCTAAGGGCACCACTCACAATCAACTGTACCCCACGGCCATCCACATTTAAAAGCAGGCCATTGTTTACCAAGTCCTGTCAACCAGAATTGGGTATTTCTTGCCTTTGTTTGTTTGAGGAAAAAGTTATTTTGCTCTCTCCACCACCCGCCTGCAAAAAAGGAGAAAGTGTTTAAACAAACAAATTTCACAAAATAGTCCTTTTCTTTTGGTTGAGGGAGGACAGGCTCTCTTCACTATGCTACATAAAATTGACTTGGTCAATAGAATGGGTAAACTACAAGAACAAATCGCTTCTTTAAGCAAACGCATGTGCTTCAAAACCTCTTTGCAAATAGTCTGTGAGGACTTGAATCTGTTTTAATGATGCTGTGTAAACTGTAAAACCATTTTAAAATATATTTAATCTTACTTAACTCTTTTTAAAAAATATGTTTTTATTTATTTCAGAGAGAGGAAGGGAGATGGAGATAGAAATATCAATGATGAGATAGAATCATTAATGGGCTGCCTCCTGTACAACCCCAGGCTGGTGATAGAGTCCACATCTGGGCATGTGCCATGACCGGGAATCGAACTGTGATCTGGTTCTATTCATGGTGCACTGGCTGGGCTATCTTATTTAATTCTTAATACAACCTGGTAAGGTGGGTAAAATGATTTGCATCATATGGATAACTCCGGTGTTTAGAGGTGTTTAAAAACAGTCCAAGGTTACATAGATAGGAGATAGATGGGATGATATTGAATTTAGGTTAGCCTGACTCTACGCTCCATGAATTTTCTACTGACCCAGTGTCCTTTAGCTACAACCTTCTCCCTTTCCCATATTTAGACAGCCAGAGCCATCTAGAGAGGCAATGTGGAGCCGGGGGCAGAAGGGACACATGCAGAAGAGGGAGACTTGGAATCTCAACTCCAAGCTCACTCTAAGACAACATTTGATTAGACTTGCGGTGTGCTGAATAATTACATACACACCAATGGCAGCGTCACCTCTGGGAAGGAAACCCAACCATCAGGAAAAACAGAAAGGACAACTCTGAGGAGACCAGCCTTGATTTCTAAGGCTGTGGTAGAGCTGTTAGAAGGTGCTGGTTTCACAAGGCTCCGGTGAATCCCTTCTGCCTGCCCCAGAGAACCCCATAAAGTGATTTTTGGTTGTGAGACTATGTGCAATATAGACCTCACCCTTCATGGAAGTCCTCAAATATCCATCCTTCAGCTCTCTTTGTGCAGTATAGCAACTTGAAATTAAAAGGAAAAACATTAAAACCCCAACAGATTATTTTAATTTGGGGTTTCTCAACCTCAGCATTATTGGCATTTGGAAAGGGGATAATTTTTCATCGTGGGAGCTGTTCTGTCCAGTGAGGAATGATTAGCATCTGTGGTTTCTGCCCACTAGATTCCAGTAGCACCCCCAGTTGTGACAACCAAAAACGTCTCCAGACGTTACCAAATGTTCCCCTGGGTCTGAATCGCCCCCTCTGGAGAACCACTGTTGTGATGAGGCTCAAGAGAGGACACTTCTTTGCTTTTTTGCTTCTCTTAATGATCTGGAAGACATTAAAAAATATCACATGCTTTAGCCGTTGTTCAGGAGACAGATTTTTGGTTCTTTATAGCTTTCATGTGATGCCTTCCCTCTGTTAGAGTAATCAATCAATAGCTAGATTCTACTCACAGGGTTAGAAAGTGCCATGGTCGTTTTCATTTGCAGACTTTGAGAAAATATGCCATAGCCATAAGATAGGGATGGGACGTATATGAACATGAGTCCTGAGACCACAAGTTTTTAATTGAGTGATCTCAAAGTTATCTTGCTGGATATGAATCACCTTATATAACCCTTTGAAGAGCTGTGATGAGAATTAACAGAATGATACATATATCTATCACATATAGGGTTGCAAGATTTAGCAAATAAAAATATAGGATATTCAGTTAAGTTAGAATTTAAGGTAAACAACATTTTTTATTGTATCTCCCACACACAACTCAGTGACCGCAGTCATATAGTATGTGTTCAATGGTAGCTTTCAGGACTGTGAACTTAGATCTTGGGAGAGTCAGTTGTGAAAACCAGATGCTGCTCCTGTCTTTAAGCAAGTGGATGTAAACCAACCAGCACAAGGAGACATCTGGAATCTTCCCTAAGAGCCAGCTACCAAATGCTTCAAACCTTTCACAAACTCTTATTCTCTATTTTCTCCCTTTTATCCAGAAGCTTGACTGCTCAAGTGACATAGCTTCTACCTCATCTTGCTCCTTGGTTATTGATCATATAAAGTATATGTAGATAAATAACCAGGAAACAACTTTCCATAGTTTTGGAGATATGAGTAAAATCAAAGTTCTGATAGGAAGTCAGAAAAGACTACGTTGAAATCCCCATCTGTCACCTACTCATAGGGTGAGCATACAAGTTTCATAATCTCCCTTATCTCTGCACCCTCATCTGTAGAACTTTATCAACTGCTGTGAGGGTAAAGTGAGATCCTGCATTTGAGAGCTTTGTAAATGATTGCTTGAGAGTTAGTTGCCTTTCCTTGTTTGATTTCTTTTCATACCTTTTTTTACTCTAAGTAATATATATATATATATATATATATATATATATATATATATATTTAAAATTTTAACCCCTTTAAAAAGAAATAGTTGGCTACAACTAAAAGAGAATAAATAAATCATAACTCACTAGTTAAAAAGGAATTAGGGAGAATTGGCAGCTTGTTTTATCAATTTCAGACAAAAGAGCAATCTGAAAATGTTACATACTGTATGATTCCAACTATATGACATTCTGGAAAAGGCGAAACTATAGAGACAATGAAAAGGCTAGTGGTTGCCAGGGGTTGGGGAAAGGGAAGAATGAATGGGAGAAACACAGGATTTTTAGGAACCTGAAAGTACTCTGTATGATACAATAATGGTGGATACCATCATTCTACATATGTCCAAATTCATAGGAGGCACAACACCCATGAGGAACCCTAATAAAACCTATGGACTCTTGGTGGCAATGATGTGTCAATGCAGTTTCATCAATTGTAATGAATGCATCATTCTGCGGGGGATGTTGATAATGGAGGAGCCTGTTCATGTGTGGGGACAGGAGACATACTGGTAGGTGAAATCTTTGTCTCCCCTCAACTTTGCTACAAATCTAAATTGCTCTAAAAAAACTTAAGTTCTGCCGACATCGGTTTGGCTCAGTGGATAGAACGTAGGTCTGCGGACTGAAAGGTCAGGTTCGATTCCGGTCAGGGGTATGTACATTGTTTGCGGGTATATGCCCCAGGGGGGTGTGCAGGAGGCAACTGGTCGATGTTTCTCTCTCATGGATGTTTCTGGCTCTCTGTTCCTCTCCCTTCCTCTCTGTAAAAAATCAATAAAATATATTTTTTAAAAAGGTCAAATTAAAAAAAAAACATTAAAAATAAACTTAAGCTCTAATAAAAAAATACTGTGTTTAAAGCAAGGAACCTGTAAAGAAATACTTTTTCAACAAAGATGCTAAGGAACTAAGCTATACCTGACTCCACAAGCATCATATAATTATTTTCAATCTCTTCATTCACATTGGTTTCTCATCGCTGAGCCACAACTCTTCTATTGGGTGTAAGTGCTGAGGCCATAACTGAATCTACTGCTTGTATTCTAACTAACACAAGGGACGTATGAAAGCTCTCCCTCCCAGCCCCGTGTACATACAGCTTGGAATGTGTAATAATGAATTTGCAGCAATAGTTCATGTTAGGACTGCAGCACTGAGGTCGCCTGGTAAACTGTGGCTCCGTGTGCTTTCTGAGACCAACTGTGTTGGTGCTTAAAGATCCTTCTTCATCTCTGGGTGCTTTATACAAAGCTGATCGTCATGAATCTGTGTCTAATACATGTGTTTATATTGTTTGTGGGTAGAAAATGATTTCATATATTTAAGTTTTGAATTTTTCTTATAGCTCTGTAGAAAATTATTCATAGTTGTATTTGTTATCATCAGTATCTCTCGTTTCCTATTGCTCACTTATTAACAAGCATTCATTAATCCAAAATATTCTTTCCAAACTTTTGTATAACCATAGTAGCAATTAGCAGTCAGCCTTAAAAATTGTTAAAAATATTTTTAGGAACTAGCCAGAATTAGACCAATTACTTATAAAAAAAACATATGATTGTCTTTTTTTCCCCCATGCCTCTTTCAGAAATTTTGTAACTATCCCATTATTTGATGAAGCCGAGAATCATGCATTAACTGTCCTGTGAAACTCTTTAATCACAGTTGTTATAAAATAGCAATATCCACAGAGTATCTCACTATAGACTAGGCCCTGTGCTAAGTGCTTTGGAAATGTGAACTCAGTAAACTGTCCTTATCATAACTCTATTGATTAGTTTAAATTCCCTCCAATTTTACAAAAGGAAGTAAAACTTAAAGATTTAAATAGAATCCTATGATTGCGAAGTAAGTAAGTTGCATGTCCTTGCAGAGAGGGGCATGGGACAGGTGAGAAAGTCCAAATTCAAATCAAGGCCTGATTCCAAAACCCATATGTAGTCTTTCTGTTCCAATCTACAATCTCTGTTAACCTAATTTCATGGCGCATGACGTAAAAACAAGCAAAAGGATTATTTGGCTTCAGCTTCCTCCCCACAAAACCCTACTCATACTTCTTAGTCACATAGGAAGGTGCCTAAAGGAAACCGTGGTTAGACAATCTCGGATGCAGGAATGTGAGGCTGTTTTCTCATGAGGACAGTGTGCCCGAGGTAAGTGGGGGTGTGTGTATCAGGAGTGGCGCATGTTCAGATTCTCAGATGAGTATGCCATGCTCTGAATTTGGACAAGACACTTTCCTTTACTGAAACCTTCTTGACTAGTCAATCTCTTTTTATTTCTAAAGCCCACTGACTTCACAGCCCGGGCACTGGGGAAACTTCCAGAAGAAAGCATCTTGACATGAGAGGTAATCTCTGGGACATCGACTCTTGGCACGGTTTTAAATATATCGAAGGGGTTCCTTGCCTTTCCATATAATGCTTTGGAATGTGTTGCAGGATTAGAGAATTCTGAATCTGAGGCAAAGAACGTTTCTCTTAGATTTTTATAATGCCTAAGGATGAACAGGATGCCATCCAGTGTATTATCCTTATAACAACTAGTATAAATGGCAATAACGTGGGTGTTCTAATGCGACAGAGGTTAGTCCTCCAAGAGATTGAGTGGCTTTTTTAAAAAAAAATTAAAGACCTAGAAATCAAGAAATGCAAACTCACTCCTGCTGCTGGTACCAAAGGTTCATTGTTACACTCAGAGTATATGTGAGCAGTGGTTCTTGATACAATTTCTGTAAAGTACAAATGCCAGCATCCTCACTCTTTGTAAGAATAAATGGAATTGTATCTCTGACTTCTAGAAATCATATCAACCTGAAGCGCTCACTCTCTCTCTCTCTCTCCAAACATTATTTGTATAAGCATGCATTTTTATTTTCTTTATTTATTCTTTTTTTTGCATTTATTCTTCTTACAGAACACCTGCTAATGGTTAGACACTTGTGTTAGGTACTGGGGATACCAAGATAGATACAACTTCTCCATCTGCTCCACCTCCCTCACAGATCTCACAGTCCAGAGGGGATTCAACTGTGTACTGAAAACTCTAAGGAATGAAATATTCAATATTAATAATATAGGCAAAATGGAACAAGAACTAAGGAGAGGAACTGGTCCCTCTAATTTTCTTTTGGAAACAGTGGGAGCACTGGCAATAAGGGGTAACCAAAGGGGGAGTCTTATCAGTGTCCATTTGGGGAATTCCCCAAGTACTTGCTCCTGCCTGGGAGCATAAGGCCTAGAAGGACACCATCTTTTGAAAATCCCTTAAGAAAGGATTTCTGAGGACCTCCCAGAAGAGAATAAAGAAGTAGTTAGTTTGGACCCTGAATATATTCTTGTTTAGCTCTGGGGAGAAAAAAAAATGTAAGGAATCTTAGCATCTTCTTTGTTGGAGGCCTATGGCTAGATGCCCCTTCTTGAATCTGTAAGTTCTTTGGACCATCTAGGTAGGGAGAGAAAACATTGGCCCATTAAATGTTAAATAACAAGATTCACAGAACTGAATATTGCAAATCTTACCCCTTTTCACTACCCTCTATGAAAGTACACACCCAAGTTCACCAAAGATAGGAGGGCTCGGGACCCTACCTCTGCCGTCTACCTGCATCTCTCAGTTCTCTCATACACCCCATGCCGTTTATCCCCCTCTCCAGCCTTACTGTAAGACCAGCCCAAGGCCTAGCTTATATTCGGGGCCTTTCCCATAGTCACAGAATCATTGCCTTTCTCTCTCTTACTCTATCTTTCTCTCTTAACTCTATATCACTCATTTGTTGAATTACACCATTACTTATCTTGTTCTGAAATGATTGGCTACCTCAAATTCTGTGTTCTTTCAAGACAGGAATGTACCTTCAAGAACTCTGCATACAAGGTCAAAGACTATTTGCCTTTCTTCAAGTGACACATACTTAGCAAGTAGTTTATGCATCTGAATGAAAGAATAATGAAGTGCAATATTCACGTTCTGGGCAGGGCTGTTCTAAGATCATGCTTTACCAGGCCCAAGCTACATTATACTAAACATATCAAAATGTACCCACATTTCAATGAAATATTTGCACACATGCATATTTATATAAGGCTGCCCTATGTATGTATGTATGTATGTATATATGTGCATATAAATTGGATCTGTGTCACTGGGTGACATAATGTTCATTTTGCAGATATTTAATTGACCATATTGATTTCAATTTTTAAGTTTTCTTCTTTATTTTAGAGATAACACTTATTTGGGGACATCATTTTCATGGGATATCGACCACATTATAGACTATCGGGCCTGGGCCTCGGGTGTCTAAGGGATGGAGTAGATGTTTGCCAGGTGCTGGATGGGTGCAGGGTGATTCATGGCAATCGCTCATGGTTTCATCCCAGCAGCCCGGCCTCACTGGAGGGAGAAAACTTTTGGGGGAAGGTTGGTGGTGTTGACACAGACATTAGGTTACATCCCTCCCTGCTGTTTCCACTTGTCCTGGTTTTTCCTAGCGTCCTCTTTTGCTCTGAGATCTTCCAGGATTTTTCACACCACTTAGGAGATTTGGAGATGGAAACTTTGAGCAAAAATGTTCACTCGTTTTCATGTTATGCAAGAGTAAAAACAAAAAAGCCTCAAACTTAATTTAGGATGGAGTGGGACGGGGTGGAGTGGCGCCCATGCACGAAAAACTCCAAACTGCTAAATTGCAAAAAAGCAAAACTTTCCTTGAGTTTAATTTTTGTTGTGGGAGATTTTCTGGAGGGATGTTGGAAAAAGTGACGGAACTTGAGAGAAAATGAGAACCATTGACCCGTATCCTTCCTAACATGGACTCTACATGGTAGACCCATCCCCTGGTCAGGTTGACAAGTGAAGGAAGTAACTGGGACTCGAAGTGACTGCTAGTGGTTTCCTAGGGTAACATCAAATGGTGCTAGCAATTTTATCTCCAAGCTCTCCGTTACTACCACCCATCCTCTTCAAGACCCTATACCTTATATAACTCTATTTATATGGTACATTTTGATTTTTTTGTCAAAACAATATTCCAGACTTGATTAAACCTCTAAGATATAATCATAATAATAGTAGATTAGTATTTGTGAGCTGTGGTTCTAAATAAAATGCCGAGAAAAAAGAATCCTTTAATGTTCAGAACGGCTTCAGGATAGTTTCTAAGCTTCGTGTATAAATTAGAGGCAGGTAGAATGACATGGAAGTTTCCTACAGACCACCCTGTCTTCCTTCACATCTGCTGATGGATGATACTTAGGAAATGACTGTGCTTTCGGCCATTCCCCTTTTATACTTGGTTTTGTTCATTTACCCATGCATGCCACTTTGCACGAAATGTCTCCTGCTTCTCTGTTTTTGACCTGAGTCAAATGATGACAAGAAAAAAAAGCTGGAAATGTGTCTGTCGAGTCTCTTATTCAATCAAGTTGGGGAATCCAGGTAAAGGTCCATGAAAATGTGAATAAAAATAAAACAGTAAGAGGTGTTGTGGACAGGGTTGAGAAAAAGTCGGAGGAAGTACTGGTGTGGACAAGGAGAACTTTCTTTACAGAGATTAGTGAGCCCTAGGGGCCAGCGTGGCCAGAGCAATCAGCTGGAGCTGAGAGAAGGAAGAAAGCTGAGCTGGTTCTTGAAGGAGCAGCATTTGCATCATAGCTCAGTTGATTCCAGTTTGAGTCTCAGTATCTCATCCGCAGAGACAATTGGTTTGTGTAGAACTATTGAAGATTGAATAGTACATATCAAGCAACTAGATGCAATGCCTGCTATAGAGTATAGGTGTACTAATTAGCAGGGTTATTACTTTTATTTTCGTTTCCACTGGAGAAAATCCTAAGAGGTAAAAGTATCTGTGTAGAAATCAGAATGTTCTTAAATTACTTTTATATCATCTGTGTGTTAGGAGCACGGGCTCTCACCCTCTTCCTCCATTCATATGGCCAGTTGAGAACTGAGTCTAAGTGTTTGGTCCACTTCCATGCTGGAATTCCAGAAAAACAAAGAACTTCTCACACATTCCTCACATTCATGTGACATCAGTTCCTCTCCAAACTGGGTTAATAAGAAAGTAGCTGCTATTAAAATGATGTTAAGGTGTGTTTTATTAAAAAGTACTTAAGTTCTCTGGTGGGGGCAGTAGTAGAAACACAAACCCCCACACAACTTGAAATTCTGAAAGTATTTCTCTTATCCTGACAATAAAGAAGTGGCAGAAGTTGTAAAAAGGCTGTGTCACTCACTTCCTATCTGAAAAGAGTGGCAGCCGAAACCGGTTTGGCTCAGTGGTAGAGTGTCGGTCTGCGGACTAAAAGGTCCTGGGTTCGATTCTAGTCAAGGGCATGCACATTGGTTGCAGGCACATCCCCGGTGGAGGGTGTGCAGGAGGCAGCTGGTCGATGTGTCTCTCTCATAGACGTTTATAGCTCTCTATCTCTCTCCCTTCCTCTCTGTAAAATATCAATAAAATATATTTTTTAAAAAAATAAAAGAGTGGCAATCCTCATTGAATGGCATCACAACAAAATGATAAAATATTGTAAAAGGAAGAGAGACGAAGAGAGTGAGAGACAAAGAGAGAAAGAGACAGAGAGAGACAGAGAGAGAAAGAGACAGAGAGAGACAGAGAGAGGGGGTAACTGAATGTGTTCTGAATTAGCAGCTGCAGTAGGGGAAAGATCTTAACTCCTGGAACTGGACATTCTGAGACGTGGTCAGGGGAAAGAAATCAGGTTTCCTCTTTGCTCGAGGGCAAAACATTGGCAGTTGCTTATAGAAGCCGAGTCCAGGTTCAGGTTCTTGAAATCCAAGGCAACGTTGGCTCAGAGTTTATCTAGATCAGGGGTGAAAGGTTGAGGTTAGTATGGAATCTGGTATTTGAAATTTCCATGGCATTGGCCATTTGGAGTGAGGGTTCCTTCAATGTTCCAGAGGAAGGTATCCAGAATGATTACAACATACCCAATCATCCACAGAATAAGCAAACCCCAACAGCTTGGGTAACAACTCTAGGGGAGGTTGGAATCTGACATTTGCATTTGTTAAGTCTGCCCAGCTCCCTTCTCTCCTTGCTTCCACCTTCCCTCTCTCCTCCTTCTCTCCCCCCTTTCCTTTCTTCTTCATAACATTTTCATACGACAAGATATACACTCCAAGATGCATAAAGTATGTAAACAAAGTTTAGTGAATGATTGCAAAGGTAAAATCTTGTGAAAGTAGCACCCAGGTCAAGAAATAAAACATTTATAGAATCTCAGAAGCTTTGCATCTGCCTCTGCCCAACCACAACCTCCTTCTCATCGAGTAGAGTAACCAGGGTATTATCACAATCATGCCTTTGTTTTCCTGAGAAGTTTTAATGACCAGCTCATTTTTCAACATTATGTTTGGAAATGTATCTATGTTATTGCATGCAGCTGACCATCATTTATTTTATTTCTTTGATAGAATCCCCTAGCATGAATATACACAATTCATTTAACCATCCTACTGTTGGTGGACACTTGAGTGTTTCCAGTATCCATTGTTATAAATACGTTTATACGTATCTCATGGTATGCAAGAGTTCCTCTAGTATGCACAGCTAGGAGTAAAATAATTGGATCCTAGAGTACACGAGTCTTCTCTTTTAAGAGATAATGTCGTATTATTTTCCCAAGAAACAGTGTATGCTCTCCAATCACTGGTGAAGGAAAGTTCTCATTATTTCACATCTTACTAATGTTGATATTGTCCAACGCTTTACATTTTTTTACATTCTGTCTTGTATCACAGTTTCCACATTCATTTTTTTTTCCTAATTACCACTGATGTTGAAAAACATTTTCAAGCTGATTGCCAATTTGGAAAGATGACTTCTTATCTTTTGGCCATTTTTTGCATTATTTTTTCTGATCTTTTCTTGAGAAATTATGGAATTATTTACATACTAGAGGCCTGATGCACGAAATTAGTGCAAGAGTAGGCCTTTCTTCCCCCGGCTGCTTGCACCAGCTTCCCATCAGCGCTCGGGACCCAGGCTTCCCTCCAACCCGCCAGCAGGCACCTGGGACCGGGCATGCCTTGCAGCCTCAGCTTCATCTGGAAGGTCATCTGGTCTAATTAGCATATTATGCTTTTATTATTATAGATTATTATATTATCATATATATTTAGATTTGTGTCTTTCATCTAATTCGGGGCTTTCTATTTGTTCTTCTGTCAACATTTTTATGGGAGGACTTGTGATTTTTTAAAATATTTTTCCTTTTTTACTTCTTTATATGGTTTCTATTCTGTTAATGGTTGTCTCAACACTACTACACAAATACCGAACTTGTAAAAGTCTAATATGGACCAATACTTTTACCCACTTTCTGCGCAACGCGTGGACCTTAGATCACACCAACTCCGGTTGCCTGCTTCACAACTTGTGTTTATTTTTGTCTTGTAACTTCACAGACATTAGTGCGATTTTTATACAGGCGGCGTTTGTTTAAATATGTTCGCATATTTCCACCTTCTCTGTTTTCATTCCAGCTTAAATCTCAGACTTCTAAACAGCCCTGGTTTCCCTTTTTCCTAAAATAACATGTTTTTAGAATTTTCTTTAGTGAGGGTCACCTGGTGTGAAATCTATGTTTTAATTCGCCTGAAAATGTTTTTTATTTTTCCTTCATTCCAGAGAAATGTTTTCCCATACCCCCCACCCCCCAACCCCCACCCCTGCAAGCACACACATATGAAGATGCCATTCTTCCCGGTCTCGTTGTTGATGCTCAGAAGTCAGTAGTTAGTCTGCCATTTGTTTATACACAGCACTCCCTTCAGCTTCTTACCTCTGGGTCTGTGGTGTTTGGCAGGTTTTCCATAATGTGTTTAGGTTGGATTTTCTGTCCTTTATCCTACTTTTGATTCATTGAATTTCTTTTGTCAGCCCTAAGCTGTTACATGTTCAGATATTTTCTTTTAGATATCCCATATGCACGCTCCCTTCTGGAAGTCTGATTGGAAATGGGGAGACCGCGTCACTCAATTCTCTATGTCTCATAGCTTCTCTTTCGCATTGTATGTCTCTCTGTCTCTCTCTGTTCCACTCTGAATCATTTCTCCTGAATCTCTATTGCAGCTTAATAACTTTTCAGTAGTTTCAACTATGTGGTTAAACCTGATCATTGAGTTTTTTTTTTTTAAATTTCCAATATTGTCTCTTTTATTTCTCGATTTATACTTTGTGTTAAATCTGCTGGTTTTTGACCTCCTATTCTATAAATATTGTTTAAGATTTTAAAAAATTATTATAAGTAGGAATAATTGTTCTGATGTCTTAGATCTTTGTGAAACTATTTCCTGTGCCTTTTTGTTTTGTTGGCTGTTTCTTACTCCGGGATAGTGTCTCTTTGATACTTTTGAGTGGACGTTGTTTTGCTCACCTGTGGGCCTTCTGGAAGGCTGGGAGGATGGTGCATTCCTCCACTGAGTGCTGACAATTGCTTTGGCAACTTTAACCTGCGTGGCTTGAAGTTTTTTTTTAGCAGTCATTGTATGAGTTCTGAGCCGATTCCGATCCAATGGTTTATTGCAGGTGTAACCAAGATTTTTATTGAAAGCAACCTTAATTTTTCCCGGGTCTTGCTATATAATAACTAGGCACACATGTGTATTTACCAATTTCAGTCACTGCCAGAATGTTAACTGAATATAGAACTGCTTTAAAAAGATACACTTCTTTTGTCGTTGTTGCTCTGAGAGTGAGCGTCTTTGTCTCGTGGACCTATAAGAAAGTAACAAGCCTAACCGGTATGGCTCAGTGGATAGAGCGTTGGCCTGCAGACTGAAGGGTCCCATGTTCGATTCCGGTCAGGGCATGTGCCTTGGTTTCGGGCACATCCCCAGTGGGGGGTATGCAGGAGGCAGCTGATGGATGTTTCTCTCTCATGGATGTTTCTCTCTCATGGATGTTTCTGACTCTCTATCCCTCTCCCTTCCTCTCTGTAAAAAACAAAACAAAACAAAACAAAAAAACCAAAAAAATCAATAAAATTAAAAAGAAAAAGAAAACCTATCTTGCAACCAAAACCTAGAAAGGAAGGAAGAAAGAAAGAAAGGAAGAAAGAAAGAAATTAAGGAAGGAAGAAGGAAGGAAGGAAGGAAGGAAGAAGAAAGGAAGGAAGGAAGAAGGAAGGGAGGAAGGAAGAAGGAAGGGAGGGAGGAAGGAAGGAAGAAAAGGAGGGAGGGAAGGAGGAAGGAATGAAGGAAAGGAGGGAGTGAGGGAGGAAGGAAGAAAGGAAGGAGGAAGGAAGGAAGGCAGGCAGGAAGGAAGGAAGGAAGGAAGGAAGGAAGGAAAGAAGGAAGGAAGGAAGAAAGGAAGAAAGGAAAGAAGGAAGGAAGAAAGGAAGGAGGAAGGAAGGAAGGAAAGAAGGAAGGAAGAAAGGAAGGAGAAAGGAAGGAAGAAAGGAAGGAGGAAGAAAGGAAGGAGGAAGGAAGGAAGGAGGAAGGAAGGAAGGAAGGAAGAAAGAAAGGAAGGAAGGAGGAAGGAGGAAGGAAGGAAGGAAGGAAGGAAGGAAGGAAGGAAGGAAGGAAGGAAGGAAGAAGGAAGAAGGGAGGGAGGGAGGGAGGGAGGAAGGAAGGAAGGAAGGAAGGAAGGAAGGAAGGAAGGAAGGAAGGAAGGATATTTAAAGAACTATCTCAGTTCTTTACCCCCTGTCATAGAAAATGCCCCTAAGAGTGGAGGCGCCGGCTTCTCGCCCTTGCAGTGGCCATGGGTTCAGCCAGCACGTTCCCTGAGTGTGCCTGTGTGCCGGGCCCCGTGTCGGGCACTCGGTACTGACAGGGGACTCCGACGTGGCCACTGCCCCTTCCAGGAGGCCGTGGCGGGCAGCGTTCATTCCCTCTGGGCCTCGCTCTGCGGGACAGAGCGCTCCCACCAACACCACCGGCCCTTCCCTGCTCGCTCTCATGGCTCACCCTGAAAAGGCCAGCCTGGCTTGAGCTTGAGGGGAAAAATAAACAAGGAGAAGAACAAGGAGAAGTAAATACATCTGACAATGGATTTGAGATCAGAAACCTCCGGATTCTTTTTCTAATGCCCGCACTTCAAAAAGCAGGTAGCGTTTCTCCTCCTGACAGAGGGAGAGGTGGCTCCAAGCGAGCCCGGGCTCAAGCGGGAGGAGTGAGGTGATGACCGTGAGCCAAGCTTCCAGATAAACACAGCAGCCGAAACTGGTTTGGCTCGGTGGATAGAGTGTAGGCCTGGGGACTGAAAGGTCCCAGGTTTGATTCCAGTCAAGGGCATGTACCTTGGTTGCGGGCACATCCCCAGTGGGGGGTGTGCAAGAGGCGGCTGGTCGATGTCTCTCTCATCGATGTTTCTAACTCTCTATTCCTCTCTGTAAAAAATCAATAAAATATATATATTTAAAAACACAAATAAACACAGCAGAGGCCGGGTCGGGGTCTGAAACAGGACAGAGCGCAGGTAACCCCCTCCTGATGTGCCCACGGTTCCCCATAACGGTCCCCAGGTCCCGCACTGATTTGCCAAGAAGAGGGCGGCGTTTCAGGAGGCAGGTTCTGTTCGGGGGAGGGAGGGCAGGGCAGGGGGGGGAGTGGGTGGGGGCTGTGGAGGCTGGGCCACTGCAGGCACAGGGGGTGCAATGGCCCTCGGGTGAGCACTTGGGAAGACGCTTTTGTGCACAGGAGTGAGTGGGCGATGCTTTCGGACCTTGGAGAATAGGGGCCTCCACACACACACACACACACACACACACACGGGCTTGGCGTACCCCCAGATGTCAATGTCTCCAAATCAAGCCGTCAGCCTCCATGGATTGGTTCTGAGCGGCTGTGTGACCTCTGGCAGCCTCCCTCCCTCCTTCCCCACCCCCACACTACCTGTGTTTCCCTGAAAATAAGACATCCTCCGGAAAATAAGACCTACTTCATGGAAACATAAGACATCCCCTGAAAATAAGACCTAGCGCATCTTCGGGAGCAAAAATTAATATAAGACACAGTCTTATTTTCGAGGGAACAGGGTCGGTGTCCCGCCTTGGAAACAAGGACCTTGGATGGACGAACGGCTCTTTCGGATCCTGCCCAGTCCGCGGATGCCGGTCCCCGCCGACTCCGCCCGGGGAGGCTGGCCAGCGGGGAGAGCAGGACGGCAGCCAGCGCCCTTGGGGCTCAGCTTCAGGGAGCTGTGCATTCACCATCACCTCTCAGACGCCGGAGGAGGAGGAGGAGGTGCAACAGCATTATATATCATTTCCAGGCAGAGACCGATCGACCGGAGTGCTCCCTCCTGGCCACATGGCTTCTCTCCTCCAGTTTTGCACCTCACCATCCCCTGCCTCATCTGACCCAGCTCGGGGAGTCTCCCGATGTGACTGTGGGTGGACGCTCTACCTGGGGATTTTGTTTCCGAATTCACGTTCCTGGGACCTCAGTTCTCACTGAGTGGGTCTGGGCCGGGGCCCGGAATGAGGCAGCGAGGCCTGAGTAACAAGCATCCCCACGGGCTGCCGTGGCCCGTGCTCGGGGGACGCTGCTCTAACTGTCCTGGAACGTGGGGCACCTCTTCCTCACCGGCGTGGCCGGCCGGGGCCAAGGACCCGTCTGATGGGGCCACCTAACCGAGAGCGTAGTAGAGGGGACATGCCAAGGGTTCAATCCCATTGGGCGGGCAAATGAACCTAAGACTGAATTAGGCACATGTAAAGGGAGAGGCCATCCTCACCAGGATGGATCAGGCACAGAAGTCATGTGAGGCTTGGGAGGCCGAGGTGTGTGGGAGAGGGGGTGAGGGGGTCCAAGAAGAGGCTGCAAACCCGGGGCTCCTTGGAGAGAGGGGTGTTTCTTGCAAAGGGGCGTTTCTCCTCCAGAACACACATCTGTCCAGAGGGAGTCCCCAGCCCTCGGCTGTATTTCCAGTGGCATCCCTCAACATGTCAGGAGCGGGATTACAGTGTAAGTGATGGCCGATCCGCTCCTGTCCTCCTGGGAGCCAGCTGAGCATCCCGGGCCCTTTGGGGATGTAGGAGGGCAGGGGAGGGGAGGGAGGGGAGGGAGGGGACAGGGGTGGGAAAGGAGGGGTGGGGTGGGGACCATCTTGAAATGCAGCTGCATTAGAGTGAGCTCTGGCGTGTCTTGGGGGAGGGTGGGGGGTGGGGATGAAGCAGTTCGCAGGCTGCTACTTTTTTGTGACATCGCCTTTATGAGGGGAGAGCCAGAATATTAAGCTCATTGCTTCCAGATGGGGAGGTTGGACAAGACAGCGGGGCCTTGGCTCTGGCGGCGCGATGGGGATGTGACATGTTGAAGTAATCGAGATAGAGGATCCAGCGCTGGCCAAGGCTGTCGGATAGATACTTTTTTTTTTTTTTTTAAACATTACATGGTTTGTAACAAGGTATTGTGTGTCCTCCCAGAAACCCTGCAGCCCCGGTCTCTGGGAAGGCGGTGGGGATGGGGATGGGGATGGGGTGGGGAGGGGGGAAGAAAGTGTGCTTATTTTTGCTTGAGTTACTAAGGCTCCCTTTTTTTATACACGGAGAAGAATTTGGCATCTCGGGCCGGGCCGGGCCGGCGGAGCCAGCAGCCCGCTGCACTTGTAATGGAGATGCTGCGAGCGACTCGCTAAGTGAGTCCAGGTGCTCGCCCCGGAGGCGGGTCCGCGGCTCTGCCTTCGCGGAGCCCCCGAGCAACCGTGGTCCAGCCTCCAATCTGTTTAATAAATCATCCTTCTATTTATAGAGTTAATCCAGGGAGAAAGCCTCCGGGATGCCCTGTCGGGCCTCCTCCACCAGGGGGCGCCCGGCGCCCACCCCATCAGGCCTGGGCTGCTGCTGAGTGATCAGGGATTTCAGCTCCTGCGTCCTCCTTCCTTTCCTTCCCAAGTTGCTTGCTCTTCAGGCCCCGGGTACAAGCGGGGGGATCAAAGCCAGGTGGGGGGTGCGGAGGAAAACGGGGAGCCCCTCTGGAGGGGCTCCAGCGAGAGAGTTTCGCTCCGGCTTGGCCCCTGCCCGTGCACAGTGCCCGCTGGGACGGGGGAGCAGGTGTTCAGAAACCCCCAGTTTGCAACGTGCTGGCTGCCTCATCATTCTTTCCGTCAGGGGACTGGCCCCTTCCTCGGCCAGCTTCACACCGGAGAGGGGCCCAGTGGTGTGTCCCCTTCGCATTCCAAAGGCTGGGAACCGCTAAGCGTACATTTTGATGAAAATGTTGCACTGGCTTTTTTTTTTTTCCCCAGCCCCTTTTCGATGCCATTTCTGGATATTTAATTTCAGCCCCATCATCGAAGGGGCCGAGGGGAGGAGGTATGTGATGTGAAACAGCACACGGGGAACGCCAGCCAAGTCAGCCAGGGGAGCAGCTCGGGGGCCATGGGGATGGGGCGGCCCAGATCCCCTTTGTTCTCCGAGGCCGGCCCTGGAACCCGAGCCCCTCAGGACAGGAGATCCGTCCCCCTCAGGACAGGAGATCGGTCCTGAGTTTGGAGTCAAGACCGACCCCACTGTCCAGGCTGGCCCCCCGGCTGCCCCCGTGGCCTGGGGCGAGTCCCTGAATGTTTCCTGGCTTCAGTCACCCGGCTTAGGCTCTGGGGAGGAGAATACCTACCACTTGCCACCGGCCCTGGGAGATGGAAAGGAGAATAGCAAGTCTCCAGAAAGCCAGACTGGAGTCCGCGGTGGACGTCAGTTATAATGTGCCAGCCTCGAATGGACTCTCACTGCAGGCCACACTGAGAGGGACAAAGGAGCAGCCCTTAGCCCACCTTGGTCTTTCTGCAGGGTGTGGCCACTCATTCAAATGTCTGCGAGGCCCAGGCAGGTCACCCAAAGGTCATAGCGAGGGCATGTCTGAGAGAGAGAGAGAGAGAGAGAGAGAGAGAGAGAGAGAGGTGCACAGTGAAGATTTGTTGACTGAGTGACTAAGAGTGGGTCTGGTAGAAGACCTTAGGGCAGGGGTGGGCAAACTTTTTGACTCGAGGGCCACAATGGGTTCTTACACTGGACCAGAGGGTGGGAACAAAAGCAACCTGACCACGCTGGCACTCTCCTCTTGGGCTGCTGGTTAAGGAGCGGAGGGGAGAGCAAGAGAACCCTCCGCTCTTTTGGCTCCGCGGGGACCGGATAGAACAGCCCAATGGGCCGGATCCGGCCCTCGGGCCGTAGTTTGCCCACGGCTGCCTTAGGGAGTGGTGGGGGATCATGCCAAATTGGAAGGTACATACCCTATCTTTGATGTTCCAATTATCGCTCTTTAAAATATCTTCAAGATCTTCTGGCCCGAGGGGCTACTGATTTTGTACCTCTGGATCCACTTTTTTTTTTTTAAATATATATTTTAGGCCTGCATAAAAGACTAAGAAAGAAGAAAAATGTATGTGGTAGCAATAGGGAGTCCCCAGTCTGCCCAGTTAAGCCTAATTTTAATGTCCCATATTTGCTCACGAGTACAATTCAGTTTGTCATTCTACCATTTTGGATGAAGTAAACCCAGTCTCTTGGGAAGCAGGATGCATGAATGGTTCCATACAGAAGAACAGGTCATAGCCACAGTCTCCCGTACAGACCTCTATTTGGTACATGGATGACGAGCTAATGGCCACCCCTGCCCCGTCTTCCCCAGAGAGAGCCCCCAGCACAAACCCGCAAGGTTCTGATGGAGCCAGAGCCACAGCTGGCCTGCTTTGGACCTGGTCATGGAACCGGGCTTCAGTTTCCTAAAACGGGGGCTCCACGGCCCCGGCTGTCCTTGTGGGGGGCTGTTAGTGAGGACCCATGAGATAATGTCATGGGAAAGGGCTTTGTAACTTGCCATGCGCAGAACGGATATGAGTTAATACTATGGAATCGGTGGAGAACCTGGAAGAATAGTCCTCATAGGAATTCATCACATCCCTTAAGTTGCTTGCAGGAATGGAGTGCTTCTCTTTATATTTGAGCTAGAGGCCCGATGCACAAAGATTCATGCAAGGACAGGTCTTTCTTCCCCTGGCTGCCGGCACCGCCTTCACTGGAGACACCTTTTCGCTCTGGCCTGGAGGCACCTTTCTGCCTTCCCAAGCTGCCCAGAGGCCCGGAGTGGCCAGGGCGGTGCCTGCCTATGCAAATTAACCCACCATCTTTGTTGGGCTAATTTGCATACTCTCTCCTGATTGGCTGGTGGCGTCATGAAGCCATGGCCAATTTGCATCTTACTCTTTTATTCATGTAGATAAAGTCCTCTATTTATGGGCCCAACTTTTAATTTCCCTAATGTTTCTTACGAGTTAATGAGTCCAATGCTCATGTTTGCAAGTGTCCCCTGACTCTTACTCAATGCTCACCAGAAGCTCTCCTCTATCCATAGAATGGATGTGGGGTGATGAGCCCAGGATTGGGGACAGGCACCCCATAGGTGGCTCTCTTTGCTCTGCTTCCTTGAACCTCCCCCACTGCCAATGGGTCCAGTAGTTCTGTCATCTGCTGGTCGCATTCCTGATGTTTCCATATATGTCTCAAGGGTGTTTGGTTGCAGGTCTCTGACGTTGTTTTTTAGATAAATGTGTGCAGTGATTTCATTCGGGAGCCTAAGGGAACGCACCTAGCACTCCTCGTAAGCTGGTAGAGTGGAGGGCGGTGAGCCTGCTCTCCGCTCTGGGGCAGGCAGTGCTCAGCGCCATGTTTCCAATAAGAGGCCGAGATCTGCACCGCCCACCGATCAAAGCCAAGTTGCCTAGCTGGACTCCGAGGCGCTTCAAGTCCCGCCATAGCTCTCTGGCCTTATCCTCCCCACTTCCTATTAACGCCAGGGTTCCAGGCACCCCCTTCCACAAACACGCCCCACGTTTTCTCACACCACACATTCACGCATACATTTCTTCTGTCCGAATTTTTTTTTTCTGGAATGCCTGCCTGCTACAAACATGAGCATGTTTAGAGCAACATGTTTATATGTCCCTAGTATTCCCATGGAGAGTGAGCACAAGGTGGAGACGAAAAGACAGAGGAGCACAGCTAGGTCGTCTCCCCATCTTTCACTCGTCCTTCTGAAGAGGAGGGGAGGAGGCCAGGAAATGAGCACGCAGGACTGGTCAGAAGCAGTGCTGCCCCCCACAGGAGACAGGGTAAGCGCATCTGCCTGCAGGCCCAGTCCTGCCCTCACTGGGGTCTCCCAAGCCATAGGCTGCAATGGCGGGGGTGGTCCATGTTCTCTCTGGTCCAGAGGTACCGCCTGTATGCTGAAGGTGTTAGCGCCTCCTTCTCATTCCATCTCGGTTGCCTCCTCGGTTATGAATCCTGAGGGGGAGGGGAGAGGTTCCTTATTCTACCTTCGAACTTCAACACCCAAATATCACATTTTCAAGGAAGCCGCCCCGACTTCCCTTAGGAGGCTACTCATCCCCTTCCTTTCCCTCCCAGCCTCTCTCCTGTAGGGTGCCAGTTGTTCATCTGTCCACCCTTCGCTTCCTCACGTATTCACAGGTGTTTGGGGAGCGGATGTTGTCCCGGATCTAGATGTCACCAGGAGTCACATTCAGGTTGAGATTTCCTCTGAAAACCCAACTCGAGACATCCGTGCGGTGTGATGAGAACAGAATCACACAGGAGGCCTGGCGCTAGGTCTCAGGTGGATGATGATCAAATCCTGAGAGGCATTAGGTGTTAGCGGTGGTGCCTGGTGCCTTTCCAGGCATAACCTTGCAATCGTGGAATGATGGTATCTTCTTTTAATAATGAAGGCAGCTGAAGCCGGTTTGGCTCAGTGGATACAGGCCAGGCTGGCAAATCCCCTGCGTTCTGAGCTTCCCGGTTCCATCATCCTGTGCTCCTTTGCTGCTGCGGGACCTGCTGCCTGCAATGCCCCACGCAGTCTGTGCCTGCTCACCAAAGCTTCTTCTTGGACCAAGTCAATTCTCTGCTCCCCTGGGGTGAGCAAGGCCCCGGGGACCAGCCCTGCATGGCACCCTTCCCACACCCGCACCCTGGATCTTTGCTTTGGCCTTCGCCACGTACTGCCTATGTCCCTATGGCATGTTTGTAGGTTACCCTTGTCCCCGCAGAGGGCCTGAGGGAGTGCGTGTGACAAGGCCGGGGGCATAGAGCAGTGAATGCCAGGAGCCATGGCTCACCAGCTGCGGGCTTCAGGACCCTACGGAGACCATGGCCTCTTTTTAAAAATATTTTTTAAAACATATTTTATTGATTTTTTACAGAGGGGAAGGGAGAGGGATAGAAAGTTAGAAACATCGATGAGAGAGAAACCTCAATCAGCTGCCTCCTGCCACCCCCCTCCCAACTGGGGATGTGCCCACAACCAGGGTACATGCTCTTGCCTGAAATCAATCGTGGGACCCCTCAGTCCGCAGGTCGATGCTCTATCCACTGAGCCACACTGGTTTCAGCAAGAGACTGTGGCTTCTTTATCATTTTTCTGTATCCTTTGTTTTTGCCTTTGAGCCTCAGTTGCCTGCATTATTTATTTATTTATTTATTTATTTATTAAATAATTTTTATTGATTTATTTAAAGAGAGGAAGAGAGAGGAATAGAGAGTTAGAAACATCAATGAGAATCATCGATCAGCTGCCTCTTGCACACCCCCCACCGGGAATGTACCCGCAACCAAGGTACATGCCCTTGACTGGAATCGAACCTGGGACCTTTCACTCCGCAGGCCGATGCTCTATCCACTGAGCCATACCAGTTAGGGAAAAATCTCTGCTTTTCAATACAAACTCAGAGGCAATTTTGCTGGGGACAACATCCATCCATATAGTGAGTCTTCCAGAACAGTATCAGTGGCCCCAAAGAGATGCCAGGGGCAGGAGTACTGAGAGGGGTGTGTCCAGGCAGGAGATTCTGGGGTCTCTGACTTGGCATCTTCCAGCAGGCGGCACGGGAGAGGGAGCCCACCATGGTTCCACACGCCTGATGCTCCCCCTGGGTCTGGCCTGGGCCCCTGGGTCCCCTGCCTCTGATCCCCAGAGAGTGACTGCCCCTGGGGGTGCGGCCTGCTGCCCGCCCCCCCCCCCCCCCTGGCACCCCAGGCCCCGTTATCTCACGCACACGGAGTCTCCCCACAGCCCGGGAGATAAGCATTTCCTCATGGGAATGGCCGCGATCCTCATGTTGCAGCCGCGCACGTGCCAACAGAGGGCTGGTCCCGAGACGAGGGAGGCCTTGTCTTCCCTTCCCCTGGCCTCTGTCACGTTCAAACCATAAAACGGGGGGCGCAGGGGACACCCCTGAGTGCGTTCCAGCCGGCGGGAGCGGGGAGCGGCGCTGGGGGAAGGAAGAGGAGTGTGGGCTTGCTGTACTCTCCATTTCTGTCCAGTTTTCGGGGGGGAAGAAGGGAGGGAGGAGGAGGATGGGGACCAGAGGAGGCCGCAGAGAGTCAGACAGTTCCTTTGCATTTTCATTTTAAAAAATTATATATATTTTATTGATTTTTTACAGAGAGGAAGAGAGAGGGATAGAGAGCTAGAAACATCGAGGAGAAAGAAACATCGACCAGCTGCCTCTTGCACACCCCCTACCGGGGATGTGCCCACAACCGAGGTACATGCCCTTGGCCGGAATCGAACCCGGGACCCTTCAGTCTGCAGGCCGACGCTCTCCTTTGCATTTTCATAGGCCCATCAAGGAAGATGGCGTTTCAGGAATAGTCCCCCGCTGGCTCCATGGTGCAGAGGAGGACACGGAGGTCGGAGAGGGAGCTTGTTCCAGGGGCTGAGAGGGGGAGGGCTGGTCCCCCGCTCCCCCAACCGCGGCCGCCTTTCCGTCCCGCTGTCCCGGCCTAAACCGTTACACGCGCTCTTCCTCTGGGAGCCGCTTCCCCGGGCGGAGGGACATCCAAGGGGAGCGCCGCCTCTCCTCCGGGTCACGGCGAGAGCCTGGCTGGAGGCCGGGTTTATCTGAAGACTTGGAGGGAACATCTTGAAATTATCAGGGCTTGGAACGCGGCCTCGGTGTGCTCTGAGCTTTCACCGCCTTATCGAGTTCCTAGACTTGAACTTCGCAGAGTTGAGTCAATCAGTTTTATTTGCCTCACCGGGAGCCCTGCAATCTTACGCCGGTCCCCCCGGGCTCGGGGTGAGGATTCTGGGAGGAGCGGGAGCCACACCGGCTCCATGGCCCTCGGAGGACGTGCAGGGAGAGGCCTTCTGGGAAACCTCCCCGGGCTGGGCATGGGCACGGGAAGTGGCACTGGGAAGGGGCACAGGCTGGGTGGGAAGACAAGCCATCACCACAGAAGAGGGTGACTCCCTTTCTATCCAAGTGATTGGTTTCTACAGACTTCCCATTATTGCACATTTGAATAATGCAAAACCAATTTTCCTATGGGCATGCAGAAGAGAGGATGCATTTGGAGACTTGTAAATGTCTAAATACCATAAAAAGCATAACTCATTTTTCGTGCCTTTAATTCACGTTTGAAACAATAAATACAATAAAGCAAGGACGTCCAGGAAACTTAGAGATGTTTGTTCAATGATTCTTTTTCTTTTCTGGGGGTGAGTGCTCGTGTTTTCCTAAGTCCGCTCTAACTTAACTGCCTGCGTTTAGCCTGCCAGGGATTTGGTCATCTTCGGAGCATTTTATCACCGCTACATCTGTCTCATAATGTTTTTGTTCTCAGGAATGTTTCTCAGAGAAAGCACGGTCACCGCCACTCAATACTCCCCTGGCATTGCCATTACAGAGAGGAAAACTTTTACATGACAAGATCGCGGAGCAGCGGAAGCAATAGCAGCTGGTCCTCCTCCGCCCTGTTTGCCTCAACCACAGGAAGCACAGGTGAGGGCTTGGCACAGGGGAGGAGCTAGCACCGCTGTGGGGCCACGGAAAGACATGGTTCACAACCCACTCAGCACCGCTGGTCACGTGCACTCTGTAATGTGCATGCATTTTGGAGATCGGAGTTATCCAACATGTCAGCATTTTGTGTGCTGTTTAAACTCATCTAACATTCTAACACAGTGGTCGGCAAACTCATCAGTCCACAGAGCCAAATATCAACAAGTAGAGCCATTGAAATTTCTTTTGGGAGCCACATTTTTTAAACTTAAACTTCTTCTTACGCCACTTCTTCAAAATAGAGACCATGGTATTTTGTGGAAGAGCCACACACATGTGGCTCTCGAGCCGCAGTTTGCCGACCACAGTTCTACCAAACTGTACAACATAAAATAATGTGGAAGTTCAGAGAAGGAAGGGGGGAGAAAAAGATTAGAATCAAGATGAAAACTCACAACTTTTGCCTATGGACAATTACATATGTGATCTACTGAGCTGTATACCCACTGATAATCCACCATTCTTGCATCATTTGTACATCTAGAACAGTGGTCAGTAAACCGTGGCTCTTCGGCCCCTTGAGTGTGGCTCTTCCACAAAATACCACGGCCTGGGTGAGTCTATTTTGAAGAAGGGGCATTACAAGAAGTTTAAGTTTAAAAAATTCGGCTCTCAAAAAAAATTTCAATCCTTGTACTGTTGATATTTGGCTCTGTTGACTAATGAATTTGCCTACCATTGATCTAGAACATTCCATTGCCTCCTTCAAGGAGAATCACTGCTGAGAAAGCATTGTATTAGCTGTGCTCATTTTATTCAGTTCTCATGGCAATACCAGGATGCCAGTTTCCTTGTCAAGTAGATATTGAATAGGCATGTCATTTCCTTGAATCTCCGCTCTCTCTGAAATTGTGGCCCCAGGAATCCTCGCTGCCTTGGCAGTTTCCAACTCCACTGCTTATCTGCCCAGCCCCTTAAGATAGCCTCTTAGCAACCACCCTCCACCAGGCATCTCAGCCACCCTCCCCGCACCAAGTCTTGACAAATGTGCCATGTTCAAAAAACGGTGCCCACCTCCTAGCCCCATATGTCCTGGCTCCCTCGGTAGCTCCCTGCTGCCTTTGGCTTCATCTGCTTCCCTTGCCGTCCTCACCCAGAACAGTGATCTGCTACAGCCGCTGCCTCATCCCCAGAAGTGGAAGTCTATAAATGTTCCTGAGATTTGTATATAGAAATCTGGGTAGCTCTTTTTAGGAGATAAATAGAATTTACATACATAGTGCGTTGTATTTATTTGTAGATGACATTTAGGTATTTTCCCAGCTCTCACTGTTGCAAACAGTGCTGCTGTGAAGGTTCTTGCACGTGTTGTCTTGTGCACATCTTCGGGCATCCCTGCAGCTTAGACACCTGCAAGTGGAATAGCAGAGCCGGAGAGGATGCTCGCGGTTAATGTCATTGCTTTTGACCAATGTGCTTTCTTTTTTTAAAAAAAAAAAAATATTTTTTTATTGATTTCTTACAGAGAGGAAGAGAGAGAGACAGAGTTAGAAACTTTGATGAGAGAGACATCAATCAGCTGCCTCTTGCACACCCCCTCCTGGCAACCAAGGTACATGCCCTTGACCAGAATCGAACCTGGGACCTTTCAGTCCGCAGGCCGACACTCTATCCACTAAGCCATACCCGTTTCAGCTTTCTTAAGGTAGATGGAAACATCTATTTTACGTTCCCCGGCGGTGTGAGAGTGTTGGTGTTTACCACTAACTCTGGCAATGTGCATGAGAGCACTTAAGTTCTGCTCATCACATGAGAAGTGGATTTGCATCTCCTGGCTTTGATTGTCAGTAGGATTCTCAGGTTTATTTTATTTTGGGGTTCCTCTTTCCAAAAGGCCTGTCCCCATCTCCGGTTTCCTGTTCTACTGGGCTTTCAGGCTTAGCCACGGTCTGACCCCCACCAGCAGTCCTTGTAGGCACGGACCTCCAAGGCGACTTCTTCACACAGGCTGTGTGGGAGCCATGAGTGCCCTCGTCCCTCCTCCTCAGCAAGGAGCGGCGGTGATCGCTCTGGTTTTAGTTCCTTCTCACTGCTCTCCTGCTTTGTTACCCCAACACATAGCCATGCTCATTTCTGACCTACCTCAGGAAGGCGTTTCACCCAGACCTCATTCACAAAGGGCACTTCTTCTTTCAGAAGAAAAAAGGATTTTCTTCTGAAAATCTCCATCCACCATTTCCAGTGTCTGCTGCCTGTGGTATGGTCTACAGCAGTGTTTCCCAAAGTGTGGTACGCGTACCCTCAGGGGTACGAGAAGAGTTTGGTGAGGGTATGCATTGCACCGGAGTTTGGTGGGGATAGGCACTGCACCGTGCTTAGCTGTGCCTAATTTTACGTTCTCATGAGTCAAGTCAAGACAGTCTTGTGAGGCGTGATATGGTCCGGTGTGCAAATAAATGTTTTTTATAATATAACTTTTAGTATAAATAATTTTCTTTTTCATTTATTATCATTTTGTGTATGTACCAAAAAAAAGAAAAAATAAATGTATTTTAATTGTTATAGAAGGGGTACACATATGTCAAAAGTCTGGGAAACACTGGTCTATAGCTATGTCCTGTCTTCTGTCCCCTGATCAACTCAAAGCATCTTGAGGCCAGGGCAGTGGGATGCTGCCGAGCCTGGAGGCAGACATATCGGACAGTGGACTCAGCCTTTGCTAGTGTGTGATCTCTGCACCCGTTACTTCGTCTGTACAGCTAGCAATTCCTGCCTCGTAGAAATGCTGTGAAGATCGATACCTTTATACCTTCAGCAGAATGTCTGACTTAGTATCACTCAAAAGACTTTCTGAGTGAATATTAATTGTATTCCCCTGGAGTCCTGGTACACGAATCCACATATAGGTGGAGTCCAGCCAGCCTGTCCCAATGGGGACTGATCAGGACCAGGCTGGCAGGAGCAGTGGAGAGGAGCCTCTGGCAATTGGCTGTCCTGCCCCAAAATTGGGGATGGGGTGTGGCCAATGGGGGGTGGGCAGGCCAGCCAGGGAGAGGGGCCACTGGAGGCTTAGGGGTACCAATCAGGGCCTAAATTGGGCCAGTTGGTTACCACAGTGCATGTCATAGCGATGGATCATTCTGCTGTTCTGGTTGCTTGGCTTTTATAAATATAGACAATAATTATTGATCTTGCATTTCTGTAATAATTAAAATCTTGTATTTCCATAATAATTAGGATCTTGCATTTCTCTCTACCCTGTGCAACACTAGGTTCTGAAGGGGATTCCATTCATGCTAGATTGGTCTTGGTTCCCATGGGAGCCTCTTACATAATGGACCGAAGTTCATCCTGGTTAACTGTGCATCCATTACCTCCGCTCATGTGCGATTTGGTTCCTCGCACCCTCGCTCCTGCATACATGATGGTACGTGTGTCCTGAGATGTGGGCGGTGCAGTGGTACGGCTAGGAGCATGCTTGAAGGTGGTGCTTGCAGGACTCCGGAAATACATGGAGCCCACTGAATGGTAAAACCGAGATGTGGGGTGCCACTGCCCTCTGCCTGTGTGTGAAATCCTGGGGGCCATGAACAGCCTGGCTCTCAGCTGCTGCTCTAACTGGGCCCAGTCTGAGAAACATCTTTTCCCCTTTGTTAGTTTACCCAGATCTGCAGCTTCTGAAAGTACAAAGCTTCCATGAGATCATTTTCTTTGTACCTGTAAGAATCCCAGATACTGTATAGCTCTTTACAACGTGCATGGTACTTACACATCTATGATGTCACACAGTCTCCAAAATGATGCTTGAAGATAGTCAGGGTTCGTGCCATAGGTGACTCAGGGAGAAAATAACCTCTCAGAGCTGATATGGAACTGGACTGGGCTATTAAATCTAAATGACTATCAATATTGCTAACATTCAGGGCTCTTACTGTATGCCACAACCTACATGAGTATTTTTACTCATGTTATTCCATTTATACTCATTTTGCATGTGGATGAGACAAGTTTAAAGAGACAACGTGACTTGGCCCAGGCACATGGCTAGTGACACAAGAGCTTAATGTGGTTTTAGAGCAGGGGTGGGCAAACTTTTTAACTCGAGGGCCACAATGGGTTCTTAAACTGGACCAGAGGACCAGAACAAAAGCAACCTAACCATGCTGGCACTCTCATCTTGGGCTGCTGGTGAAGGAGCGGAGGGGAGAGCAAGAGAACCCTCCGCTCTTTCGGCTTCGTGGGCCGGATAGAACAGCCCAACGGGCCGTATCCGGCCCGCAGGCCGTAGCTTGCCCATGGCTGTTCTAGAGCCATTGCTTTTACCACACACCGTGCAGCTTCCAATCTGCAGGTGATGAGACATCAGAAGGCAGGAGGACACCTCACCTCAAGGCCTCTAGGCTGAGCTGACACTCACGGCCAGCTTCAGAGAGAAGGGGCATCCCATTCTTGCCCCTCACCTCCTGCCCGGCCACCTCCCATTTCCTCACACCCAGCATCTCTGCAGGGACTGGTCCGGCTCTCCAGGAGCATGGAGCCCACTGAAGGTGGAGACCTGGGCTTGAGGGAAAGGAGTACACATTTCTGACAATAATACTTATGCTAACATGGACACAGAAATGTCAGTCATGACCATGATGGAGAATTCTGAATGTTTGATTTATCTAAATGATCTTCATAATCAAATATACTACAAAATGTCATTTTGGTGTAAAGGAAACGAAAGAAAAAAATCATTAAAAAGCATGTGGGGTGCTTAAGAGAGTCCATATAACCCTTTCATTTTCACATCGATTAGGCACCACTGTGTTGGATTGGGGCAACCTGACAGGGGAAGGGAAGGGGCAGGGCCATTAAGACATGGACTGAGCTACCCCTCTGGCTACCTCCTTTTTGGACCACAGTACCAACCTCCTGACGCTTGTCTGCCACCAGTATCCCCACACTCTTATCAATGTTACTCTTGTCCTTGTGATCGCAATCCATCTGACATACAGAGCTAATCATGCCATTCATCTGCTACAAAACTCCCAAGATGCCCCCGTCCAGAAAACTGGGTCACCTTAGCATCCCTTATGCGATGTTCACACCACTCATTACTCTTGTCTCATCCGTCTCTTTAGGGTCTTCTTTAGTTTCCCCTCTCTTGCCACACACAGTGCGGGTGCTTCTCCCGCTGCCTGTAGCACCCTCTCTCCCTTTTTCCCACGCTCCCCAGGCCAACTCTAAACCACATGGTTAGCTACCCACCCAACACCTCCCCTTGCCCTTTGAGATTCCTTATTATTATAGATTGAGTCATCTTGTATTGTAGCTATTTTGTATGCATGCATTTATCTACACCTGCTAGACTGGGAGTATGTTGATGGGGAAAAAATTGGTCTTGTTTATCAATGTATCACCAGTCCCCAGCACAGCACCTAGAATATATGAAATACCGTATTTGCCGGCGTATAAGACAATTTTTTGGCCCTGAAAAATATGCCTCCAAGCGGGGGGTAGTCTTATACGGCGAGTATATAACAAACTCTATTTTTAGTGGAAATTTTAGGGGGTCATCTTATACGCCCAGTCGTCTTATACGCCGGCAAATACGTATTTTTCAGGGCCAAAAAATCGTCTTATACGCCGGCAAATATACTCAAAAAAGTTAGGAGGATTTTTTGTTTTTGTTTTTGTTTTTAAATATATTTTATTGATATTTCACAGAGAGGAAGGGAGAAGGATAGATAGCTAGCTAGAAACGTCAATGAGAGAGAAACATCGACCAGCCACCTCCTGCACACCCCCTACCAGGGATGTGCCCACAACCAATGTACATGCCCTTGACCGGATTCGAACCTGGGACCTTTCAGTCCGCAGACCGACGCTCTATCGCTGAGCCAAACCGGTTTCGGCTAAGAAGGATGTTTTTGATGCCTAATATGTGCCCAGCCTAGAAATGCACGTGGATCTGACCTAGAGACAGACACAACTTACAGCAGTGTTAAGAAGGAATTGAAAAACAATGTCTTGCCCGCGCAGGGTGAAAACAGGGGAAGAAGCATTCCAGGTGGAAGGAAGCGGTTCAATGGGAGGAAAAGAAGGTACAGCCAAAAAAGCTTCGGAAACACTGACGCTCGCCGAGAAGTGAGTAGCGTTTGCAGAAAGTCTTCACGTTGAAGTGAAGGCCCTTGGCTTGCCGCGGGGGTCACCTGTTTCCACGAACTTCCAGATAGCGGCCGAGGAGGCGAGAGCCCACATATGGGATGACTTAAATTGGTGCGAGGGAATGTGCGTGTCACTCCGATGGGGGCGGGACGTGCTGCGTTATTAGGCCCAGGCTGAGGCCACAGCACAGTCATAAATCAAGAGGCGGGTGTTTAAAAAACAGTGGAAGTGTTAAGGAAACATGAAGTGGCTGACCTGCGGGGCCGGGCTGTTACTCCCTACAAGAATTTCGATGACTAATGATGTGGATAAATAAGTGCTTAAATTTCTCATAACCGCACGTGTAATTTATTTAATTTGGGGGGCATTAGGCAGTTCTGGGAGCCCTGTAAGACGATGGTGAGCAGTTAGTTGGAAAAGGCTTCCCACTATTCCAAAGAGGCTGGTGCCTTTTTCTCCGAACCAATCCCCCCCTCTCCCCGCCCACCGATAACCGGGATTAATGTACAGAAAGATGGGATTTAGAAGTAGCCACCCACCCTTCTAGTTGAATTTATAGTTTTTGAAGTTCTACTGGTAGGTGATCATTCACCTGGGTCTCGGAGAGCCTTTTTAAGAGATGGAAATGACTGAGGCAGGTGTGAGTCTCGCCTGGGGATTTATTGGGCCGCGTTGATGGAGGTGGAGGGCAATCTGCTGAGGGAAAGGCCTACCCGCCGTGACGTGGAAGGACCACAGCATCGGGGCTCGGACTGGCTGCCTACATGCCCTTCATCAGCTGTCGCACCCCTGGGCCTCGGTTTCCTCATCTCTAGAAGGGGGCCGATCACACCTACCTCTCAAAGGGTTGTGAACATCAAAAGGCAAATTCAGATGCCTATCTCCGTACATGATATGATTCTTAGCTGTGTGTAAAAGTCTGATATATTTCCATTGAACAAACAATATAGAAATATAAGGAAAGTTTGGTCCTCGATCATTATACATTATAAAATTCCTAATTAGACCTTACTGTTTTGATAAAAGTCTTAGATATGATAGTTTAGCATGTATACACACTTTGAATGATCATAAAGTCCCCAAAATGTATGCACACTTTGAATGATCATAAAGTCAGTGTTTATTAATATACAGTTTATTAAAAAAATTTAAATCTACAGAAATGAGTAAATTTTTTGTCAATGCCAGCTTTCAAACTGATGACCGTGCTGGTCCAGGCATTGCTGATAATATAAAATGACAAACATCAAGAATCATCTCGTTCAGTAGTTGTGTGTGCCTAACTTGGTGAGTGTTACAGGTTTGTACCGTAAACTTTATCTCTTATGTATCCCAATTAAAAAAAAATCTAGTGTCATCTTACACTATCCAAATGAAAACTGAATATGTTCCTCTTTTCCTAGTGCCTTTCTCCTTAATCTTATGTGTAGAGTCTTCCCACCCATCAATACCCTGTTCAAATAATGCCTCCTCCATGAAGCTTCTCCCTCCTCTGTATTCCCAGAGAGCTTTGCTTCTCTATATCTATTTAACTGCTATTTTAGGCTATATGCATCTTCAGAATATCATTGGAATCTGAATCACCACTGGATTTTCTTGTCCTAGAGCCCAGTGTAGTATAAATCTAGAACATAGCAGAATCTCAATGGTTATTAAGTGAATGAACTATTGAACCAACAAAATACACTAAAAAAGAAAACAAATTTTGAGGGCGGTATAGGAATGACACTTTAAGGTGAGTTTTCTTTGTTCAAAGCTTAGTTTGGCTTCACCCGTAATTTCAAATCGGTTAAACTTGAAAAGGAGTAAAATCAAGTGAATTATCAGCTATTAAAGTGTGCATATATTTCTGGGGGAAACACCTTATAGAAGATTTACTTTTAAAACTGAAAAAAAAGTTAATGAGCTAGTGAGCTTTGGCTCGATGAACATGTGATTGAGGTTACAGATTGTTTTTAATACAGTTATTTTATTCATTTTACAAAAATATATATATAAATCAGTACCCATTACTTGGCACTTTAGTCTCCAATGGTTAGGATTATGAGACATATGTTGATTTATTACTTTACTTTAAAAAAATTCAACCTATTTTTTAAAAATATGGATAAAATACAGTCCATATCCAAATACGCTCCCAAACACTGCAGAACATGGCCAATGCCACTGCTAAACAGAACTCCTAGCTAGCAGAATACACCAGGGATGGCTCAAATGATGGAAGTCTAAATTCTGCGCTCATTTAAATCAGAATTTCTGAGCTCCTCCATGGGGAAGCTTAGGTGCAAATGTATGTCTGGATGCCAACCTGTTAGGTGTTTTTTTGTTTGTTTGTGTTTTGCGTTTTGTTTTGTTGTTGTTTTTTGTTTTTGTTTTTTTGCTATATCAGTTTGGAGATTATACATTTAAAAAATTATTTGTCATTGGTCACTCTGTATTATATCATTCATCCTAGACTTAACACATTTGAATATCAATCTTTACCTTTATCTTTCCCTGGATAATGAAAAACCTTTAGAATGCTTTAATTAAAATTACCCCTTCCTGATTCCTATCTAAATATTATCAGGTATATTAAGTCTATTATTTTACATTATTATTTCATATATCTTATTAATTTTATCTGATGTTTATATAATTCTTATTTTCTTAATATAATGATCAATCGTGTTTTACTCAATCGTGTTTTATTTGATTTTTATTATTTTCTCAGGACTTCCGTCTGGAATTACCTTCCTTATGCCTGAAGTGAATCCTTTAGAATGTCCTCTGATGTGACCAGCGGTGGCCGGTTCTCTGCATTTTGGTATGTTTGTGAACATTTTCATTTTACAGCCAGTCTGGATATATATTTTGGTTGAGTATAGAATTTTAGATTGGCAGTTATTTTCATTCAGTCCACCACTCCCTTTCACTTGTGTATGCATTTCATCTGTAGTCTTTTCAGGCTGGCTGCTTTCGTTTAGCAATGTGGATTTCAAGTTTCTCCATGTCTTCTCATGGTTTGATAGCTCTTTTCCTTTTAGCCCTGGACAATATCTCATTGTTTGGATGTACACAATTTAGTTACTCACTTACATACCGAAGGGCTTGTTGGTTGCTTCAAAGTTTGGGCATTTATGAATGCCCAAACTTAGACTGCTATAAACATCTAAGTACAGATTTTTTTTTTGCATGGATGTAAGTTTTTAATGTATAGCTTTTTAATATTCTTGTTTATAATTAGCCTTGTTGAAAATGTGGATTATTGTTTTGCATCCATCCTAGAAAGTTATTTTTTTTATTATCTCTTCAAATATTGCCTCTGTCCCAATTCTCTCTTGGTTTTCTTTCTAAACTCCAATAAGAATGTATTATATATTTTTATTCTATCTGCCACAATTCTTAATCTCTCTCCTAAAATTCCCATCCTTATCTCTCTCTTTGCCACATTCTGGATCATTTTTCTGATCTGTCATCTTAGTTCATTTCTTCTTTCTTCTGTGCAGCCAAGTCCACCCTCCGAGGCTCTCATTTGTTACAGTTCTTTTCATTTCTAGAAGTTATGTGTTGTTCTAAACGGTGTTACTTTTACATGTTCTCTATGCTAAAATGTCCAAGCTCATCCATATTTCTTTAAGCACAGTGGGCATAGTTATTCTGACATCCGTGTCTGATGGCTCCTATCTCTGAATGTTTGGATCGATGCTGCTGGTTCTCACTCATCCTGGTACCAGTACTTGTCCCTTACTGCTTGTCATTGCCCTCGACAAAACTATGTACAGGGGCTGCCCAAGCATAAGTGCCTTCCTCTGAAGAGGATTTGGGTTTGATTTTGTTTTTGCTGCCTGTCCTCTAATCGCTAATGATTTTAGAGAAAATTGATGGGTTGAGCTTTCCGGGGTTGCTCTGGTGAAATCCGTTAGCACTTCTGCAGGGGGGCGGGGTTAGCTTATAGCCTTACAGGGATGGGTTTCTCCTTGTATATGCTCCCTCTTCTGCTCAGGGTTGAGACAACCTCCCAATTTCATGGGGCACCTGGGAATATAATATGCTGTGGATTCTCGCTCACCCTTACCTTGACCGTGTAGTAGTTTGGAATTGCAGCTGATTGCTAATTGCAGTGTCCATTGGACATCAGACCCCGGATTCTGTGCAGATGTTCATTTCTTTTTTTAAAAAAAATATTTTATTGATTATTTTACAGAGAGGAAGGGAGAGGGATAGAGAGCTAGAACCATCGATGAGAGAGAAACATCGACCAGCTGCCTCCTGTACACCTCCCTCCAGGGATGTGCCTGCAACCAATATATGTGTCCTTGACCAAAATCGAACCTGGGACTCTTCAGTCCGCAGGCTGATGCTCTATCCACTGAACCAAACCGGTTTTGACCAGATGTTCATTTCTGTCCTCCACCAGGTTCTAGGCAGTCAAAACAACTTCACATTCATCATGGCTTCTTCGAGGGTGACAAGTGTCCTCTGGGCAAAAGAAAATTTGCCTTTTCCCTTAACTTTTTAGATTCTTACCTTCATGTTGACTTGATTTTGATCTAAAAATATTTCACCATTTTTTCAGCACTTAAGAAAAAAAATTATTTCTATTTTCTTTAGGATTATTATTTGTCCTTAAGTAAAAATTAGTTCAAGTAACTTAGCCTGTCTTTTCCATAAGCCAAAGAGTCCTTGAAGTAACTCTTTAAAAAAAGAAAGAAACATAAAAACATCTTTTATCTGTCACCACTCACTTCATTCAGAAAACTTTACACGAAATAACATTGATATGTCAAGTGTGTAATCAGTTGCATAATAGGAAAACTATTCTAAGTATTTGAAATCTTTAAAAATTAGTGGGTTTTCACTAATGGCATATGTGTAGGGTCTGAATTCTTAGGCGTTGAAGAGTTAAAACTGTTGCACTTTAAAAGAAATGGATGCATTTGCTATAAAGTATAGTAATATGGTCCTTTTGATCTTTGTATTGTGATTTAACTCAGACATCTTTATTGTTTGTGCAATTTCTCCCAACCCATGAAAGGTGATATATATCCCTCTGGCATGAAACTGACCCTCTGGATTGGCACTGGGTTATTTAACCACCCTGATAAATAATTTACACTTGGGGATATTGTGCAGAAGCCTTTTCAATTAACCTATGTTGACAGAGAAACTAAATATAGTCGTCAATGAAAAAAATGGTTAACACATTCTTGACCTGTTGGGCACACACACAAAAAATTATTACTTAAAATGTTTTGCACTCTACATAAGAAAATACATGAAAGGGGAATATTGAACATAATAACGATTATAAATATGAAATTTAAACATCTTTTATTTTTAGAGGAAATTTTAACGTTGTGTATTATTTTAACTTACGTATAGAAAGTGAACTTAGGTACACTATTTTAGTTCACTAAAAGAAGTGTCCACTGGTCGAGGGGGATTCAAATCTGAGACATGTTGATTCAACTCCTGGTCTCATCAGGCATGCCGTTCAGGCTTCCTAACGCTCACATCCCTTACCTGTACATCGGGGATAAGAATGCCTGGCAGCGTTGTTACCAGGATTGGAGATAAATAGGTTGAATAGCTTACGTGTGTGTAGTAGTTATTATTTTTGTAGAAAGAATTTTCTGGGGTGAGTTTAATCAAATCTCCTCATTTGTCTTATACTTGATGATCTGTGCTCTTAGACATTTGCAATAACGTGGCATTCTTTTAAAAAAAGAAAATAAGCTCCTTTAGTTTTTTGTACCCCCCCCCCAAAAAAAAAAATATATACATCTTTGAAAATTAAGTAGGGGACAAAGTCAGTGGATACAGATTATGGCAGAATTAATTGTGCTGGCTTTGGTAAATCATATCTAACTAATTGAAGGCAGACTGCTTACTATAATACACAGGGCTCTGCAGAAAGAACGCCCCCCCCCCAAAAAAAAAAAACCACAAAAACACACACACACAAAAAAAAAAACCTGCTGGGCAGTAGTCAATAATCTGATTGAACTGTATAGAAGCTTCCAGGGGAATTTGTGGCCAGCTTACAATTTTTCTTTCTAGCTTCTCTCCTTCTAATCCCAGATTACCACTGACTGTCATTGTCAAAATGACACAAGTACCCAAGGCTTTCATACTCACCATCGTGTACTTTGAATAAGAGTGTGCAGGGAGCCGAAACCGGTGTGGCTCAGTGGATAGAGCGTCGGCCTGCGGACTGAAGGGTCCCGGGTTCGATTCCAGTCAAGGGCACGTACCTTGGTTGCGGGCACATCCCTAGTAGGGGTTGTGCAAGAGGCAGCTGGTCGATGATTCCCTCTCATCGATGTTTCTGGCTCTCTCTCCCTCTCTCTTCCTCTCTGTAAAAAATAAATAAAATATATATATTTTTTAAAAAAAAGAGTGTTCAGGGAAATTCAGCATCACCTTCCCGAGCCAGAGCGCCCTCTTCTCCCTGTAATCGTTGAACACATTTTCTAGAGGGCAGGCAGAAACCAGTTAAATTAGGTCGGTCTACTCTGGCCATCCAAAGGATGATAGACATGTTAGTTTTAAGGTCATTAGTTAACTGATTAAACAATCAGCCTAATATCTTGTGGGTCCTTGGTATACCACTGCCTTTTGCCAGATGTTAGCAGGAGGCAGCGCATGTTCAAATACATGCCCCCGTCCTCAGCGGCACCCTACAGGCTGGCTCCTGAAAGCTCACACCCAGCCTTTGAGTCCCCTCTACCTTCCCTTCTCTGATTAGATGGGCAGCAGATAAACAGAAATAAATATTCCGGGGGTAGCCAGGGCTCCGGCTGTAAATGTCTTTCTAATCCGTTCACACTACCCGAAGCACTTACGCAGGATTATCCATCACAAGCCATTCCACAGTCTTAATCAAATCGCCTGCCGAAGGAAGCCTCGTATTTATTACATTTTTTCCTAAATGGAAAACAGCTGTGATAAATTAACGCTCACCAGAAATCTCATATTAGGAGCGATTCTCAACTGTCAGTCTTTCCAACGATGAATAATATATTCCTCTACGGCAACCTGTGTCTCCGAGTGTGGCTGATGCACTGGGCCCCTTCCAGCGCTCTGTGTGGTACACTGGAGGCGACATGGTTTCTGAGCCAGGCTCGCAGTATTTCAATGATAACCATAGATGTTAAGAAATAGGAAAATGGCCGAAACTGGTTTGGCTCAGTGGCAGAGCGTCGGTCTGCGGACTGAAAGGTCCCGGGTTAGATTCTGGTCAAGGGCATGTACATTGATTGTGGGCAAGAGGCAGCTGGTCGATGTTTCTCTCTCATTGACATTTCTAGCTCTCTCTCTCTCTCTCCCTTCCTCTCTAAAATATCAATAAAATATATTTTTTTAAAAAGAAATAAGAAAACAGCCTTCCGAAGGTGGCATGGTTGGCAACCGCAGAACTCACGTGTACAAGGCTTATTTCAAAAGCCATGCCCACCCCATCCAGAGCATCAGTCTCCCGCTTATGCTTATGGAGTTGCCTGATGCAGGTATCACTGCAAATGCCACCCACATGCAACCTCAGAATTAGCTTCCTCTCCTCGGAGTCTATAATAACGAATCAAGATTCTGATCAGAATGTGGCTTCCCATATGGATTGCCCCAGAGAGACACAATCTACTCCCGGAAGGAAAGAGATTTCCAGTTCCTCCGTGGTTTCTCTTTGTCAGCTGACAATTTGACAAATTTAAATATCGGAGGCTGCTGAGGGAGGGCCCGAGTACCGTAATATTGTGATTTCACCATAGAAATGCCTCTCTTTCATCAGCCCCCCCTCACTTTTCAAGCTCTAATACTCAATTTCTTTGTGCCTTCTATGGATCTTTTCACTGGCTCATTTGCAAGGTGGTTTTTATTAGCAAATTTATATGTGTGCTTTTTTTTTCTCTCTAGACAGTAATCCTGATAGTCTACTTAAAAAACAAAACAAAAAACAAAAACAAAAACAAAAAAAAACACAACAAGAAACCAAATCCATCCAGATATTTTAAGTGGCGAGCCATAGAAGATATGGTAGAAGGTGCCTACACATTCATGGGAAGGGTTGGAAAAGTGGGGTAGGTTATAATAACAGGAGTGACACCCCAAATACTACTGAACTGACCTGGGAGGGGAAGCTACTACTTCTGCCACAATCAGGAAGGTGGGAACCTCGAGGGTCTGATGGAAATACTGAGTGACAGCACACAGCACCACAGCTAGGACGCAGGGATCCGGTAACGGGCAGGATGCCACCACCCTGCAGCCTCCTCTCAATACCCACTGAGAAATGAGTGGATGCAGAATTTTGGGGTCTCTCCCAGTTGCCTTTTGTCATTAAAAAACAACAAAACTAAACAAAAAGAAATAGCTGTGTATCCACAACCTTCTTGCCCGCAGAAAATAGCCAGGAGTAGTAGAAAGAGGTCCCCTTTTCAATTCTCCTTTCTAAATCTATCTGTTGGAAGCTGGCGTTCACCCTGAACAGTGGTTGGCAAACTGTGGCTCACCAGCTACCTGCGGTTCTTTGGCCCCTTGA
Source organism: Vespertilio murinus (assembly GCA_963924515.1). Taxonomy (NCBI): domain Eukaryota; kingdom Metazoa; phylum Chordata; class Mammalia; order Chiroptera; family Vespertilionidae; genus Vespertilio; species Vespertilio murinus. The sequence goes on along the minus strand of OZ004713.1, from coordinate 65,061,376 downwards.
GTTTTTAGCAAAGGCCAGCTTAGGGGTACCTTGATTAAGTTAATAGCAATGTTCTTACCTATATAGTTTAAGTTAAAAAATTTGGCTCTCAAAAGAAATTTTAATCATTGCACTGTTGATATTTGGCTCTGTGGACTAATGAGTGTGCCGGCCACTGCCCCAGAGCAGACGCATTAGGGTTTGTTGCTGGTTATAGGGAAGCTCTCTAGCCTTCGCATGATGACAAGAGCAATCTCCGGGCAGGAACACTGGACTCCAGCCGAGCAAGTCATTCAGGTTCTATTAGTCGTATGTTCCTACATGTTCCTACAAGCTCCATGTAAGTAATAACATGGAAGGCGTCCTGTCTTGCACATAGCCTACTGTTCGTATCTGATAGGGATATGGGGACAGCATCAAAACCGTGCACTGGAGGCATTGTCTGTTAGTGGTACTCAGCGTTATGTGCTGTGTGAGATCCTGGATCGCTCCACACCCAAAGGAGACTATAGCTATTATTCAGTGTGTAATGGGCATGTCATGGAAGGTCCCCATATTACACGGAGTGTGAAGCAAGGCAAAGTCCCCCTGAAGAGAAGGGAACCCTCGTTTGACTTCTGCTATTCACATTTACTTTGATAAGATATGGACCCCCACGTCTGCAGCCTTGGTACTCTGCCAACACTTTTCTAATTTTAAAAAAAATATATATATTTTATTGATTTTCCACAGAGAGAAAGGGAGAGGGATAGAGAGCTAGAAACGTTGATGAGAGAGAAACATCGACTAGCTGCCTCCTGCACACCCCCTACTGGTGATGTGCCCGCAACTAATGTACATGCCCTTGACCGGAATCGAACCTGGGACCTTTCAGTCCACAGACTGATGCTCTATCCACTGAGCCAAACCGGTTTCGGCAACACTTTTCTAATTTAAGTATGGACACATTTTTGGTAGCTTCTATTATTTCTTTCAAATATTGAAATATTTGAATATTGAAATGTTTGAATATATCAAGATATTCAAATATAGTTATCCTCCTTTCCAGTTCACAGAGAATTCTGGAATAAGAATGTGCATTCAGGGAAAAATGAAAAATACACATTGGAGCCTCCTCCGCCCTCCTCCGAACGACTCCAGTGACTTTTGCAACACCCCCAAGTTCATTTATCTATAGGATGGCTCTTGATAGCTTTGTGTGAGCTTTTTAAAGTTCAGCCAAGCCAGCTGCACGATCAACACAAAGACAATAGCTCCCACACACGGGGCTACATGGATTAAAGAACCCGACCCATCAGTAAATCTGCCAGATGGCAGTGGAAGAAAGCTTGTAACTCTCTCACTTTCATTTCAACAGCAGCAAACAATGTTCAATGTTTAAAATAAACTCTTCCAGATGAGCTAAAGATAAACTCTGAGGTGGGTGGACTGGGGCTCGCTGGGCTGCAGCTCTGAAGTGTTTGATTACATTAGCTCAAACCCCTGGGTAGAACCCGCTTCTGTCAACAGAATGCTTCGCTTCCAACACCTACTACATGAAGCCATTTCCTGTGCTTTCATGGCTTGGTGGCAGAAACCAGCCTTGCTTTTTGCACAAACTAATAACGATTATTTATTTCTCCGTGCTCGGCTTTTCCTCAAACAGTGTGTACAACTTTAAGATATGCCCGAAAGGCCAATGCTGTATGTAGGTCTGCACGGATTAAAACCTTTTGAATGTACTGGCAACTTAAACTTCTATTGACGCTTTCGCCCTCCTGCTCACTTTACTGTTCTCGTAGTAACAAGAAAGGTACCATTATTTAGAACCATTCTGCTAATAACTAAATGCCTATTTAGATCCATTGGGTAGAAAGAAAGAGAGGGAAAGAAGGAAGGAAGGAAGGAAGGAAGGAAGGAAGGAAGGAAGGAAGGAAGGAAGAAAGGAAGGAAGGAAGGAAGGAGAAATACAAGTATTTTGTTAAGTCAGAATTTATAAAGTAAGTTAGAAACATTTTGTTGTTTTTAGTAAACTTTAAAACCTGCAACTTAAGACCGACCAGGCTATAATACATCATGTGTAATATGTCATTTTAAAGACAAAATGACACACTGAAAAATAATTCTGTTAAATATTAAGGAACGTATTTTAACACAATTAGTAGATGCTTTAAATGAGGGAGAGAAACAGGTTGATGATGCAAATACCTTTTAGGACACTCAGGATATCAACAAATACTCAAGGAAGTATATTGGGGCATTTTAAAAAGTTAAACATCACAAATTTAGATTAGAAGTCTTCGGGAAAATATGATTCACAACACAGAATGCAGTGACTGCCGGTTCCTCTCTGGTACATCAGTAATAGCTCTATTGTATGCAGTAGAAGCCCTCTTATTAGGAACAAACTAGTTACATGGGGAAAAAATGATTACAGAAGAATTTCATGATGATTAGTAATTGAACTTCATTATTAATTGAACTTTAAACATATGAGGTGTTCATTCATCTGCCTATCTTCTGACATAAGGTTAAAGGCTTGTCTATTGTTTTTCCGAGTGTGGGTTCACTTGGAATTCCATCTTCTTATATTGCACTCATTTACTCTATGACTTTCAGCCTTTGTGCCTTTCAAATGGAGTCAAAGTTTAAAGCCATTTGCAGAGCACTAAATACAGATGTCTATAATATCTATTTTAGTTGTTTTGAAAATTCATTCAACCGTTTCTAGTGATTTGCCTTCATTTACTTTTTCACAAAACATTCAGCTTACTTTTCATAGAAATCTAATAATTTCTATTCTAAATTATAACTAGCACAGCTAACACACACAGGATTGGCTGAGTTTTCTCTGTTGCTGCCTATGACCTCAGGGGCGAGGCTAATGACCGGACATTTGATTGTATTTGTGAAATGACAAATGAATGGTACATAACTCACTCTTCCTATGTATGTGACAGAACAGGTGGGCAAGAGGAGAAAGTCTCAGCCTAGAGCAGTGGTCTGCAAACTCATTAGTCAACAGAGCCAGATACCAACAGTACAACGATTGAAATTTCTTTTGAGAGCCAAATGTTTTAAACTTAAACTATATAGGTAGGTACATTGTTATTAACTTAATTAGGGTACTTCTAAGCTGGCCTTCGCTGAAAACTCAAAGGGCCAAAGAGCCGCATGTGGCTCTCGAGCCACAGTTGCCAACGAGGGACCTAGAGCATGCTCATGCTGTGGGCCTCAGTCAGTATATTTTAGGGGTAAAAAGGAGAATCAGTTATTACAGCAAACTGCTTTATGTGTTTCTGTTTTTTGTTTGTTTTTCATATTTTATTGATTTTTTACAGAGAGGAAGGGAGAGAGATAGAGAGCTAGAAACATCGATGAGAGAGAAACATCGACCAGCTGCTTCTCGCACACCCCCTTCTGGGGACCTGCCTGCAACCAATGCACATGCCCCCGACCAGAATCGAACCTGGGACCCCTCAGTCCACAGGCCGACGCTCTATCCACTGAGCCAAACCGGCTTTGGCACAGCAAACTGCTTTAATTAAATATCTAACTTAACAACAACTCTTCCTTATGAGGGGCATACACTGAGCCCTCCCGCTAACTTTCCTCTAGGAATAAACTACCTTCCTCCATGCTGACCTGTGACTGATTTAACTTCATTGTCCAGAGAAGGTTTGTGAAACATCTGAAGCTGTCTGTGGGGGCCAAGCTCCTGAAAGGGGATCCGTAACATGTTCTCTCTTCAGCGTTGCTTAGGACATTTGGAATCAATTAAATATTCAAATATAGATTCCCTCAGATCTCTAGCCAGGCCCAGCAAGTTTGGGAGGGGAGGAAGTTCAAGGCAGATAACTGCTACTCCTCACACCAAAATCTATAGCTGACGATTTAAAAAAACATACTCTCTAGACTTCCTGGGTCTGTAAGCAAATAGGCAAGATTAGAAACGAGGAGGAGAAACAGCAGGAGCCTTGAGGAATAGGAGGTACAGCATACATGAGAACGGCTGCCATAACCCATGTCTCAAACGCAAATATTTGAGTACATTGGGATGTTGCATAAGTACAACAGTACACATGGCCTGTGTGCACTAAGAATGATTTTACATTGGTAAAGGATTATAAAACAATGTGTGACACAGACTGTATACGGCCTAATAACTTTAAATATTTACACTCTGGCCTTCTGTAAAACTGCTGACTCCTTGGTTTAGACGTCCTTCCATCATATGCACTAATATAAATATGCCTCGCTCTTCCAATTAAATGCTATTTAGAACCTCACTATATAAAAGTTACTCTGACCTCACCCCTTTTCAGAACAAGCTGTTTGAAACAGAAATCAGTATTTCAAAAGAGGAAGCCAATAGCCAACATGAAGACGGGTTTCCAACTCAATGATTCCAGGACCTGGCACATTACACACTGGTCTCCCACAATATTTTGCGGAGGTCAGCGGAAGTATCGGAATTGCTTATTTCTGTGCCCAGTGAGATGGTTGGACGTCAGTGAGCAGCGGGAGAAAGAAGAGAGCAGCAGAAAAGGTTTAAAAATCTTTCAAGTCTAAATAGTCGTACGATAGCTGTTAGCCCTCGATTCCATCAGACGCCGGGTGGGAAGGACATCTTCCAAATGGCAGCTCATTTTACCTTAATAGTTGGTGTTTCCAGATGAGTTCCTAGTTTTCCATCATGATAAATTAATATATCCTATTTTATTATGGTGCCACAAACAAGAACTCTGAAAGGCCCCACTCTTACAAAAGGCCCAAATCCCCTGAAAAGCATCAGGTATCAAAATGCAGCCAGAAAAGATGGTATTAAAAGAAAAAAATATGGGCTCCTTTTTAATGAAGTCGAGGTGTAGGACAGATTTATTAGCTTCCATTTTTCCATGTTGCGTTCTGGTGTATTTCCTGCCCATACTTCTGAGTTCAGCAGATCTCTTTGCAGAATTATTATTTAAAAAAAAAATACTTTTCAAAGAACATGATGTGGCTATACCCACTACACCTGCAAAGACACACCTGTGATGAGACAAACACAAAAGGTTCCTCACATTCACAGCCCAAGCTCTAACAGAAAACAGACCCTCTGTGTGATCTGCCAAGATCCTGCCATTCTCAGAAAGACCCGATACTAGTAACCACATAGTATAAAGTCTTACAAAATAAACCAAGATCACCCCTGACCAAAATGCTCATTCAATTTAGTGTGGTTCAGTCTATTCTTTACCGTCATAATTCATTTTCCCAATATTAAGAGATGATTAAGACAAATAATTACTTTTGGTGTGTAACAGATGCCTACAACATTCATATGTAGACTCTATTTTTATGTACACCATGGATTCCTTACTTATTATTCATTCAAACATCATTACCATATGTTTATTGCATGTCAGGTACTATACTTGATTCTTGAGGAAGGAAAACTAATACAAATACAGTAAAAAAAAAATCTTTCCTTGGAAAGTTTCTATTGCAATTGTCTAACTGGATTTGTGAACAAATAATCAGTGTAGTAAATCCCTAGTCAAGTTGCCAAGATCAATGAAAACAAAGTAGAAAGAGAATGAGTTCAGCCTACAGGGACTGGAGAAGGAACACACTTGAAGAGAATGTTGAAGGGTCGGTAGTATTCCCAGTGAACAATGTAAGAACAGGCCAGGAGGCGAGTGTTTGGTCTACACTGAGGACAGGATTACCCAATGGAATAACTGGTGATGGGCTAAGACAGTGGCCGGCAAACTCATTAGTCAACAGAGCCAAATATCAACAGTTCACGATTGAAATACCTTTTGAGAGCCAATTTTTTTAAACTTAAACTTCTTCTAACGCCTCTTCTTCAAAATAGACTCGCCCAGGCCGTGGTATTTTGTGGAAGAGCCACACTCAAGGGGCCAAAGAGCTGCATGTGGCTCACGAGCCAGTTTACCGACCCCTGGGCTAAGAAATTAATTTGTCACTATGCACATGTGCCTATTTAAGATTAGAAATTCAGTTCTCTGTCATATTTCAAGTACTCAAAAAGCAAACATGTCGTGTGTCGGACAGTGTAGAGAATTATCTCCATCATTGTAGAGTTCTATTGGATAGTGTTGTGCGGAAGACTACAAGGTAAGCCTGTGGCAGTTCATGGAGAATCTAAAATATATGAGTATTCAAACTTTAAGTAGAAGTGGTTTGTAAACTACTGTATTCTACCGAGTCCCTTCAGAAATAGCCCGGGGACTCCACCTGGGTATACTTCTGTGGCCTGTTTTTACTAATCCAGCTTCTGCATTTGAGTAAGATATTTTTTAAGAAAAAAATTCTGTATCTTTAGACAGATTGATAGATAAAATAGATAGGTAGATAGACAGCTAGAAAGGCAGGCAGGCAGACAGACGGAAAGGACACTCACTGTTATGGCTAACTGGAAAACACCACATGTTTTAAGCAGGGAAGTGTCCCCATGACACAGATTTGGGTTTTAGAAATATTATCTCTTAGAACAGCAAAGAGAATGTGAGAAGAAAAGCCACTTGGTATTCCAATATCAGTACTGGCTAATGACGTGGTAGGGACTAATTTTAGTGAAGCTTCTAAAGAAACAGACAGTGAAGAATTTGCATCAGTAAATTTATTCCAAGTAAGGATTGCACACACAAACCAGTCATATTATTTCCACACAAAAAAACCCAGCATTGCAATAGAAATATTTAACACTTTGGTCATGAAAATCAGAGATAAAAACTTTTCAACGTATCTAAGTGAGTTCTTTAATATTTGTAACTCAAGCATGTTCAATTACAATTTTTAAAATCTATTATATTTGTTCATTATTCATTATGCCTATTGTATATTTATAACATCTTTTCTGAAACTTTGATTTCCAAAATGTAACTTTTCCTAACTTCAAAAATAGCCATATAGTAGTACTTCTTAGTAAAACCAAAACGTTTTCAAGTAGCAAGTGCTCAAGCCACCTGATCACAGATACGAGATCCAATTTTCAAATGGCTCCTACACTCCTTGTTCCTACTGTACTATGCCAACCATCACTTCACTGATATCCCAGAGTTTTCTTGCAACAGACTCATCCATGGCTATGGGCAATAGTTCTTCCTCTTTACAATCCCCAAAGTACTTCCCCGACACACCTTCTACCTCCGGAGAAGAGGCCAAATAAATGGAAGTTTGGGCACCTTCTACAGGAGTTTTGAAAAAAGCCCAAGACACCAAACTGAAAAGCGGTCTGACCAGCAGAGGGATGTGTATGTGCCTCCCCAGGTTAGTCCGCACGATGCCAGGGTGCAGGGCATTGACAGTGACCTCTGTGCCTTCCAGGCGGCGGGCGAGTTCCCTGGTGAAGAGGATGTTGGCCAGTTTGCTGCGACTGTAGCAGAAGCTTTTGTTGTAGCTTTGCTCGCTGTTCAGGTCTTCGAAGTTGATGTCCCCGTATTTATAAAGTTTGGAAGACACTACCACAATCCTGCTGGGCGCTGAACTTTTGAGGAGTCCCAGGAGCAGATTGGTGAGTAGAAAGTGACCCAGATGGTTCACCCCAAACTGCATCTCAAACCCGTCTTCGGTCTTCATGTAAGGGCACTGGAAGACGCCCGCATTATTGATCAACACGTCCAGTCTGGGCTCTTCCTGCGGACGTCAAGAAGAGAACAGCGCAATTAATGAACAAAGGCTTTAAATATGCCCCCCCCCCCAAATTAAATTTCTTATGACTACTAAAATTCTATAAAATGTCTCCATAAATTTTCAACAATTGACAAAGAAGTAAAAAAAGACTTATAGGCCCAATAGGGGTGTGGCCTTCTGCTTTTCTATTGTTATCTCATCTCAACAACCTATAAGCAAAGGGATGCACAGAAGACCTGTGGTTTGTCCAGTATCACAGACTTCCTAAGCGACAGACAAACATCTGAAGATGGAAGTTTCCGATTCCAGTGCCCGGGCTCTTAATTAGTGAGCCAGCTTGCCTTTCTTTCTAATTGGGATTTTCAAATTAGAAAAGCTAGAAAGTGGGCGAGAGCCGGAGAGCGGAAATACAGCCGAAGGAGGCCAGTCTTGTTTACTCCCAGAGCTGCCAGTGTCAACACCGGGGGTAGTTAGGATGGCTTTATTCTGTAGTTTTCTGAGGGTAAGCAGTACCGTGGGGATGGAGCAACTTCAAACTGTTTCCTTAAAATCAGGACAAGCAACAGAGTAGGTCAGGGATGCAATTAAGGCCAGACAACACCATAAATAAGTCCAAGAGATATTTTCAAAAATGATCCAGATAATATAAAAATATCAAACAACAGTCTAAACCAGGGGTGGGTAAACTTTTTGCCTCCAGGGCCACATGGGTTCTTACACTGGACCGGAGGCCGGAACAAAAGCAGCCTGACCACGCTGGCACTCTCCTCTTGGGCTGCTGGTGAAGGAGCGGAGGGGAGAGCAAGAGAATCCTCCGCTCTTCGGGCTCCGAGGGCCGGATAGAACAGCCATAGTTTGCCCACGGCTGGTCTAAACTCCAAGTCTTACAATGACAGCAAAGAAGATGCACAGAGGAGATAGGATCAACAAACACCTTAAACCCCACCATGTCTGAAGTCACAGTTCTTCCCTGTAGGATGACACTACCTCTTTCAGGCTGCAAGAAGCTCTCAACATTGATCTCTACCATCAGAACTTTGCACTGTGACCAGATCCTGCCGCATCTTTCCAGATTACATTCAGACTGTTCTTAAAGGGGCGCCCTTTCATTTCGTAATCCGTGTTAAGTTGATTTTCTCCAGCCCTGCCCCGGCTCCTCGCTGTCTCTTTGGACGGGCCGGGAAAAACAAATGTACAACGTGTTCCAGGTGTGGAGACAGAAGGATGACCCGCCACTGAATTAATTTGAGGTCAAATTTCAAATTTCACTGGCCCGTGTGCCAAGTGTAAGTGAAAAGAAAAATGTGTTACATTTCACAACTGTATCAAAACCTCCCCGTCAGAGGATTAACTATTTCTCATTCTGTCCGTCTGAGCACCTTCGGCTTTTCCAATAGTCAGCTTCAAAAAGAAGGCAAAAGTTCACCCGGGGGGGAAAGAGAGGAGTGTTCTCTCTCAGTAATCCTTTGGAAGAGTTTCCTGTATTAATCATTTCTGAGCCATCATTCTTTGCAGGACTCGTGTTATTTTAAGACTTTATCATCTACTATTTTTTTTTTTTTTAATTCTAGGAGACAAATGACATAAATACCAAGAATACTAACCTGTGGGAAATTTACATTTCCATTAAAAAAAACTCTGATTATGGCCACTGAACCTCAGAGCCAGGAAGAAACTTAACACTTAGAAGCAAGGACAACTTGGTTATCTCTTTATCTCAACTTTTAATGGGTTCTGCTCCAAGTGGCCAAAGAAATAAAATGCCACGTGTATCGGGAGAACACCAGCCACATCTACATTTCAATGGCAAAGAGGGACACCCATTTTCAATGTTTCCAACATCTCTTAAGAGTATTCATTTCTTACTTTTAACCTGTTGGTTTTTTTCCTCTAATAATGAAATAGACATAAAAACAAACCAACGAATGCCCCCCTAACCGCTCCAGTTTTTGAGATGTTGAGCGGAGTATCTCTTTCAGCATCTCAAAAACTAGTTTCAGTTGGTCCAGGGCTCCAGCATTAGGTTGCCCTCTCTTCTCTTTGAGGATGTCGCATCTTTGCAAAGCTGTGCTTAGCAGCTGCTGTGATCACGTGCGTGTACAGTGTTAGAGGCCAATGTGGAACAAGAAACGAAGGTGCCACAGTCCAATCTGATTCCAAAGTCAGAGAAGTGAACAGCAGGTACACATTCCCTGTGAAGGATGGTTGCTGAAGAATGAAATACATAGATCTCTTTTTTTCCTTTCATCGTGCGGACTATTTTTTCAAATAGTGACTAAGTTGTTATGATATCAACACTTATTGGGTTATTTGAACCTAATTCCTTAATGTCAATGAAATGGCAGGTATTTCTTTTGGCCTCACGGCATCGTGGAATTAAAAAAAAAAATCAGAAAGTTTGGCAACCTCTGCTCTAGACCTAAGCCTCCATTTCATACAGGCCCATTTCCTACGCCAGCAACTTGAAATCTCTTCCCAGCGCCCCCTGTGGGAAACCCTTCTATGCCCATGTCCAATGGAGGGCATGCACATTAGTGGAAAATTTACCATCTACACAAATATCCTCCAGGTCTCTGGAGGGCAACAGGAATCCAGGAGGGAAAAGCAAGGGCTCTGGGGACAGATCCTGGGCACCCAGCTGCGCCTCCCTCTGCCTTCATCGCGTTGTGTTGTAAAAGGGGGGCAACAAAGCCCACCTCACAGGTTACTGTGCGGATTCCGTGGTAAAAAATAGCCAAGGGCGCTTTCAATATATAAAATATAAATATATACATTTCATATATATAATCTGAAATGCTTGGAGCAGCTCCTGGCACCCAGGAAACCTTCCAATAAATGCCAGGTATTTTATATTTACGTATGTATGTCCCTGATTCCAGCACAAGGCGGCTGGGACTCCAAGCTCCGGTTTATTTGGAAATGAGGCCAGATTGTGGTCAGGGGTGGTGCTAACGAGTCCCCTGGCGGCAGAGCGCTGAATGCCTAGCCCCGCAGGGCGAAGAGCAAGGGCACATTTGTCCCAGATCCTTCTGATTCTTTTTTTTTTTTTAATTCCATGATGCCCTGAAGCCAAAAGAAATACCTGCCATTTCATTGGCATTAAGTAATTAGGTTCAAATGACCTAATGAGTGTTGATATCATAACTTCCCCTGCGTGCTCCCGGCTCTCTGGAAGGCGAGGGCTCGGTCCGGACGCAGTTAGGCCCGGGGAAAGGCAACGCCGAGCCCCGCCGACCTCCCGGGCCGCCCTCGCCCACCCAGAGGCCGCGCGCGCTCCGGCTAACGGTCCTCCGGGGCCCTCTCTCCTCTCCGCGTCCTCGGAGGACAGGGCTCCCGGCCGCCCCAAACCACGTGACTGTGTCTCCGCCCTCCCCGCCCCAGGCCTTCCCAAGGTCACACCCCCGGGCTCGGGGCGGCCCCTCGGGGCTCAGCCCCGGCCCCCGGCCCCCGGCCCTGCCCTCCGCCCGGGCCCCGCGCCGGCCGGGCCCCGCGCCGGGCTCCACACCTGGAGCATCTCCTGGCAGAAGGCGCGCACGGAGCGCAGGGAGGCGAGGTCCAGCTCCTTGACCACCAGCTCGCCCGCGCCGCCGTCGGGGTCCGAGCCGGGGTCCCCGTCCCGCCGGAGGAGGTCGCGGCGCAGCTCCCCGGCCGCCGCCTCGGCGCGCGCGCGGTCGCGGCAGCCCATGATCACGCGCGCCCCGAGGCGCAGCAGCGCGGCGGCCGTGGCGCGGCCCAGGCCGCTGTTGGCGCCCGTGATCAGCACCGTCTTCCCGCGCATGAGGCCGGCGTCCCCGGCTCCGCGCAGCCGCTGGGCGCGGGACCCCACGGACCGCCGGGCCGCCAGCCACAGGGCCCCGCCCAGCGCGGCCAACAGCGCCGCCGCGGCCGCCGCGGCCACGGCCATAGCCGCCCGGGCCCCGGGCCACCCGCGCCGGCACCGCACTTCCGGAAGCGCGACACCTGGGCGCGAGGAACTCTGGGGCGCGGCCTGCTGTCCCCCGAAGGGGCGGAGTGGGGCATGCTGGGAGTTGTAGTTTTCCTTCGGAGGGCCCCTGGTGGGGTGCTCTGTGACTCCTTGAAGCAGGCTCCCAGCCTGAGTGAGAGTCCTGGGTGAGCACAGCCCCCCCCCGGTTTTCACAGGGGGCGGGGGCTCCTCCCCAAGGAAATCCCTGAGTGGTGGTGGCCTTCCCCAAGTGAATACTCAGTTCCTATTTTTGAATGGCCAACTCTCTCTCGAGGCTGGTTTACAAATCCCACACTTCATGGATGGTGTAGCGTGTTTTATCTTAAGGGCTCCTGGGACATGTTAACCCTTAAATTTTTCACCCTTGAGAATTTTCCCTGCCTGCTAACGCCTAAGGAAGGACTCTAATCCGCCCCCTCCCATCCCTTCCCCCCTCCTTATAAATGAGGAGAAGAGCTTAGCAACATGAATCAGTTGGAAATAGAAAGGCCCAGTGGTTGTCAAACTTTAACATCGCATCAGAATCAACCAAAGGGCTTGTAGAAAACAAAAACAAACCCTGACATTTCAGGACCGGGGCACCAGAGTTAGGAACTGAATTGGTTCAAGATGGGACCTGAGAATTTGCATTTCTAACAAGTTCCCGGCTGGCTCTGATATGGTCCCAGTAGAAGGGGGCATCCTCAGAGGGCCTTATTTGACACTGGCAAGGAATACAGTAGGAAAATCTTGCATTTACTGTACACATGGATTTCTGGCCAGGCCCCCTCCCGCTCCCTCCTTGACCATTAAATGCATAACCAGAATGGAAAGTGCTCTGTACCTTGGAAAAGACTTCAGCAATGCCGGGTTACTGCACAGGCATCCATCTTCCAGACTTGTGGCTTTAGCCCAATGGACTCTTCCGTGATCACTCATCCATCTACTCACCCACCTACTATGTGCCAGCCCTTAGGCCCTGGGAAAGTCGCAGGGAACAGGGTGCTCACTAGTCTTGTGCAGAAAGTCCCACTGCCCCAGTCCCATTCTAGAATCTCCCGAGCAAGAGAGGATACTCATAATGTGTCTAGTTGAAATAAATCCCTGTAAGATTTTGATAATAAAGCTCTCCTACCCTCCTTTCCACTTGTGAAGGCTGCAACTTGTAACGGTAGTCATGATACAAAGAGAAAAGGGGTAGAACGGCAGAAGGAGTTTCATGTGGGTGCTGAGAGGGAAGCACTGGGGTGGGAAAGAGCACTCTCCTTGAGGATCAGACAAGGCACCAGGAACAGAAATCAAAACCAGAGCCTTTGTTTCTCCTATAATGTGAAGCTGCCTGTCCGATTCTGTTAGCCTGGAACGCATCTGTTTCCTCTCTCCTCTCTTCAGTTTTATCTCTTTTCTGTCCTTCAAAGCCCACCTCCGTTCTTTTTCATTTCCTGACTGCTGCCAGCCCATGCAGATATTCGCTTCAACCTCATCTGTGACCCTCCTTTGGCACCGAGAACAAACAGCCCTCTAGCGTTGGCTGTTTGAGTTTGCACGTTTGACTTCCTCTGTGGTATTGGTAAGGTTCTAAGTTTCCTCAAGGATGGGATTGTGTCCTCTTGTGGATTTCACATTGGGGGATGGATAGAAAACACTAGGTACTCATTAAGTGTCACGACTGATATATATTTTGGACTGGCTTACATCAAATTAGGAAGCAGATCAAAAGATGGATGCCAGCAGCATCTCCTTTACCTAGAGCCCCGGATGGAAATTGCATAAGTGGGTGCGGTGCGATGGAGTAGAAGGAACACGAGAGGGAGTGGAGGAGAGAGGAGAGAGACCTGCTGTGTAACTGCTGGGTAGCTTAAGCATAGAATCTAACGGAATGACTAGTCTGTTCAGGATGGGTCGGTCGTATGGCCATGTAATAAATAAGAATAATTTAGTTTGGAAGATTGTATAACACGGGGGGCGGGGGGGAATAAGACCTGATTTTGGTTCTTAGTCCTACTATTTATTAGCTGCTGTTCTTGGACAAGTTACTTAATCTTTTTTGCATCTTAGGTTCTTCATTGATTGAAAAGAAGGGTGACAATATTATATCACGCACACATGTTTGATTTGATGAGAAAATGAGGTAACATGAAAACATTCAGCTTACCATGCCTTATCATGTAGTAGATTATGGTTAATGATGTGTTTTTTTTTTAAAGCAAACCAATGGGAACAATGAAAGTGCAGGACATTACACTTCATGCCACACTTGAAACCATGGCCAAGGCTTAATGTGCCATACAACCATAGGGCCAAAGCCAGAGACTCCAAAAATGTTGTTCACAGGCAATAAACCCATCAAAGAAGCTTCAAAGAACCCTTCCTAGGAGGCTCTGTTTGGAGCTCATCTTAGATGGAATATGAATAGCCAGCTGATTAATTTCTGAATGACTAGTGTCAGAACTGGTATATATATATATGCAGGTGGAGTGGCATTTTCCTTTTGCATGGATTCAAAGGCTGGTCACAGAGGCAAAGCACTAAAAAGCTCTACCTTTCAAAAGTGTACTTCACCCTACTCTTTCCCCCTTTGAAGAGCACCATTCTATGATGACGGTTTGTAACAATTTATTCTATGTGCCAACATCCAAGAATGAGCAATGCATTGTGAGGCCATTGAGGCTTTGGGACATAGCCTTTTGAGCATTGGAGGGTTCAAGTTCTAAACTTATCCTAAGGAGTCAGCATCGTGATTTGCACACCAAGGCAGGTGCAATGGCATTCAACAGCACTGTCATCTCAAAGAGAAGTAGCTTGAAGGCGAGTTGAAGGTTCCCAAACGTTTTCCAAAGGAATCAAGAGAGAACCTTTCCAAACGAACTGAGTGCTAAGGTCCAATCTTCTGACATACCTAACTAAAACCCTAGAGATCCATGAGAAGTGGCTTCTGTAACACCAGACTCACTGCTTTATTTCTCCTCCCCATCTCGAATGGTTCATTTTTGAGTAATGCTGTATGGGACATGGGGTGAGTTGGTGGCAAATTTCTGTGCCCCTTCAATATGGAACATGTGGTCATCAAAGTAGATGTGGGGCCGGATTTTCACCAAGATGGGCCCTTTGGAGGCTCCGGCAAGGAAAAGGGCTTCGTCTATCTCTAGACCCCAGCGGCGAAGCATTTTCAGCACCCGGGCCCCTGAACTGGCTGCACTCCTGGCTGTCACCAGATAGGTCCTGATAGGGCAGCATAACCGCTGGTCTTTGGCATAAAACTTCTTTTGCAGTCTGCCCAATTCTTCCAGAAAGCACTTCAGGGGACCCTGTAAAAGGAACAGACGTCATAGCTGTGATCCAGTGAAGCCAGTGAAGTGAATGCTGAAAAAAAGCAGAGGCTTGTGAGAGCTTTTATAAGAATAGATGCAGCATCCTAAGGCCCGTGGCATACTGCTGAAATTCCTGGCATTTATGTGGCTATATTTTTCTCCTAAGGAACCATCTTTGTATTCCTTGACTAAATGTAGGAAGATCATATAATTTATTGTCTAAGCAGAGATATTTTAAGAGTGAAATTTCTATTGAAAAGTTAAAACCAAGGCAACAGACATAAATAAAGCTATTCTAAATAAAGCTCAGTTAATTACCAAAAGCACTACCCTCTTAATTTTCTTTTTTTTTTGTGACTTGCACATTTTAACCTTATAAGGTATACTTCTTTGTTTTGTTTCATACCTTCTTGGCTTGGATCCAACCTTGTCTTACATTTACTCACTTTTATCTTCAGTCTTTCCAAACACTTAGCTTTAACTGTAGTACTATGGGGGCATATAATTGGATTTTGCTATTTGATCCAATTTGGAAGTCTTAATTTTTAAAACAAAGGTTGACTTTTAAGACATTTATATTTATAGGTATTACACGACAATGGTTATGTCTTTAGACTTTTATTGTATTTTTCATGCTTACAGATTTTAAAGGATTGTTCAACAAGTGTCTTTGTGTGTGTGTGTGTGTGTGTGTGTGTGTGCATGCGCGTGTTCTAAGATTTAGGAAGGTTTATAATATTTCCTTCTACTGGTTTCCTTTATAATTATACCTTTTTATAGTACTCCCAGTACTTTATTTTTTTTTAAATCCAGGATTTATTATTTTTTACAGTGAGAAATAGTGAAATTAGGCTACTTCTTTACCTCTTAGTTATCCTCTATTTCTTCTTCACCCATCCAATTTTACTTGTTTACACTTACATCATTAAAGACTATTTTTTAAAAAAAATCCAGGATCTGTTATTTCTTGCAATGAGAAATAATGAAATTAGAGTACTTCTTACCTCCTTTATCTCTATTTCTTCTTCAGCCTTCCGATTGTAATTCTTTACATTGGCGTTATTAAGGATTCTCAGATTTCTATTTATCAGCTTTACATTTGATGCTTCGATCAGCTATTGTAGCTGAAGGTATCAGCATATTTAGTCTTCCTTGGGCCCTTTCCTCTGTGTTTTTCCAGCTTTCATTAGGTACATAATTTCTATATAAGGGCATGCAATATGCACTTTCTTTTCTACTCCCTGATCCCTATGATTGTTTTAGTTTGGTTCTCTGGTTAAATATATTCCAGGCCCATTTGTGCCTTTGTGTTCCCAGTAGTCTACAGAGTAACCAAAATGTGTTCTCTAATACTTGTTTTGTCAAGAAATCTTATGGAAATAAAATCCTTGAGAATATTGTATGTTCTCAACTGTTGACCCATTTCCTTTTTACATGAATGAACTTTTGGCTGGATATAGAATATGTGATTTATATGCTCTTTGCATATGATCTTATAAGTAGTGCTCCACTATCTTTTCTTTAAATAGATTTTAAGTGTTATTTTTAATTATAGTTTACAATCAATATTATTTTGTATTAGTTTCAGGTGTACAGCATAGTGATTAGGCTATCAGATATTTTACGAAGTGTTTATTACTTCCAGTGCTCATTTGGCCCTATACAAAGTTATTATAATATTATCAACTATATTCCCAATGTTGCAATTTACATCTTTGTGGCGATTTTGTTAGAACCAATTTTTACTTCTTAATGTTTTCACCTAGAACCCTGAGCCCCTTATCCTCTGGCTACCACCAGTTTGTTTGTTGTATCTATGAGTCTATTTCAATTTTGCCTGTTCATTTATTTTGTTCTTTAGATTCCAAGGTGAGTGAAATCATATGGCATTTTACTTTATCTGAATAACTTTTTAAAAATATATAATTTTATTGATTTTTTACAGAGAGGAAGAGAAGTATAGAGAGTTGGAAACATTGATGAGAGAGAATCATCAATCAGCTTCCTCTTGCACATCCCAGGGGATGTGCCTGCAACCAAGGTGCATGCCCTTGACCGCAATCGAACTGGGGACCTTTCAGTCCCCAGGCCGATGCTCTATCCACTGAGCCAAACCGGTTTCGGCCTAGTTTTATTTTTACTACTCAATACTGATTGGTTTATCAGGGAACAATTAGTGGTTTCAGGGGAAGGTCAAAGATAATGATAGTATTTTATGACTGACTTGTTTTCACAAATTAAAAGTTCCCTTCTTCCCTGTTGTCATAGAAACAAACTTTTCTGCAAACTTGGCTTATCACCATGATCATTTATTTAGTTTTGTTATCTATGAAGGTATATATATATATAAAACAAATGAAAATTTTACATCCTAGAAGTGGAAGGCACACACATAGGTGAAAAAAAAAAGTTAGGTTTTTTTGTTTTGTTTTTTGTTTTGTTTTGTTTTGTTTTTGTTTTTTTGTAGGGGCTGAGGGAGCAACAGCAGCAAACATGATATAATGATTATTGGCAGGGTTAACCTTGCTCACAGACTGACTTTGAAACCCAGAACACACTCTCCTTTCTGAGTTTGAGTACCTTCCAAAGGGAATAAATAGGGGAGTCATTTCATGTGACCATATTAAAATCAGGTATCCATATCCTTCTTCCTTACTTTTATTTTTGGGTATGTTTCATAATTTATATATTTGTACAGTCGTTTAGGTATATAATTTATCCGTAAAATTATAGAAATGTGAGGAAAAGTTACTCAAAAATACCTTTTTTGAGGAGCTGTATGATTGGAATCTATTTAGGATATCCAGAGTGGGAAAGACTTACTTCTTTCCTAATAAGAACAAGCCAGACAATCGAGAAAAATGTAATGTTTCTTGAGCCCAGTAGACAGCTGAGTTATCAGGATAACCAACTAACATGAAACCTAAGAAAAAAGAAAACAGCTCAGGAAAAATGGAAGGTATCTTCGAGGACAGATGGACTTCACAGACGGACACATTGTTGGCAGAGCACCGAAGGAAGACATACCAGACGCCATGCAAGCAAGTGCGAAAAATGCAGCTTATTTTAGAGAACACATTGATAGAGGCCAAGTGTGGGCTAATGAGAGCATCGAAATCCCGGAAGCTCAGGCACAAGAAATGCACACTCCCTTTCAGGCCTTTCCCACCAGGGACCTCACTAGTCGCTTGTGAGAAAGACAGCAGGCAGGGTGGGAGATGGAAGGACGCAGTACTCCGTGGGGTGGGCTTGGAGGAGAGGACCACGTGCCACCAGGAGGGAAGACTCCACACTGTCCCCTACCTCCTCAGGGACAGATGTCCTAAACTGCTGAAAGAAGGGCTTCAAACCCTAACCCCAGTGCTCAGGTAAAGATCCACTACCAGAAGGGAAGGGAAAGGGAAAGACTCTCCTCTCCTTGGGAGGAGACAGGAGACTGTTATGGACCCGGGTCTTTAGATATCTCCTAGCACTGGGGAAAGGCAAGATCAGTGAAATACCTTTACTCCTACGACCCAGGAAGATACAGGCACTGCCTCAGATTTGGGGCTGAACTAGGACAACGGAGAATGTCTCTCCCCCTCATCTAACAAAACATGTGTCATGTCTGTGAGCTGAAACCCACAAAACACCGAGGGAGGAAATCAAAGGTGCTCTAAATACATGGAGAGATATACCATGTCAATGGGCTGCAGGAAGACTTGCTGCTGTTAAGACTTGATGTTGTAACTATTTTCCCAAGAGTAAGATATACATTCAGCACAATCACACAAAAAAATGGACAAGCTAATTCTTAGATCTGCATACAAATGTAAAGATATCGGAATGTCCAAAAGATATTTGGAAAATAATATATTTGGAAGACTCATACCACCAGATCTCAAAGTTTCTTACTATACGACTATGATAATCAAGACAGTATAATATCAATAAAAACTAGAAACCTATATTAAAGGAACAGAGAGCCAATATTGGAACACTTAGGATACCTATAAGCAGTGAAAATGAACCTTAACCAATATTTTGCACACCCTTAACTAATATTTTTAACCCTGCATGTAAATGCTTAAGGTGGTTGCATTTCTAAATAAACTGAAAATAGCTTACATATCCTCCTACATGTTTATGTATAAACATAATGTGGCATGTCCATAGAGCAGAATACTCCTCAGAAGTAAAAAGCAATAAGCTACTGATACATGGAATGACAAGGATGCATCTAAAATGCATTATGCTGAAATAAGTCAGATTCAAGAGATTGTATCCTGTCTGGTTCCATTTATATGACATCTGGAAAAGGCAAAATTATGGGGACAGAAATAAGATTAGTGGTTGGAGATAAGAGACTTAAGGATGCCTACAAAGCAGCTCAGAGGATTTTGTATGTTGTGTATTTTGATTGTGGTTTCAATACTATCTGCGTTTGTCAAATATCTTCAGTCACCCGGTAGACATGATGAATTTTATTGTTTGTAAGTTATACCAGAAAAACTGATTAAAACACATACATACACACACCTGGATGTCACGGTCAGAATGGTGATAAAAGGTAGAGAACAATCAGGAGACATTCGTTACTAATCATGATGCCACATTGGAGGGTTATATGCTACACTGAAAGTGACCAGATTAATCCTTCCCAACTGTGCCATTTGCCAAGGACCCTCAGAGACAACTGGGACACTGCCATGGCCAACACACTAGAAAGCCTTCGGTAGGCATCAGACCTCATAACATTCTCATCAGTGGGAACACATCTGGCAAAGCCTGGTCTTTATAAAAAAGCTACCTTTTCCAAGCAAAAAGTAGTAATTTTTTCTACTGCATAGTGAAAGCCTGTATGATTAATAGAAATTTTTTTGGGTTTCTCAATTTCAATTCTTTAATGGGAAAAAAGTGATTTAAATCATGCAAAATGTAACCGATAAACACAAAATCTAAAAAAAAGAAATTGCCTTTCCTAGGAGGAGAAAATAGTATTTTAAGATTATATTGTAGTAACTCTTTTTAAAAAAAAATAGTGTGTGTGTGTGTGTGTGTGTGTGTGTGTGTGTCGGGGGGTGGGTGGGTGTATGTTTGTAGCTCTTCTACATTTCAATAATAGTGGATAATATAAAATGGGCTCTGAATTTCAGCAAAGCAGACACATATAAAATATCACAAGTGATTTTCCTTGCAACAGTAAACTTTGTTAACACTGAACAACTTCATAGCATGAGAGCAGGTCTTCCAAAGTGGCTATTTGGGAAGGGCCTATAAAGTTACACACACACACACACACACACACACACACACACACACTTTAACTATCACTTGCTATAACATCAGATTAGTTGTAAGACTTTTTCAGTTCATCTAGTCATACTTCTATAAATGTAATAAAATATAATAAAGTGTATCTTCACTTCAAGAAGAGCTGAGAAAAAGAGGCCAATTAAATTCTTGGTAACAGTCATAGTTTAAAACTGAATAATCCAGTAGTTCCCTTTGGAGAATATTTTGGTTCTTCAAAGTCCCTTTGGTTCAGAAGCTTGGTTCACTGCAGACTGTGGCTTCCCCACGTTCCCTTCAGTTTATGGACCGGTTCCAAAACAAAGTTCATGTTCAGTTTCAGATTGATTAGGCTCTCATAGTTCACACTTATTTGAGGCTCATTCTTTGATTCCACGCAAGCTGTCAGTTTTACAGATTTTCTCAATTAAGCAACGCCCTTTATTGAGTTTGAGGTTACGGAGAGAGAGGTTCAGCAAATGTTTACTGACCTACTGGCAATGACCTTACTATTTTGAGAGCCTGTCCTGTAGAAATGGCTTACTGGTAAGCCACAAGGCCTCTGTTCCTCATCATTCGATGGGTGAAGTCATTATCATAAGATCATAGAAACATCTCCAAAAGGCTAGATAAAAGAATGTTTTAGAACATAAGTCCCAATAGGGGTTAACAAAAGAAAGGGAGAAAATGGCAAAAGGAGTGGCTGCGGAATGGCTGCCTAAAGTAATCTGAAAGCCATCACAATGAACCAGTAGTGGTGTCTATTGGAACATGGGGAGATCAGAGTTCATTAGAGCTCCTTGAACCCACCTGAACAATAGGCTTCATGTCACATTGTGTTTCATGTTGAAAGTATTTCTCCATCCCGTGCTCCTTGTTAGGATATTCCATCTCCTCAGAGAAGAGGACAGAGTCTCCATCAAAAGCCACACGGAACTGCGAGTCACAGTAAGACATGTCTTTGCCTCCGTCATACATGGTAGCAGCAGCGATCCCTGGAAGACCGTGGGGACAGATCAGTACCACCCCCGGGGCCAGGAGACTTAGTCTCTCCCATGAAAAAAAAAACAATGAGCCCTCCCAGACCTTGCATCTCCTCTCTAGCTCTTGTTCCCCCCGGGGACTTAGCTCCTCTCCACAACCCACACATCTCAACACAGCTGTCTGTGCCCTGCACTTCTACAAGGATCAGGACAGTGTAACGTGGGTGTAAGACGATCACTGGGGATGCCCACCTCCAGAAAGGTCAAAGGCCTAAAAGACAAACTTCAGGGCTGCAGAAACCTCTTAACGAGGTCCACCAAGGGTATCATAAACCACACAGGCCTAGGGGAAGCCCCGTGGGACCTCTCTATGGACTACCGGGATCAAACCACGCCGCTACCTTCTTGTAGTGCTTCTTGTACTTTTTCACAGTCCGCAGACAGATAGAAGTTGGTCAGATATGACTTCAGATAGCCCACAGGGCTTTTCCCACCGGTCAGACAGAAGCGGTCAATCAGTAAGCCTGTTGTCCGACAAGAAAGACTCTGTTATGTCACAGACTAAAGACAACACAGTCGCTGTACATGCAAGTGAGAGTTACCTTAGGAATGACTGAGTGCCCACTGAGGTTTTAGAATTTCCTTCCGAGTACCAACATGGGAAAAGGAAACTACCTTCCTAGCACCAGTATTTTATCTAGTAGTAGATGTGTTTGATGCCTAACAGTTTATGGAGTCCATCCACATTGACCTTGACAGTGTGGTCTCACAATAACGGGCAGGTGTGGTTGCCTTCATTTCAGAAAAGGACACCAACACCCAAAATTCTGTCTAAAACCACTGGTTCCTGTTGACTCTTGTCCTTCAAGGGCAGCCTCCCGACTTGTTGTCAAGGCCAGTTCAAGTGTGATTCTATTTTAAGCAGCGTCTCTGTCTTTCTTCAGTAACAATACCATAGTCATAAAAAGCTGTGCTTGGAAGTGAACCATTTTTTTCTAAATTTTTTTAATTGATATTTTACAGAGAGGAAGGGAGAGAGAGAGAGAGCTAGAAACGTCGATGAGAGAGAAACATCAACCAGCTGCCTCTTGCACATCCCCTACCAGGGATGTGCCCGTAGCCAAGGTACATGCCCTTGACCAGAATCGAACCTGGGACCTTTCAGTCCGCAGACCAACGCTCTACCACTGAGCCAAACCGGTTTCGGCTGAACCATTTTTTCAAAACATCAACAAAAGGTGTGAAATTGTCTCTCTTTCCTGACTCGGAAGTTCAAATGGAATTAATAACAGACTAAACACGAATATACCATCAAATGTCTTTTACATCAACAACAACTAGAACAAATACTAGATGCTGGTGAGAGGTTTGTAAAAGAAGTACCCAGGTATACTATGGATGAGAGTATACCTAGGTACAAGCTATCTAAAAAGTAATTTGGCAAAATATACCAAGTGCTTTTAATAGGCTTATGCATTTTGACCTAGGATTGTGG
The DNA here is from genome assembly GCA_963924515.1 of Vespertilio murinus. NCBI lineage: Eukaryota > Metazoa > Chordata > Mammalia > Chiroptera > Vespertilionidae > Vespertilio > Vespertilio murinus. Next base: position 65,038,774 of record OZ004713.1, on the reverse strand, counting down.
TTTTGGGGGACTTTGTGCTAAGGCAGTGGTCGGCAAACTTTGGCTCTGTTGACTAATGAGTTTGCCAACCACTGTTGGGAATAATCTGAAACTCTGATAAAGATTTATGTAGAGATGTTTCGGTGCAGGATTATTTTTTAAAAAGCAAAACATGGTTAAATAATGTGTTAATAATTATATAAAAGTGTACCATGCATAGAAGATATGTGCCCATTCAGAGCGTTCACAGATAGGTGATAAACTGCACAGCTGCATGTAACAAAAAGCAGTATTTTGAGTCTGACACCCATATGGACCTAGAGAGTGGGTAGGGTCCCCCAACAGTTGAGCGCAAGTGTCTGTTGTGTAAGGTATTAATAAAATGCTTTCACTTTTCCACTTATGCCAGCACTGGGCACCCGTGACACAACACTGTACTCTACAAGTCTTACTTATATTGATTTAATGAACAGAAATTATGTGGTGGCACTGGGGCTTTGGAAATGCCTAGAACTGCCGAAACCGGTTTGGCTCAGTGGTAGAGCGTCGGTCTGCGGACTGAAAGGTCCCGGGTTCGATTCCGGTCAAGGGCATGTACCTTGGTTGCAGGCACATCTCCGGTAGGGGGTGTGCAAGAGGCAGCTGGTCAATGTTTCTCTCTCATTGACGTTTCTAGCTCTCTATCTCTCTCCCTTCCTCTCTGTAAAATATCAATAAAATATATTTAAAAAAAGAAAAAAGGAATGCCTAGAACATGGTCCTTTATTTCAAAGAGACAGTTCACTGAGGAGCCAGGCTTGTAAGCAGGTGATTATAAGATAACAAGGGCCATAGCAGAGAGGTATACAAAATGCCTTCAACACCCAGAGAAAGCAAGTGACTAACTCTTCCCCTGAGTGACAGGTTGCCATTCCATGAATGAGGCTGCACGAGAGGATTGGGCTCCGTCAGTGAATTAACAGATTGAATAAGTGAATAACCATGTTTTTTTTTGTGTGCTACTACCTTTGTGGGCTCAGTGTGGTGAGGGATAGAGAGACACAACTCACCTACTAAGTCAACTCATAGCTGCCCTTTGTTGAGTATCTAATCTATGCCAGTCCTCTAGGCTACACCTCTTACCTATGTTATTTTCACGTCCTCACACTATGAAAGCTGCGTTTTTGAAAGGCGAACATTTTTAAAAGTATATAGTCAGGTTAATACAACTTATAACTGGTCATATATCTTCATTATTTATACACATGCCCAATTTTAACCAAGCCCTTAAGTATGCCAAATGTACACCTTATCTTGGCTTGACATCCCCATAAAACTGATGTCATTTAGGAAGAGTGGCCCAGGTCCCCAAATAAGAAGTCGGGTAATTGCATAACAGGAAGAAGGGGGACTTCCCTCTTCCCGTCTCCAGCGCACGGATGGAGAGGCTCCGGAGAGACCTTTGATGGCGGGGAGAGCAGCCAGGGAAAACCAGAGTTGGAGAGTGGAAAGGCAAGGTGCGAACCTTGAACCCTTTCCCAGGGATGTGCGGCGAGCAAGGGGTTTGATCACCCAGCGAAAGCCTCTGGGGGTGACGGCTCCTTGAAGTCAGGTTCAGAAGTGAAGAACATAAAACAGAAATGTATCGCAGGGCCCGGGATTAAGACTTTGAAATTCACACTTGACAAGTTAAGTCCAGAGCTTTGGGCCCAGCTCTGGGCCGAAGTTAAAAATGAACATGGCCCCTCTTGTTCTGACATGGGCAAATAAACATTCCTTTCGCAGAAGGGGGTGTCAGTATCAAAGACACTGCGTTCCTGAGGCCACAGTTAGCCAAATCACACAGCCCCCTCTCCTCCGGAGCGGCGAGCTCTGCTTCCACATGGTATTTATTTTACTTACCGTAGTGATTGACGCTGTTTATAAGCCGCACTCCCACTTGGGCATGGTTATTAGTCATCAGTACAATATCAAATAATTCGTGTTCTTCGGGATACAGATCACGGAGTCTAGCATTGACGTTCTGCAGGGCCTGTAGGTTACAAACACGAGCATGTGTGTGTAAGAGGGCCAGGCAAGGTGAGCGCCGGGAGTCTGGAGAGAAGGGATTTCATCAGGGTCAAGGTCAAGCTCTGAAGACGCTTTCCTGAGAGGTAGGGCTCCCCGTAGGTGAGGTGATGTCATTCATTTCTGTACTGTACGCCCCTCACACATCGGACTTCGGCTCACGATTAGTGAATCCATGGTAATATTTATTGTCATCGTTAACATTTGGTCTACTAGCATTGTCTCTGTTGAGTAGGCAGAGATAAGGTGAGGATAGCCCTGTTACAACTTTGTTTTGTTTTGTTAAGGCTGATGATTATTTTATTACTTTTCAACTATAATTCACATTCAGTGTCAGTTGATACCAGCAGCAGAGTGGTCAGACAATATAATTCCTGAAGTGATCCCCTCTCCCGCCCCCCCCATAATTCTAGTATCTACTTGGCGCCATACATATGTATTACAATTTTATTGACTACATTCCCTATGCTATACTTTATATCTCCATGAATATTTTGTTATTACCAATTCATATTTCTTAATCCCTTCCCCTTTTTTACCCAGCCCCCCCCCCAAAGCCCCTTCCCTCTGGCAACCCTTAATTTGTTCTCTGTATCTATGTGTCTGTTTCCTTTTTGTTTTACTTATTTTACTTTGTTCTTTAGATTGCACATGTATGCGAAATCAGGGAATTTGTCTTTCTCTGCCTGACTTGTTTCACTTAGCACACTTTATAGTCCCTCCATGCTGTTGCAAATGGTAAGATTTCATTCTTTTTTTTACAGCCAAGTAATATTCCACGGTATATATGTACCACATCTTCTTTATCTAATTGACTATTTATGGGCACTTGGGTTGATGATTTTGTTTTTATTGTGAAAAACATGGAATGCTCCATGAATTTGCACAGTTAACCTTGCACAGGGGCCATGCAAGGTTAACTGTCTGTATTGTTCCATTTTTAGTGTATGTGTTGCCAAAGACCACTTTGTCCATTTCTAACCAGGAGTCTTCAGAATAGGTGTGTGGTTTCCTCCCTTGCCCAACACAGACTTTCTTACTTACAACGGAGATGTCGTTTGTTTCTGCCTGGTTATGATGGTCCTGTGTAATATTTGTGTAAATTATATGGTATAGGGGATCACAGTGAAAGGGCTATACATCCTGTATAAGTTTAGATAACTGTACTTCATTAAAATCATGACCCTAAGTGCCAAGAACATCTTGATTTTTTTTTTTTTAATATGCTAGGTTTGGGGCAAAAGCAGCAAAAGTGAATTTCATCTCATTTTAAGGAGATGTTTTATTCTGCTAGTGCTTGTAATTGTAATTTCATCTTTTATTTTATTTAAAAAAATTTTTTCTGGCTACTGCTCCTACTGAGGAGGGAACTGGTCTCATGGTTAGGACTCCACTTAGGAAAGCACAGCCCCTCAGACCTAGGCTGGGCCCTCCCTCAGCAATCTGGGGGCCTCTGTGAAAGCAGAAACCGGACTGGGGTCAATTCCAAAGGCAAGAAGGACCAAGGTGGGCCAGGGCTGGGGAGGGAACCTGGAACCTGGAGGAGACAGATCCCCAGGCAGGCCTGTGTCCTCCCAGTACCTTGACAAAGCGGAAGGCGGGTCCCGGGGTCAGGATGACGTTCTCATTGCTGAGCTGGTACTCCATGTACTTTTCCAGGCCCTCCTCCTCGTAGACTTTCCTGCCATCCACCATGTTGAACAGAGCCCGGGAGGACACAGCAATGGTGAGGGCGTGCTTGGGTTTGGCCTGCAGACAGAGGGGCCGGGGACAGGGGTGGTCACACAGGCGAGAAGCGGTCGGGAATAGGACTCATCCCAGGGCAAGGTGGGAAGGACACAGATGGGCCCTTGCTTGGGACACTGGGATGCTGGAAACAGCTAAGGCCTGGACCACCTCCCCGCCTCTACCTCCCACCATCTACTCCCCACTCCATCACCACCACCGCCACCATCACCACAATCACCACCACCACCACCACCATCACCCTCCCACCTCCACCTCCCACCCTCTATGGCCCTACTCCCCACAATACCACCACCACCACCATCCTTACCACCACTAACACCACCATCACCATAACCACAATCACTACTACCACCACCAATACCATAACCACTGTCACTACCACCACCACCATCACCAACAACCACCACCACCACCACCATCACCCTCCCACCTCCACCTCCCACCCTCTACGCCCCTACTCTCCACACTATCACCACCATCACCACCACTAACACCACCATCACAATAACCACCATCACTACTACCACCACCAATACCATAACCTCTATCACTACCACCACCACCATTACCACCACCACCACCATCACCACCTCCCACCTCCACCACCACCTCCACCACCATCACCACCACTAACACCACCATCACCATAACCACCATCACTACCACCACCACCAATACCATAACCACTATCACTACCACCACCACCATTACCACCACCATCACCAACAACCACCACCACCACCATCACCACCTCCCACCTCCACCTCCCACACTCTCCTCCCCTACTCTCCACCCCATCACCACCACCATCACCACCACCATTACCGCCACCACCACCACCACCACCACCACCATCACCAACAACCACCACCACCACCACCACCATCACCACCTCCCACCTCCACCTCCCACACTCTCCTCCCCTACTCTCCACCCCATCACCACCACCATCACCACCACCACCACCACCACCACCACCACCACCACCACCACCACCGAGGCTGCAAGAGGGGCTTTGGGATGCACGTGGACTTCCCTCCAGCATGGAGAGGAGAGATGCTGGAGGGGCATGGGCTCTGGGGCTGTGCAGAGGCAGAGGCGGGCCCAGGGCACCAGGCTCTGTAGGCTCTGCTCACCGGCCGGGGGCGTGAGCAGCCCGGGTTCTTCTCGTACAGTGTCCTCACCGATGACCAGTAGGCCTCCTCGTCGTCATCATCATCCCGCGGCCGAGGCACGTCAGACATGTAGTCCCGTTCCTGGGTGTTGTAGGGGCTCCGGCGCTGAGAGTAGGACTTCCATTCCGAGGGGGGCGTGCGCGGGTAATCTCGTTGCTGTGGCTCCCGGGGGTCCCTCGGGGAGTCCCGGGGGTCCCGGGTGTCCCGGGCGTCCCGGACATCCCTGGGATCCCTAGGATCCCTAGGATCCCTGGGATCCCTGGGATCCCTGGGATCCCTGTCCCTGTCCCTGTCCCTGTCCCTGTCTCTGTCCCTGTCCCTGTCCCTGTCCCTGTCCCTGTCACGCGTCGTGCTGTGGCTCCAGTTGTCATGGCTCTCATGCATCTTGATGCTGCGCCGGGTTGAGGTCTGAGACTGGGGAGACTGGGGTTGCGTCTGGGGCTCCGGGAGCGTGGAAGGATAGGAGTCCACGGGCGCTGGGGGCATGGGAATTGTGGGCGTGTTGGCGCGGACCGACAGCTCCTGCTGGGACTCCTGCTGGCTGTGGTTGCTGGAGGAAGTCCGGGAGGTTGTGGAGCTTGTGGGGGCCTGGAGCAAGAAAAAAATGGGTGTCTGAGATGCACTCTGATCTTGGGACCCCTGCCCCCCAACCCACCAGGAGGCAAGGAGCTGTCCCCTGGCCTCTGGTCCTTGCCTAGCTTTTCATTGTCTCCTGGTTCACCTCAGCTCTTTTATTTCTATTTTTTTTAATCTCTCTAACTAGAGGCCCGGTGCACAAAATTTTTGCATAGGGTGGAGGGGGGGGTGTCCCTCAGCCTATCCTGTACCCTCTCCAATCTGGGACCCCTCAAGGGATGTTCACTGGGATTGGGTCTAAACGGACAGTCGGACATCCCTCTCACAATCCAGGGCTGCTGGCTCCCAACTGCTCGCCTGTCTGCCTTCATGATTGCCCCTAACTGCTTCTGCCTGCCAGCCTGATCAACCCCTAACCACTCCCATGCCAGCCTCATTGATGTCTAACTGCTCCCGTGCCAGCCTGTTTGCCCCCAACTTCCCTCCTCTGCCGGCCTGGTCACCCCTAACTATCCTCCCCTGCAGGGTTGATCGCCTCCAACATGCTCTCCCTTGCAGACCTGCTCCCTCTCAACTGCCCTCCCTTGCAGGCCTGATGCCTCCCAACTGCCCTCCCCTGCTGGCCATCTTGTGGTGGCCATCTTGTGTCCACATGGGGGCAGCTGTTGTGTGTTGGAGTGATGGTCAATTTGCACATTACTCTTTTATTAGGTAGGATAGAGGCCAGGTTCACGGGGTGGTGGTGGTGGTGGGGTTATGGGGTTATGGGAGGGTGTGGTGGCTGGTTTGCCCTGAAGGATGTCCCGGATCAGGGATCAGGGTAGGGATTCCCTTGGGGCATGGGGCAGCCTGTGCAAGGGGCCTATGGTGGTTTGCAGGTCAGCCACACCCCCCAGCGACCCAAGCTGAGGCCCTGGTATCTGGAATTTATTTACCTTCTACAATTGAAACTTTGTAGCCTGGAGCAGAGCCAAGTCTCCTGCTCCTTCTGTGGCTGCCAACATTTCTGTTTGAATTTGTTTACCTTCTATAATTGAAACTTAGTATTCTTGAGTGGAGGCCTAGGCCTGCCAGGGCAGGTGGAAAATTTGGCTTCCTCTGTTTCCAGGGGCAACCCTAGCTTGCTCTCTCCTGCTCCATGCTGCTGCCATTTTTCTTGGGATTTATCTTCTATAATTGAATCTTTGTATCCTTGGGTGGAGGCCTAGGCCAGCCAGGGTGTATGGAAAGCTTGGCTTCCTCTATTGCCGGGAAAACCCAAGCCTCTCAACTGCTCTCTGTGGCTGTAGCCATCTTGGTTGGGGTTGATTTGCATACTAGCTCTGATTGGCTTGTGGGAGTGGCTGGTGGGCATGGCTTGTGGATGTAGAGGAGTGATGGTTCATTTGCATATTACTCTTTTATTAGGTGGGATTATCTTTATTGATCCTTCTTTTTCTGTTACCTCAGCTTCTGCTCACAGCTCATTCATTTTTTTAAATTTTTTTATTCATTAAGGTGTTACATATTTGTCCTCAACCCCCCATTACCTTCCCAACCTCCCGACTCATGCCTCCTTCCCCCTGTTGTCTTTGACCACTGACTAGGCTTATATGCATGCATACAAGTCCTTTGGTTGATCTCTCCCCCTTACCCTCACGCTCCCCTACCTTCCCTCTGAGACACCTCAGCTCTTTTAAGTGGGGCTTCAAGAGGCTTAGACATTTCAAGGCCCCAGATATTAGTCGTTTCTGTTAAATGGACGCGGACACAGTCAGCTTTCATTGCCCCCCTCCCCGGTTACTCTTTTTTAGTAGCTGGGGCACAGGCTCTCTTTCTTACCCTTAGCAGATGGCACACCCTTTGCAAAATGCTGTCATTTGACTTCTGTAAGGAGTCTTGCCCAGTCAGAGACTTCCAGGGAAGTTTGAGTAAGGGGTCTTGCTTGCCACTGCCTCCATCTCTGACCTCTGGTTAACCCCATGAACACCTAGATCAGATGTTCCCCACAAAGGACTCTACAGAGCACCTTGGAGACATCTCTTTGCCCTGTGACTAAGGTGTGATCGCTGGAGGCTGCTAGGCTGCATAGCCCAGGGTCTCCCTTCCACCGGCAGGGCTTTGGGTGTCTGCAGAACTCCAGAGAGAGTAACATTTGTAAGTAGGAAGGAACCATTCTAGACATAGCTCTCCTTTACTAAGGTGTGCAATAAATCATCAGGCATCCATATGTTATTTCCGTTGTTATGAATGTTTCACATATTTTGAAAGGCATTTTCTTGGTTCGATTATTGAGCCAGTCTGCACAGAGCTAGATGGATGGATGGGAAGGCAAGTTTTCCCAGTGGCTGGATCTATGCAACCCGCACTCTGCAACCAAGAACTGAATCTCAAAATGAACTTTTTCTTCTTACGTGGCCAGGCTTACTACGAAAGGGCCCAGAGCACTACACAATCTAAGACTCTTCAGCAATTTATCTTCATTGTTGACTTTTCCAACTTTTGTTCTTACTTTTGTGTACTCCACAGTTTTGTGGAAGGGAGAGAGGAAGGGAGAAACCATCAAGTTGAATCATTTCAGGGTTAAAGATGTAGTGACCTTGGATTTTAATCTTGCTCGGTTAGTATTATTAGTGTGAAATCTTAGGCAAGTTATTCTATGTGGTTTTTCTTTTTTCAGCTGTAAAGTAAGTGTTATGGGAGGGCAGGGCAGTATAAGTATATAGAACAGGGGCTGGCACATAGAAAGCATCAACGAATGTTAACCATCATCAGAAGTATTATTACTGTTGTTACTATTATGCTACCATGTACTCCATCCTTTCATCCCCATCTCTACCTTAAGAATGGTGCTCTTGCTTCTGGAATCTTCTATGGATGGGACTCTGGAGGTTGTGTTCCTTGAAGTTCCAGACCACTGGTTTCGCACGACGTACCCTCGAGCCTCTGTCTTCGATACTTCTTGTGGTCCCTTTTGAGGAGAGAAGAGATCCAGGGGTGTAATATGCCACCACCCAACCCTCCCATGCTCGTGCCTACAGAATAGCCAAGTGCAGCTAAACAAAGCAAACCCCACTGAGGAGATCACTGGCCACTATCACCCTTAATTCAATCTGGCCTAGTCCTCACTTCATTGAGGATCAATAAAGTGGGGATATATCTGGAAGAGCATTCAAAAGCAAGAAACAAATCTGACATCTCATCTTTTTTTCACCTGTCACTCTTCAATGGTCCTTCGTAGAGTTGACCATTGTTTCTCCCTTTCCCCACATTCCCCCTTAAGAACAAGCCCATGAACAGATGCTAAAAAGACATATCCCCATTTTTGACCAGACTTAAAAGATGAGGGCAGCTGGTCCCTGAACAAGGCTGTCACGGGGCTCCAAGGTGTAAGAGGGAATAGAACACTCCAGCACTCCCTCTGAGAGGAACCACACTGAAGGAGGCCACGGAGAGGCGAGGGGAAGAGTTTCTGTGTCCCACACCCTCCCCCTCACCCAGACTGTCTGTGGCTCCCCTACAAAGTCAGTAGTTGGATCTCTGCTCACCCTGGGCATTCTGTCCAGCTGGCCCTTATTCCAAAACAGGCACATGTGAATGTAAACACGTATTATGCGGCAGGGGGCAAGAAGGAGTGTTCCCTGAGCTTCACTAGGGTTGTGTCTACACGACAGATGAGGACGCACGGGGCAACATCTCAGCCAGTGATTTGGATTGACTGCACGCCTCATCTGAAAGATTGGGCAGAAAATAGTCAATGCGATGGCCAGACTCCCCGGCCCTCCCTGATTTGAACAAAGACCAGTCTCCTCCCAAAGGCTGAGCAGAGGAGATGGCTATGGTTTCTACATCATATTTTCTGTGGGAACACGGGGATGTGTACTGTAGGGAAGGCAGGGACCAGCTTTCTCCTAGCTTTTACTTAACCTCTCCATGAGGGATGTTAGGTATCCCTTAATACAAACCTCAATAGCTCAGTCTCCCAGATCTCCCTTACCCAGAATATTTCTATTATGTTTTCTGCTTATTTAAAAATTCTCTCATCAACTATAAAACGGTCAACTCACCTGAGTGTTGAGGCGCACTGATTTTTCAGATTCCCGTCTTTTCTCTGTTTCTAGATTGTCTTTTGGGTATTTTGTTGCAGACTCATTCTAAATATAGAAACGAAGAATGTTTATTAATTTTAATCTGGAGGGCATTAGAAACCTGGGACTTGGGGACAAAAGGATAAGTTAAAATTAGCATTCATCTCTTTTCTGATAAAAATTATGCATGTATAAAGTTTGACATTTTTTTGCCCTGATCTGCTAAGCATGAGTAAAAACAATTCAAAGGACTATATAATTTTTTTAAAGTTTTTAAAAATATATATTTTTATTGATTTTCCACATAGAGAGAGAAGGGAGAGGGATAGAGAGCTAGAGACGTCGATGAGAGAGAATCATCGACCAGCTGCCTCCCCCTACTGGGGATGTGCCACAACCAATGTACATGCTCCTGACTGGAACCCAACTTCGGACCCTTCAGTTCTCAGACCGTTGCTCTATCCACTGAGCCAAACCGGTTTCAGCGGACTATATAATTTTAAAATTTGTAATATGGCCCCTAGCAGGTTTGGCGCAGTGGATAGAGTGTCAGCCTGCCGACGGAAGGGTGTCAGGTTTGATTCCAGTCAAGCATATGTGCCTGGGTTGTGGGCTCCATCCACAGTAAGGGGCATATAAGGAGGCAGCCAAACAATGATTCTCAGCATTGATGTTCCTATCTTCCTCTCCCTCTCTCTTCCTCTCTGAAATCAGTAAAAAAAGAAAAAAAAAAGTTCTTAAAAATCGTAGTATGTGGTATGTTGGGAAGAATTATCCAGAGGTGTGTTTTCACCTCTTAAAGCTAACGTATGAGCCTTTCCTCCCTCGGTGCTGATTTATGGGATGGACTTATACTGTATACGTTAATCTCCTTTTCTCCCCTCTGATCCTTTACTTTTCCCTCCATTTTCCCTACTTGGAGTAGGGAAATAATTTGACATTTCATCTGAAATAATTCCATCATTTCAGAGAAGCCCCAGAGGTCAATGAAGGACAGATATCTAACGTTCGTTGACGCTTTGGTACGATTCTAGGATGTCTACTTCACTCACCTTCTTTTTCTGTTTCAGAGATGTTTGACTCATTTCTTTAACTATTGAAATTCTTTTGCTGTTATGCAGGTGTTCATCTCCCCAGCGCCATTTTCTGTTTCTTCTGTTGCTCAGTCTAGGCATGCATAGAATGTCAAATTTATGACATCACATGTGACTCCATAGTAACAAACTGACTGGGAATACATGACTATAAAATGTGACTTATTCATATGTGAGTACATCCACTCATCATCATTGCCTGGGTCTTTAGGGATTGATATTTGAACTCCCAAATATTTAATGTGTAGCAATATTAATACTACGACTTGCTTTTAAAATATCTTTTAGCATTACTGTATCACTCAGCACATAAATCCCATATATGGCTATACATTTTCTGGTTCTGTGAAAATTAATGACAAACCCATTTGTGGACCCAATCATTTATGATTGTTCATCCTGACAGAGTTTGGAGAACTTTGTGCAAATATAGAGGCGATTTTTGCCAGCTGAGAATTTGTTCTAGATATGGAGGTTAGACTTCAGTTTAGCTTTAGTGTTTGGTGTTTCTTTCGCAGCAAGACCATCTTTGTTTCACAAGGTCAAAGCATTTTCCCTTTGGCCAGACAGTGTGATAGAATGATACTTACACCATCTGTCCTGCTGTTCTTCTTATCCTTAAACATTTAAACACACATATGTCCCTTCTGTGTACTCGCAGAGAAGAATATGTAAAATCTAACCCCTAGCTTGGGTTTATAGGCTCCAATAATGTTGGTCTAGTTCTGATTTTACCTTTACCCAAGTTCCATGCATTTGAGTTGGTCAAATCATCATGGGTTGAGACAGATTTCTGGACTCTCTTCAACGGAGCTGAAGCTTAGTTTGGATATCAGGAGTGGTTTTAGGCAGCCTCAACCAAAGTCCTCTAAGGGGTCTTCTAGAGAATAAAACATGCAGGTTCCAGGTCACACTGCTGGGTTTCAATCCTTTCACGTCCCATATCTCATAGCAATCCTGGGCAGGCTGTTTAATTCTAATAAGTCTCAATTTCCCCATAAGATGGAGATAATAATGGTATCAACATCAAATGATAGCTGTGACAGTTGAAATAATATGAAGTATTTAAGACAGTGGTTGGCACGCATAAGTTTTTAATCCATGTTAGCTATTGCTTTTATTTCTATTTTTGCCGCAGCTACATTGTAGAGTTTAAAGAGAAAATTCTTTAATTCCCTCCCATTGCAATCTAGGAACAGAATTTTAAAATTACTTACTATTTGTGTGCTTCTATAACCAAACAATTATCAGTTTAATGACTCTTTTCCATAGTGTTAGTGACAGAGTGAGAGGGCAGGCAGTAGAATAGCAGTTGGGAACAAAAGCTGGAGAGCTCTGAGACTCAAGTTCTACAAATTAGAACAGGAAGACTTTACAGAGATGAGAGCTTGAGAGAGCATTTGGTTTCTGACTGGTCCTTCTAGCCTACACCCACAAACAGCTTTTGCTTCGGGTCTCTTCCATGTAATTCAGCATTTATGTAGTCAGTAAGTTCCTTAATTATTGATCTTCTCCAATCACATGCAGCCTAGAATAGAATATGAGGCTAATGACTATTTTAAGTTATTTTATGTATTGAGATATACATATATAACTTATTATTTTATTCAAAATGATAAGAGTGGCATTAAAGAATGATTTGTGTGTTTTTTTCCAGATTTTATTTGTTTTTAAAAATTATTTTCTAATTCTTAACTTTGTTACTGAGCATGGAAATCTACACATGCATGCAGGTGGCTTTATTAGCCAGGGTTCTCCAGAGAAACAGAATCAATAGGGTATCTATTATCTATCTATCTATGTATCTATCTATCTATCATCTATCTATCCATCTATCTATCTATAATTATCTATCTATTACCTACCTATCTGAATATAAATATAGACATGTAGATATATAGGCATATAAAAAGAGATTTATAATGGGAATTGGTTAATGTGATTATTAAGGGTGAGAAGTCTCACAGAATGTCATCTGCAGGCTGAAGAAGCAGGGAAGGTAATGGTGTGATTCAGTCTGAGTGTGAAGTGCAGAAAACCAGCCGGGATGATGGTATGCATCCCAGTCCGAAGGTCAAAGGCCTGAGACTCTGAGGGGATGTTTGTTGAAGTCCTGGAGTCTGAAGGCCCACGGGCCAGGAGCGCTGATGTTCCAGGGCAGGAGGAGAAGCTGGATGTCTCATTCAGTAAGGGAGAGTTTTCCCTCCTCCAACTGGTTGTTCTGTTTGGATCCTCAAGAGATTGGATGCTGCCTGCCCACACTGATGAGAGCAACCTTCTTTACTTAGTTTACTGATTCAAATGCTGATCGCTTCCAGAAGTACACACACACACACACACACACACACACACACACACACAGAGGAATAAACTTTTAGCAGCCATCCGGGCATCCCTTAGCGCAGTCCAAGTTGACATAAAATCAACCATCACAGCAGGGTGTTTTTTGTTGGGCTTAGACTCTTCTCTACATGAGTTCAACCTCGGTAACAAAGCCAACATGCAACAGAATTGTGACCTTTCCGTGCAGCCTTTCCAAGGCACCAAAAATTGGTTTTGATAATGAAATTATCTTTGTTGGTTCTGGTTGTGGATAATTTTTTATTTTATTTTATTATTTATTATTTTATTTATTTTTTAAAATTTCTGTATTGATTAAGGTATGAGCCTAACCAGTGGTCAAGGACAATAGGGGAGTGGGGACATGAGGGGAAGGGGGATTGGAATGGGGGGTTGAGGATAATTTTTTTTAAAGGAGCTCCTTAAAAGGCATTTTGGAATACCACAAACATGGGAACATGTTAGCAAGCACTCTCCATCCATTTTGAAAACTGTTTTTGATTCTTGCCGCAGTTACTGAGAGGAATATACCCATTCCCTTGGCAGTGTGAAGGAGTACTGTAGAGTAGTTTGTAGGACATGGTGTACATGCAGACACTCTTGCCAAAAGCTGATAAGTGGCAATTCCTTGCCCAAAATGTGGACTGGGGCAGATGTGCCTATATGTAGGCTCTGCCAGTGGCATGTATGCCAGCATTCTGCTTATGGAGGTCAAGGTGGCAAAGTACAAAACCCAGGAAGGCTATCCAGAGAGGAGAGAATGCCATCCAGAATTCACCAGTGCAGAACGGTTGTGTGGAAGTTCTTATTTCTCGAGTCGGTCCATCCTGATTATACCCTGCAAGACTCAGGCATTACCTGGATTCAGAGGGCCAGGGAGCTGTGTGTGTGGCCCCTGGAGCGAATGTGTTTGGTGGGTTAGAAAACAAAATACAACTAGACACTTGAGATTTAGAAGAATACTTTTGAGAAATTGTCTGGGGTCAGTCTTAAAGGTATTAAAGGCCTATAAAACATAAGGCCTTGAAAACAGCAGTGCCAATTAATTTCTGTGTAGACGAGGGCTCTGAGCTTTAACTCTCCCATCTGTAAAACAGGAATTAAATGTACTCTACGTTGCACAATTTTTGTTGTAAAACTTGAATAAAATCACGCAACTGAAAGGACATAGCACGATTTCCGGTAAGTTTTTAACAACACATACCTCCAAGGCAATTTTCATTAAAAAAACAAACAAACAAACAAACAAACAAACTCTGCATGTTGCGCAGGGAGAAAGGTTAGTGGGAAGATGGCCGAAGGGCTTGAACGTCAGGCAGGCGACACACAAAGGGGTGACCTCTTTCCCACAAAGGCTCGTGTCAAATTGGGTCTTGCTCTTAAAAAACATAAAAAAATAAATAAAAAATATATCATGAGGCATTTTTTTCCACTTTTCATTCAGCTTAGCCAAAATGGTCCACGCTCACCTCTTCCCCCCCCCCCCCTCCGTCCTGCCTTCAACACTCACTTTCCTAAGCAAAGTTAACAAATGATCCCATTTCTCCCATTAGGAACAGCCATTAGCAAGACTGTTCGACACTCAGCAGCATGCACCGAACCCTAATTAGCCCAGCGCCGCCCGCCGCCCCCTCACAATGCACACCTTTCTTTCCCCGCGCCTGCCCCGGCCCCCCTAAAAGCCACATTGGGGGGGCTCCCTTCTCAGCCCGCTCTCCCTCACGTCATTAATCAGCCGGCCAGGCCTCATCCAAGGGGAACAACATTATCCCGTTTCCTGTTGCATGCCGGCCAGATGCACGAGTGCTAAGCAGGACTTCCACGTGTGTGTGTCCTCCTCGCGTTCCCGTCACCTCCGTGGCTGCACCTGGAGCCACGGTGCGCGGGGCTCGGCCGTCCCGGGTTTCTCACTGGCCGTGGGTGAGCTGTCTGGTCTCTGCGACGTCCTGTCCGCCGAGGACTCTGCTCTCCAGATGCGGGCCTGGCGTAGGGCAAAGCAGGGCAATGACTCCTGGCCTGCGACCCGGAGCTTGCTGTCCATCCCTTTGCCCAGAGAAGCCACGATCGGAGAGGGATGGAGGGGACAGGGAGACTTTCTCTATTACCACGTTTCCACGAAAATAAGACATCCTCTGAGAATAAGACCTCCTTACAGGTTTCTTCCTTCTGAGTGAGATATAAGGCATCCCCCCCCCCCAAAAAAAAAATAAATAAATAAGGCCCCAGGATTCACAGTGTGTCTGCTTTGTGTTGACAACTACCTTACTACCGTACCGTATACAGGCAATACATTTCCTTTATTTTCATTGAACAATCAATGTGTACCGTATTCTTCTTCATGGAAACATAAGACACCCCCCGAAAATAAGACCTAGCCAAAAATTAATATAAGACACCACTGTCTTATTTTCGAGGAAACAGGGTAGGTGGCTTTAAAAGAGAAAAAAAATGACAAAGAAGAAAAGAGCCCTGACCGGTTTGGCTCAGTGGATAGATAGAGCGTCGGCCTGCGGACCAAAAGGTCCCGGGTTCGATTCTGGTCAAGGGCATGTACCTTGGTTGCGGACACATCCCCAGTAGGGGGTGTGCAAGAGGCAGCTGATGGATATTTCTCTCTCATCGATGTTTCTCACTCTCTATCCCTCTCTCTTCTCACTGTAAAAAATCAATAAAATATATTTAAAAAATGTTATAAAAAAAAAAAGAAGAAGAAAAGAGAGGGCTGAGCGCCTACGTGTACACACACATCACGCTGCCCCTGCACTGTCACCACCAACCTTTCTCCTGCCAGTGGGCGGCAGGGCCAGGAGCTCCCCGGCGGGCGGTGGGCTCACATCCTTGCAATGGGCAGCCTGTTGCCTAGCAACAGCGCGGTGGTCTGCAGGTTCTGGGAACGCCAAGTGCCGCCGCCGCCCAGGGGTCTCTGCACGTTGCGTAACCTCACGGATTTGTAGGATTTGTAGCAGAGGAATGATAATAACCCCGACCTCACAGAGAGAAGGGGAAACGCGGAACCTGGAGGCGGCGGCGCGATGCCTGGCACCGAAGAGCCGCTCAGGACCAACCCATCCTCGTCCCGGGGCCCCTGCCTCCCCATTCACCTGTACAAACACGGCGCAGGGCCTCCGGGGAGGGCTGGATCTGGACCGTGTGACCCCCCGGGGGGGACCTTGCCCTGAACCCCAGTGCCCCGCGAGCAGCAGACCCGGAGTCTTGTCTCTGTGTTTGCTTTGGGCCTGCTTTTTATTTGGGGTCTGTGTGATTTCCTGGCAGCGGCCCCGCTGGTGGTGAGAAAATGTGTGTGTTTGCTCTTCCAGGAGCAAGCAGCTTGTTTCCAGGGGCGCCCCTCCCCCAAGGCCGCTGCAGAATGTGGGTCAGCCAGGCATGCCCCTCGGGCAGCGCCCTTCACAGGAGAGCCCCCGGCGTAGGCCAGCTCGGATTCGGTATTCTTCATGACGCACGCGGACACAATTGTTGTTTGTGACCCTTTTTTCAGTTTTTGAAGTTTTGGCTTTGAGATTAACTTTCCTGCCCCCCTGCCCCCGTCCCCCCGCTGGTCAGTCCCCGTGGCTGCCCACGTCTTCTTAAAAGTAAAATAACAGCTCGCTTCTGCTCCTACTTCCTGTTCTGTAAGCGGCACCACCAGCTTCCTGGAAGCTCATGTTCAATCTAGGATGTTTCATAGACTGCTGCATCTGCCCTGTCACATCAAGCCACTCCTCAGCATCTTTTTTTAATATAATATATTTTTATTGATTTTCTACAGAGAGGAAGGGAGAGGGATAGAGAGCTAGAAACGTCGATGAGAGAGAAACATCGACCAGCTGCCTCCTGCACACCCGCCACTGGGGATGTGCCTGCAACCAAGGTACATGCCCTTGACTGGAATCAAACCCGGGACCTTTCAGTCCGCAGGCCGACGCTCTGTCCACTGAGCCACACCGGTTTCGGCATCCTCAGCATCATTTACTTGAGTTTCTTAATATTTTTCAAATCCAGTGAGGTCCTCCCATTGCATCTGCTTTCAAAAGTAGCCTCAAGGGGGAGATGCGGCTACTTCCCCCGCACCAAACTCCTCTTTTACTAATGCAGACAGGAACGCTTTAGAACTGCCATGCTCACGGCAGCTCTCACCAGAATCGGATGCTGCGGTGGCGACATTGTGTACATCCTACCAAACACCTTCCGTGACACTCGGTCATCTTTGTGTCTGTCTCTCCTGCGAGCCCTTGGCTATATGCGGTGCTCTGATGCTCAACACTGTCCTCCCTCCTCACAGGCCTCACTAAATGCTCTGGAGGAAAGAAGGATGGGGCGCTGACCTCTGAAATGAGTGGCTTCCCCTTTCTCTGGGCCATCCGGCCGGTTCACGCCCAGATCTGACCTCACGTGTGAAACCGCTGAACAGAAAGGAAGGGCCGGGCACTCGTTTCTGAACTGGGAGCTGCAAGGCAACAGATGCATTCTGTGCAAAAACATAGATTTAAGAAACTTGTAGGTGCCAGATGAGTGCTTCGTGTGTTTATCTTATTTCAGCTTAGCAACACCCCAGCCAGGAAGGAAATAGGAATCTCACTTTGAAGAGGCAAGTTTCATGGGCGCTAAGTAACTTTCTAGGGAAAGAAAAAAAAAGAAGGAACCAAAATCCAAACTCGGATCAGTCTAACTTCAAACTTGAACTCTTTTCTTTTTAATATATGTTTTATTGTTTTTTTTTTTTTTTTTTTTTTTTTTTTTTTTTTTTTTTTTTTTTTTTTTTTACAGAGAGGAAGAGAGAGGGATGGAGAGTTAGAAACATCGAAGAGAGAGAATCATCGATCAGCTGCCTCCTGCACACCCACCCCCTACTGGGGATGTGCCTGCAACCAAGGTACATGCCCTTGACCGGAATCGAACCTGGCACCCTTCAATCAGCAAGCTGACGCTCTATATCCACTGAGCCAAACCGGTTTCGGCAAACTTGAACTCTTTTTGCTATGTGATTACCCAAGAGTGTTTGAACGATAGCAGAGCTCTTCCAGGTAGAAAAATCGAGAACAAAGACGTTAACTAACAGGTGAAATTCGCTGCGGGGCATCCCCCAAAAAGAGTGAAGCTATCAAGTCAGTCCAATGGTGAATCCAAAAGGTTATTATATTGGGGAGGAAGTGTGACAATTCTGCGGGGACGGCAGGCTTTTTGAAAGAATGGATTGATAGAGTAGATGAGATTTCAGAGACCACGAAGAGAAAGGGACCCATTTTACAGATGAGGAAGCCAAGGTCCAGAAAGAAGAAAGAACTTCAAGCCACCCAGCAAGTCGATGATGCATTCGGGATGCGCTACCGGGTCTCCCTGTCTCCTCCTGCTAAATCTAGCTGCTCTCTTTTCGCTTCATTTTCTCTTAGGTGAGTCCACCTTTCTTATTTGCTTCAACCAAGTGCCTATTGGGGAATCAGCTTTGCAATGAAGCCTTCTAGGGCTCTGGAGGACCAGCGGCAAGAGGTGTGTCTGGGGTTAGCAAAACATTTCTGTCTTTCCCTGTCTCTCTGTGTCTCCGTCTTGCTCTCTGCTATGGATGGAGGCCTCGTCCGTCCCCGGGTGCAGACAGAGGTCAGAGCACGCCTGCACGTGAATGTGACCTTCAGCGTTCCACACTCCTTATTACGGCGCATATGTTCCGAGGCTCGGTGTCATATTATGCAGCGCTCACTGATAAATAGTAAGCAGAGAACGGACGGGTATGACTATGAAGAGGGAGAAAATGTCCAGATGTTAGTAGCTCATAATGTTTTAATTTGGAGTAGTGCTCTTGCCCAGCGCCATCACCAGAGGTTTGTCTTTGGTTTATTTGTGTTATCACAACAGTGACGATGGAGTTAAATGCGGCCTTTGAAGAGAGGATTTTGGGTTGTTTCATTTATATTCTACTGTTCTTTCATGAAACATTTCTAAATATTCACAGGGCCCGGTTCTTACAAAAATAAATCAGATAAACCCAGGGTTCTTGCCAAGTCAAATATCTACAGTTTCTGGTAATTATGTAATTTCCAACTCTGCTGCAGTAACTATTGCTGATAAGTCAATCGTCATAAAGAGAAATGTTCCAGACCAATCTTTATTAGTGTGTCCTTCGCTGATATATGCAGTCTTTTTTTTAAGCAGAGTTGTAACTTTTTTTTTTTTTTTGGTCCCTGGTGAATAGCTTCTCATCATAACAGTTTATATCTGGGTAATGTCATAGTAAAATGTGAAAATGGTAAATTAAAACCCATGAAATTAGGCTCCGCTGTTATTAATAAAAGGCCGCTCTGGTTTTCACCATCCTGTTATGATGGCACTGTCCTGTGAGGCAGCTTCTCGGTAATGTGTTTCTGGCAGCCCGCGCGTTGATTTGGCCCAGACAAAAGCAATATTTAGAGAGTTAGTCTGTGGAACTTCTCTGGGAAAAGGGAATCTGAGAATCCTGTGCTAATTTAAATACCTCCTCGGCACTGAGGCTAAACACAGTATTGATCAGAACAGGCCTCTGTGGAGACAGGAACCGTGCTATTAGGTAGGACGGGTATGAAATACATGCACTGAACGTAGCAGCGTGCACTCTGTCTTCCAGTCACATCTTTGGGGTGCAGAGAGACACTGTGGGAAACCCTCTTCCTGGAGGCTGACTCTCCTCTGAAGTGAGAGCTCACGTGCCATGAACTTACTTTATCGGGGTCCTTAGAGTTCTGTGGAATATTTTTGCTCACATTATCGCATCCATTTCCTGTAACAGGCCTAGGGCCATGGTCGGCAAACTGCGGCTCGCGAGCCACATGTGGCTCTTTGGCCCCTTGAGTGTGGCTCTTCCACAAAACACCACGGCCTGGTCGAGTCTATGTTGAAGAAGTGGTGTCAATCGTTGTCCTGTTGATATTTGGCTCTGTTGACTAATGAGTTTGCCGACCACTGGCCTAGGGCGTTGTATATCAGGAAGGCAACACTCACACGAGGCCCTGACCTGTGCTCCTTACAGTGCCTCTAGTAAGTAGAAGCCCTGGGACTCACCCACACTTCCTGCCTCTTGACCACTTTCCACCCCGCCCTGAGCTAAAGGAGGGAGGTGGGAGGTCCTTTTGTGATGCACAGCAATAGTTGTACTCCCCTGGGGGAGATACTCAGTGGATTAACCCAGCTTTCATCTCTGGGAAGGGAAAGTAGCTTGACACAGTGATCTTAATATGTTTTTATTGATTTCAGAGAGGAAAGGAAGAGGGAGCTAAAAACATCTATGATGAGAGAGAAGCATTGATGGGCTGCCTCCTGTATGTCCCCTAGCAGGGGATGGAGCCTACAATCCGGGCATGTGCCCTGACCAGGAATCGAACCATGGCCTCCTGGTTCTTAGGTCGATGCTCAACTACTGAGTCATGCTGACTGGGCGAGTAGATAGCTTTTGCGATTTAGGGTCAGGACTGTATGAAGGACCCAGTGGGCCACCTGGCTGTCCCAGTCCTCCTGGACATTGAGTCCTTGTCTATATGTGAGGCAGAGGGTTGGAATAACCATCCCCTTCTCAATGCCTTTATCCACACAACAACGGAATGAAAGCCACAGGTTCATAACTAGACATTGGAAGTCCAAGGGCCCTCTGTGGCCTTGCCCAGCCTCCATTTTACTGGGATCACAATGTGAGATGACTGTCCTTGGAAGGAGAGGAAGGAAGCCAGGAGCCTCTGCCTTGTTCCTTCCAGTGGCAGCAGGCAGGGGTCACTATAGCCATGGTCCCCTGCTTTCTGTGCTTTAGGGAGGAACCAGTGCAGGTGTCATGAGGGCTGCATTCCCTGTGGGGGGAGAAGTGCTGGGTTCCTACCTGTTTCAGTTAGGGTTAGTTTGGAAATGAGGGCGATTGGAGTCCCCGCTGCTCTTGTTTTCTCTGGGACTGTCCAACAGGAATGGGGGCAGGGAGAGGTCTTCAAAGGCAATTACAGTGCGGAGCGCACGGCACATTTTACAAGTGTGGGCTTTCTTCAAGTGTCTTCTCTGGGAGTTATTTCCTCTGAATTGGAAAGCTCTAGTGTTAGCTTGATGAACTGGTCTCTGGCTAATTTAATTGTTCCAGCCTCTGCTGGAACTAGAATAATGCATATTCACAGCGGAGAACGTGGCTTTCTGAGATGACATTATGAATAGGGTGGCCAGATTGAGCAAGTAATCCTGGGTGGCTAATTAATTGGCATTTCAGTTAAGCAGTGAATAATTTCTCAGTGTAAATATTTTCCAAATACAGCATGGATTCTCTCAAGTACTGCAAAGGAAACACCCGTAATAACAATTGTTGCCCAGCCAGTGTGACTCAGTGCTTGAGCGTGGACCTATGAATCAGGAGGTCAAGTTGGATTCCTGATCAGGCCACATGCTCAGGTTGTGGGCTCGACCGCCAGTAGGGAGCATGCAGGAGGCTGCTGATCAATAATTCTCATCATTGATATTTCTATATTTTCCTTTCCCTTCCTCTCTGAAATCAATGAAAATATATTTAAAAAAATAATTACTGATCTGAAAGTCAAATTTGATTGAACACATTGAATTTGATCTAGCAACTCTAGCCATGAAGGGAGAGGGATAGAGTTAGAAACATCGATCAGCTGCCTCCTGCACACGCCCTACTGGGGATGTGCCCACAACCAAGGTACATGCCCTTGACAGGAATCTAACCTGGGACCTTTCAGTCCGCAGGCCGACGCTCTATCCACTGAGCAAAACCGGTCTTGGCATACCATTGCTTTTCCTTATTCTTTTAATTTTTCCTGCAGTAATGTTAAAACAAAGGTATTGGTGCATTACTATAACTGTTGGTTTGCATTGTTGATTATTTCTTTGGAAGCATTTCTGGAAGTACAGTGATTTGATCAAAAGTGACACTTGCCAAAACCAGTTTGGCTCAGTGGATAGAGCGTTGGCCTGCGGATTGAAAGGTTCCGGGTTCGATTCCGGTCAAGGGCATGTACACTGGTTGCGGGCACATCCCCAGTAGGGGGTGTGCGAGAGACAGCTGATCGATGTCTCTCTCTCATCGATGTTTCCATCTCTCTGTCTGTCTCTCTTCCTCTGAAAAAAAATCAATAAAATATATATATTTTTAAAAAGTAACATGTATTATGTGTTGCCAGTTCTGTTAGATGGCAGCCTACACAGCCATGTATGCTTCAGTGTTCTAGCCAGAGGGACCCTCCTGGGCACCTGTGTCCTCCCATCTCTCCGCACTCCTTCCCATAGGGACCGGCACGGCTTACTGAATGGATGGGTGTTGAAGCAGGCAGTTTGATTCCGTTCTTTCTAGTTTTCTGCTTCTTTCACAACTGGCAGCCCACATAGAGGAGCGCTCTGGGTCTTATTCTCTGTGCCAAGTGGTCGGATTACCTGGGTGGTCTCTGGCCAGCTAAGCGAGTCTACAGTGATCTACTCTGCTTATAGCAGATTGTAGTTGGGGGGTCATATGGGAAAATCCACTGTGACTATTCATTTAATTCACATCCTCCTTTCTAGTGGTTTTAAAAAAATACATGCAATGTTTGGTCTTTATCTCTCTGATAGCCATATCTACTGTGTTTTCCCGAAAATAAGACATCTTCCGAAAATAAGACCTACTTCCTGGAAACATAATACATCCCCTGAACATAAGACCTAGGGCATCTTTGGGAGCAAACATTAATATAAGACACTGTCTTATTTTCGGGGAAACAGGGTAATACTCAACTAGTCCCAAATTCAAACTGGGGAGAGAGCTTACATTATCATAAGTAGTAACTCCAAATGTAAGATCATCGGCCAGGGGGAACTGAGCCATGGTTAGAGGGCCTGGCATTTAGAGCTCAAAGTAACACGAGTGGACTAAGATTTAGAGTACCACCAGCATTCGCCTAAGACATAGCTTTATTTGCATCGGCCTTGCAGTTTGGGCCTGTAGACTTGGCCGTTGGCATGATACCTATTGTAGTTGTGCAGCCAGATTATTAATTGATTTGGGCCAGACAAGCTCTGGTAACCCTGACTTACATGGTCCTCTGTGTGTCACCTTGCTGTAATTTATGGTTTGGGTGAGGTGGGAATTCGGTTCCTGGGAAAAGGAGTCTCTTAGGTCTCGTTAAAGATAATTTCGGAATCAGTTTACATGCTTTTAACTATTTGCTGATGAAAGATTTTTTTTCCCCTCTTTCTCTTCGGGGAATTTTTTTTAGCATGGATGATAACGGGCCAGAACTGAATACTTCTAAGATAAATACGTTCCATGCAGAGTAGACAGCACGAGGCAGATTCTGTCAGCTCTGTCTCAATCTGGTGGAATTCCAGAGACAGAACACATTTCACCTGATTTTTCACTTTCCCGACTCTCTCCTGCCTCTCCTTATTAAACACCCCAACTCGGGAGTTCCAGCCTAGATTTCTAGACATTTCTGTGTCAAAACTGTGAGGAAGAATTTCAGCTTCCTCATCTTTCATGGGGTAGATATAGTTTTAGAGGAAGTCTTGGAAGCTTAAGAGAAAGAACGCAAAATTAGTTATGACTAAATATTAATTAAGAACATGAGGCAAATTCCAAGAAATTATTGGAGGCTTAGAGATCCTGATGTCTTCTTTTGAAATCACTTTGCCAATTGATCGGAAATGCTCAATTCGAAGTACTCCCTGATTGTTGCTTAGCATTTCCTCTCCTGCCAGAACATTCTATGGCTCCCAGAACTCACAATGACAGGCCCTGATGCTTAACCTGCTTTGAGCTCCATCATTTCTACCTCTCCCTGTTTCTTCATCCCTCTGCTGGAGCACTCACCTTATGCAGAGGGATGGTTACACACCTCAGGGAGAAGATTCTCCACATTTAAAATTCCAAGATGCCTCAGGAACAGGAAAACAGTCTAATATAGGACAAAAGTACAAGTTTTACTTGGTGCTATAGGCTGGATTGGGTCCTCCTTTCCACTCATATGTTGAAATCCTAACCTCCCAGAACCTCCAGAATGTGAGATAGGGCCCGTAGTTGAAGAGAGGGAGCCTTTAAAGAGGTAACGAATGTAAAATGAAGTCACATGGGTGGGCTCTAACCCAATAGGACTGGTGCTCTCATTAGATGAGGAGGAAAGGACACAACACAAAGGAAAGATGAGTGAAGAAGACGCAGGGAGAAGGTGGCCGTCCGCAAGCCAAGGAGAGAGGCTCTGAAGGAGCCAACACTGTAGTTGCTATGATTTCACATGGTCAGCCTCCAGAACCCTGAGGCAGTAATCTGGTGTTTAGGCCACCTATGTGGTGGTGCTTTGTGACAGAAGCCCCAGAGAGCTAATCCAGAGGGATAGAGGCCGAAGGAGCAGCCATTGCTTCATCGTGTGATTGCACATTAAGTCAGAACTCTTCCAAGACTGCAAGCATGAGGGAAGACTGGGTTATCCTGAATGTCAGTAGCTTGCAGAACACTGTGTCCTGAGGAGCTCTCTCTGAAGAAATGGGTCAGTTCCCGGTAAGCAGTTCCCACTGGCAGCTCCTTGTCCTCTGTCTTACACTTTCTTGGCTTGCATTCCCATCTGTTACAGCTCATCATAGCCATCCCTCCTGCCGCCTTTTCAGAACTCAGTCCTGGTAGGGGTAACCGCGAACTACAGGCGGTGGCTGTTTTGTAACTGTGCCACCTACTGATCCTTTCTCTGTAAATCCATGCCTAATCACCTGCTACTCAGCGAAATGCTGGATTGTTCAAATAAACATTGCTGGGAGAGCTAAGATCAAAACTGGCCTATGTGTTAGCAGTCACCCCCAAAGGAGAGTGGGGAGGCCCGGTCTTTTGGTCCCAGCTGTTGTACCATTACAATCCTGCTCATTCACTGCTTTTCCTCATCCCCACTCCCCCGCCTACCCACATCCCTGGGTGGGTTAGGTACTTCCTCTTTGGAATTCCCGAATAGTTAACCATGAGCTTCATTCTTTTTTAAAAATATATATATTTTATTGATTTTTTACAGAGAGGAAGGGAGAGGGATAGAGAGCTAGAAACATCGATGAGAGAGAAACATCGATCAGCTGCCTCCTGCACACTCCCTACTGGGGATGTGCCCGCAACCAAGGTACATGCCCTTGACTGGAATCAAACCTGGGACCCTTGGGTCCGAAGACCGACGCTCTATCCACTGAGCCAAACTGGCTTCGGCTTCATTCTTTTAAAAAATATATATTTTATTGATTTTTTTTTACAGAGAGGAAGGGAGAGAGATAGAGAGCTAGAAACATCGATGAGAGAGAGACACCGATCAGCTGCCTCCTGCACACCCCCTACTAGGGATGTGCCCGCAACCAAGGTACATGCCCTTGACTGGAATCAAACCTGGGACCCTTGGGTCCGCAGACCGACGCTCTATCCACTGAGCCAAACTGGTTTTGACATGAGCTTCATTCTAAACGAATACTTATTTTGTGAATGCTTATTCACAATATTTCCTTTACCAAACCTTGGGTTTCTTTAACTCCTGGGCTATGTCTAATTCATCTTTGTGTCACTAGGGGCAAAATACCTGGCAGAAAATAGGAGCTAAAAATTGAGCCTCAAGAAATGTGTTTATTAGAAAAAAAAATTTTTTTTAACTTGGCATTAACCAAGAACATAGTCCTGTAGCTTTTTCCCCCTCTAAGTTTTTTATTTTATTTTTATTTTTTATTTTATTTTATTTTATTTTTAGATCACTTCTAATCAGCAAACATGTGTTGAATGCCTACCATGTGCCAGGTGTGTTAAGCTTCAGGAATAAAATATGAATTCAACTCAATCAGACAAGTTAGAGTTTCCAGTCTATCAGAGAAAAGACAAGCCTGGACATGTCTCTCATACAAGTGCTTGCCATTCTAAGGAGAGTGCCAGCAAAGCTCTGAGGGGGGGGGGGGGGAAGGTGAGAAGGTAATGACGAGGTTTGGAAGGGACCACAAGAGGAAGGCTTCTGGGAGAAGGTAACATTGAGGTGGATAAGGGTGGTACACTGTTCTGTTAGGACTGCCATAACAAAATTCCACAAACTGAGTAGCTTAAACAACAGAACATTACATCATGCTTCTGGAGCCTAGAAGCTTGCGAGCAAGGTGTCGCAGGTTGGCTCCTTTTGAAATCTGTGAGAGAATCTGTTCTACATCTCTTGTCCAGCTCCTGGTGTTTGCTGGCAGTCGATGCCATTCCTTGGCTTGTGGACGCATGTCTCTAGTCTCTGCGTTTATGTTTGCATGGTCTTCTCTTTGTGCATGTTTCTGTGCCCAAATTACCCTTTTTATAAAGACCACAGTCATAATGGATTAGGAGCTCACCTTATCCAGTGTGATATCATCTTAACAAATTATATTTGTAATGACCCTTATTCCAAATACGGTCATAACTGAGGCACTAAGGGTTAGAACTTCAACATGAATTTGAAGGGGATAGAAGTGGGCAAAACTCAACCCATAACAGGTAGATTTCAGGGGGTGGAGGTTACAGGAGGAAAATAAGAGGGAAGACCCTCCCAGAAGTAAAAACAAAGAAGAAGCAGGTAAATGAGCTTCTAATAAACTTTTGAACTACTCATTTCCTAACCATTTCTTTTGCCACCCTTCTAACATTCTGGTTCTTTAGATCCCTCTGCCAAGAATGCCCTCCTTTCTCCCTGTCTCCCTTCCTACTCCAGCACTCTCGGTTGAATCCTATATGGTTATGAATTGAAGAGGCACTACTTTCTGGACAATGTGGGTTTCTGCCTTGGGCTCCAATTTTTAGGGCCCTGTGAAGCCTTAGTCTGGCCCCAGGAAGCACCTCAGAACACCTGTGACATTAGATTATCTACACCACTGCTATGGTATTCATGCTTATTGCTGTGTGTGACCATCTTTTCATTCGTACATGGAAGAAAGTCCATGTCAAAGCTCTGTGCATAGTCTTCAGTGCTGAATAATAATAATTAAATATCTATAGTACATAACAATGTAAGATTTCCACCAAGATTCTCACCCCCTGTATATGCACAAAATGCAATTGCCTCCCCTTAAATTTGGGCAGGAGCTTTGCATATAATGAATTCCAAAGGTGACAAAGAGTTTTGCCTATGTCATTAAGTACCTTGACCAGTTCCCTTTGAATCAGTCAAAAAAAATTTCATACTGGGTAGGCCTGACCTAATCAGATTAACTCCTTCAAAGAAACTGGAAACTTTGAGAGTTTCTGCTGAGTTTGAAGGAGCTACCGTAGTTACTAAAGCTGCAAGGAAACAAATTCTGCCTACACTATTGACCCATGAGTAAGATAATAAATGGGTGTTATAAACCACTAAGTGTGTGGTAAGTTATTATGGAGCAATAGAACACAAATATACTATCTGTGCCGATTGTACATGCTTGTGCAAGATGGTCTGGAATGAGGGCAGCAGATTCCTAGCACACAGAGACAAACAATGTATGAGTCAGCTTATGCTGCTATAACAAAATACCACAGAAAGGGTGACTTAAACAATAGAAACAGTCCAAGATCAAGGCTCCGGCAGACTTGGTTTCTGGTAAGGCTTCTCTCCTCACCTTCTCTCTGTGCCCTCACATGCCTTTACTCTGTACCCATAAAAGGGTGCAGGGAGAGTAGAAAGAGAGAGAGAAGGAGAGAGTGAGAGACTTGCTCTAGTGTCTCATCTTCTTATAAGGACACCAGCTTTATCAGACCAGGGCCCCGTCCTTATGACTTCTCATCTTAATGACCTCTTTGAAGATCCTCATCTCCAAATAGAGTCACATGGCTTTAGGACTTCAATATATTAGTTTTTAGGAGACACAGTTTAGTCCATAAGAAATAGCTAACGAAATGGATGGTGAGTGAAAAGTAGGAAAGCGATGCAGCCTGAAAATTATTTAGGGCAGAGGTAAGAAGATAGAGGACAAGTGTACATACTGAGCCAACTAGCCTTTAGTTCATGGTGCAAGCTGGTCACTTATTCTAAGTGCCAATGCCTCCATCTGTGAGTTGACAGTTTACATGGAATAATGTGTAGTGTCCTTTTCCTGACTTCATCCCTCACCCATATTTCTTTTACATGCCAGAATAGGCTAGGCCTCCTTTTTCATACAGTTCTAAAGTATTTGCATCTCTCCCTTATCTCACAATTACTTGTCAGATGTTTATTCCCATTCGATTTTAAAGTGTCCATGGTCATGGAATATATGTTGCTTACCACTCTCAGGGCCTGGCACAGTGCCTGATACATAATAGGTGCTTAATAATTATTTATTGGCCAAGTGAGCGATCCTTTATGATCTTGCCAAATGAATATGCTCTTGTTTCTATAGCGCTCAGCCAGTATTTAACATCAGCAGGCAGTGCTGAGGCATTTTCACCATTATGTGGTTTTAACCAGTTAATGGACCCTACCTATTATTAAAAGGTACGCCTTGTTTTTCTAATGGGCTGGACAGAGCTAATGGTAACCCCATCTGTAGAGCAGATTGTCTTGAGGCCAAGTGGACTCATCAAGGATGCTCATGCAAGG
Source organism: Vespertilio murinus (assembly GCA_963924515.1). Taxonomy (NCBI): domain Eukaryota; kingdom Metazoa; phylum Chordata; class Mammalia; order Chiroptera; family Vespertilionidae; genus Vespertilio; species Vespertilio murinus. Next base: position 65,010,254 of record OZ004713.1, on the reverse strand, counting down.
TGACCATTGGAATCATTGAAAGAGCAGTGTTGTTGAGAGAAGCCAAGATTGAAGCTAGGAAAGTGGTAGCAAGTAACAAATTGAGCAGGTAAGGGAAGGAAGAAAACGGGAAGCAAGTTTAGCAGACACATGTTAGAAGGCATTACGGAATTAGCTGCAACAAAGCAATCTCAGAGAGTGGTTTAGAAATAAAACAGTGAGTGAAAAGAATTCGCAGGCTCTCTGGTGTTTCATTGTACCTGGTGTGCGTGGAGGCAGGTGGGAAGGCTGGGTGTGGGGACCTAAGGAATTACACAAGATAGGGGAATTTTTATGCCCTAAGTACACCTATCTGTGGATTTATTAGATACAATATCTGATATTTGTAGTGCTCAATTGAAAAGTGGGCCATAATATCATGTAATTAACTTTAAAGTCTGTTTTATCTATAAAACTTACAAACTAAAACATTTCCCATGGATTCCATGTTATGTGAAGGTTGATTAGATTTGCAAGGCAATTGAGTAGATTTGTGAGACAATGCATGAGCATTTTAAAATGTGTATTTTACTAAAAACATCCTAGAAATGTTTATATGGTATGTTGTTTTGTGAAACCAAGCACCCTTTATCTTTTCAGAGTGCTTTATACTGGTAGGAAATAGTCCCAATATAGGCATGATGCTTACCAGTTTGTCAGTCATAAATTACCGAAATACTTCGGTAATAACACAATTTTGCTTAACATTATATTTTTGATATCTTTATCTTGTGGGAGTAAGTGCATTAATTTCCATTTTAAGCCTCTATTTGATATTAAAATTAGAACAGCTTGTTCAAATCCCGAAGTTTTTATCTTGAATAACCATTGCTCAATTTTTATTGAGCAACTGCTTTAAGTTTAGCTCTGGAAAGTCACCCAGAATCTTTTCCTTACTCATTTATTTCTTTTTTTAAATCTGAATTCATTTTTCATTCTCTTCCTTAGTCAATTATTTCCTTGTGCATCTCTTTGCCCAGCTGTAAACATTAAATTTTTTTTTGTAGTGTCTTATTTATATAGTACACATTTTATGCTTGTATATTTGGGAAGGTTTTATATGTGGACAGCCCCATATTGAATTATTAACAGAGTCTCAGTTTGAGGGCTGCGAGGAACCCTTTGAGGTTATCTTATATACTCTGCCTTCCAGCCTACAGATGTGGAAAACTAGTAAGGAAAAGCTGAACGGTGTGCCCCGTATCACAGGACAAGATAAAGCTGGGACGGAACTGAAATTCTGATGCCTGAATTGCCTGTTCATTGGCTTGTGTGATATGCCATGCCACCTTGCCTGTAGCATTTGTTTTTTTCCTGCAAAAAGCTCTATTGTTTCATTGGTCCAATGCATAGAGGAGGCTTCAGGAAGTTAAAAGAAGGGCCAGTAGTTTTGGGGAGAAGCTCAGGTAAAAGACAGATACCAGGGGGTACAAAGAGGCCTCTCACTGGCCTTGGGCTCGGCAGGCTCCTGGTGGCCTTGAGGGTGAGCCTTTGGAAGAAACACTGCCCCCGCCCAGCCTGGGCACAGCCTGCAGGGGTGCGGCAGGTGTCTCCCATATTCTTGATGAGCTTCACCTCCTGGCCCTGGAAGTGGCTCTCCAGGAAGTCGCAGAGCAGGAAGTCTGCACAGGTAGAACCCAGGGCCTGCAGCTCCACAGGGGCCTGGGCCAGGCTCCTCTCCGAGGCCAGGGCGGCCTCCACGGCATCCTGAGCTTTGCCCACTCATCTGGGTAAGCTTTGGCATGTCCCAGAGAGAATGCGGCCACCACGCTTGTTTTGCAACTTTAAGAGACGCTCAGCGCCCTTGCCCTTCTCCTCCATAAACTCTCGGAAGAAGTGGCACAGGCTCTCGAAAGCCAGCCTCACGGTCGAAAGAGAAGCCCAGGGAGAGGTAGGTGAGGAGCCCGCAGAGGTAGGCTGGCCAGGTGGTGGACCGTAGCCTCCATGCTGGTGGCATAACTCTGATGCATTTGGCAGCTTATGGTTGTTCAGCAATAAGGAGCTAAGGTCGAAAAAGAGGAGTGTTGGCTGGTCTCGTGGTGGTCCTGCAGGTGGTGACTGGATAGGACTCAGGACAGTGGCCTGAGGCTGGAAGAAGGGGCGTCCCTGGGTCTGTTTCATGCAAACACCATTGAAGCAAGAGACAGATCCAGGCCCGCCAGGGCACTGCTGTAGCATTTGATTTTATTTTAGATTCTGGGCTAGACAGCCTAGGATCCAAAATGCATCCAAAAAAAGTATCTTATGTGTAGCTATGTGAAAATTTCGCAATTTAAAAAAATGTCCACCGAGACCGGTTTGGCTCAGTGGATAGAACTTTGGCCTGCGGACTGAAGGGTCCCAGGTTTGATTCCGGTCAAGGGCATGTGCCTTGATTGGGGACATATCCCCAGTGTGGGTGTGCAGGAGGCAGCTGGTCGATGACTCTCTCTCATCAATGTTTCTGACTCTCTATCTCTCTCCCTTCCTCTCTGTTAAAAAAATCAATAAAATATGTATTTTTTAAAAATGGCCAACCAAATACTCCGAAGGGCTTAGCAGAATCCTTCAACTGAAAGAGGCATAAGATAGTATACTTCCTCTCAAACTTTAATCAGGTTAATTTGTAATGGTGTTGAGAAGGACTGAATATTGAGGCCAAGGTCATGGAGACCATTAGGGCATAGAACAGTGCTCTGCAGCCTCCCACTCTGCACAAGTGGAGAAGATCCATGACCATGACTGTTTGGTTGTTGACACTCCTAGGGGGGAAATAAAGATGAGACTTAGCCATGTTAACTTGTAGAACATGATCACTGAGGAGCTTAAGGAGCAAGCAAAGCACAGTTGTAAGTCTAGATATTTCTACACTGCAGAGATTTGTCAGATTTCAGTCATTCTTTCATTCAAGAAGTGTTTACTGAGTTCTATGTTCAGACAGGGATGAAAGATGTGATCTCCGAACTTCAGACTCTCAAAATGTGAGGTTTAAAAGGAAAGGCGACAGAGAGAAGGCCGGAGGGGAGAATCTGGAATATGGGGGCCCTTTTTTGGAATGAAAGAAAAGCCAGCACTAGAAAAATGATTTCTTTCCTTGTTTGTACCTCTATCCATCCAAGGTTATTGTTCCTGTGTCTTTTCTCCCTTTGCTGCCCACTGTCCTTGTTGTCCCCCGATTATTCCTATTCTTGTCAGCCTCGTTGTACCCCTAAAACTGTTATAATTGTACCTTAGAAGAACTTGAGGTACTGTGTTGAGGCCCTTCCTGTTTTCCAAAGCAAGCACTGCAGAAATTGCACATAAACAAGAATTATTGTTTCAGACAGGCTCAGCCCAGACACATGATCCCTGCTACCAGGTTCTGGCACAGGCCTATCGCTCACCATCCATCTTATTCATATTTGAGGCTCAAGCACTTCTCTTACCTCATGCTCCTTCCTCCTCATTTTCTGACATGTCCAGTTGTTGCCAAATACCTTTTTCTCGGAGGTTGCAAAGGTTAGTACCTGGTTTGGGATGATGACCTCAGTCTGGCTGAGATTTATATTAAGTCCTATGATTCTATAGTGAAGGCTTGCTCCCTGTCTATTTGCTGGTCTTTTCTTAAAGATTTTGTTGTTAATGCAGCAGCTGCTACTGAGGCCTGGAATGACTGGTGAAAGCATGTAGGTTATTGAACCACAGATACAATTTGTGTTTAGTGAAATGTAATTTCCTTACAGTGGCACTGGGGGATGAGGGAGAATGGGAGCCTCAATATCAGGGTTGAATAATGGCTGAGGTTTCATGTTCTTCCCTTTAGTTCATAGAGAAATAAGAAGAAGACGCTATTTATGTGTGTGCCCAGTACTCTCCTAAGCAGTCTAACATGGGTTATTCCATTTAATCTTCATAGTAGCACATAAATGGGTTCTATATTGCCATGTCACAGCTGTGGAGACTGAGGCTTGTTGAGTTCAAAATAAATGCCTTGCCTTGACACATAGGAAGTGTCCAAGTCAGGATCGAACCCAGGTCATTCTGTTTCCAAGGCTTGAGCTCCTTCCTCATCACTGCCTCCAACTGGGACTTTCCTTCATTTTAATGGATTTTTTTTTCCTCTTTCAGTGAGTTTTATATCTATCTCTCCTCTCTTTATCCAAATCGTGGGAGGCTTGTTGTATATTTCAAAACTGTATCTAATAAAAAGGATCCTAAATTACTAAGGAGGAATAAGCAGCCCAATGGTAACTTACTTTAGATGAAACATTTGACTAGGACTCTGTGGTTGACAAACTGCAGCTTGCGAGCCACATGCGGCTCTTTGGCCCCGTGAGTGTGGTTCTTCCATAAAATACCAAGACCTGGATGAGTCTATTTTGAAGAAGTGATGTTAGAAGAAGTTTAAGATTTAAAAAATTGGCCCTCAAAAGAAATTTCAATCGTTGTGCTGTTGATATTTGGCTCTGTTGATTAATGAGTTTGCCGACCACTGGCCTAGGTGATCTTCAACCCTCCCTTCTACAGTCTGTGATTCCAAGAGGCATCTGGGTCTGGGCCACTGCTGTACCACTCTTTGTGTGTGTGTGTGTGTGTGTGTGTGTGTGTGTGTGTGTGTGTGTTTTGTTTTTGTTTGTTTATCCTTAGTCGAGGATATTTCTCCATTGATTTTTAGAGAGAGTGGAAGGAAAAGGGAGGGAGGGAGGGAGGGAGGGAGAGAGAGAGAGAGAGAGAGAGAGAGAGAGAGAGAGAGAGAGACATTGATATGTAAGAGACACATTGATTGGTTGCCTCATGCATGTGGCCCAACCAGGGATCAAGCTTGCAACTGAGGTACGAGCCCTTGACCAGAATTGCAGAATTGAACCTGGGACCTTTCAGTCCACATGTGGAAGCTCTAATTCACTGAGCCACACAGGCAAGGCTGTACCATTTACTAGTTGCATAACCTCAGTAGAGAAACCTTACTTTGCAGAGACCTGATTTTCTTTTCTGTGAAATAGCAATAAAGGATGCACATCAGAATTGACATGGCATCAGTGAAAGCATAGCACATGGCCTTGTCCATTATTATAGCTACGCTTCTGGTGGCCACTTTTCTGAGCCATGCCTTCATTTTTAAGATGGAGTTTACTTCTTAAGATCCCATTAATTAGAATAAAACAAAACATGATAATTGCAGTTGAGATAAAGGGTATCTTTTCACAAAGACAAGGCATTCTCAGCCAATGGACAGCTCATAGAAATGCTGAATGACCTATAAATGATATAATCCCATCCCACTATTGTGTAGATCTTAATACTAAAGCCCAAAGAGGCTAACATATTCCCCAAAGCATACAGTAAGGCCATGGAAATTATAGCCAGGATTTATTTCTCCTGAGTCCAGGCCCAGTGTTTTTGTGCAGAGTTCTCATAAATTTAAGGTAAAGGTTGGAGGTTAGAGGGAGGGCTAATTTAACGACATCATAAGAGAGACATTTCACTGGTATATGCATTTATTTCTATTTATATGTTAATAATTGTTTATGACAGTAAAGAATTGGGAGGGAGGAACTAAGTATTCCAGCATACCTGAGTTTAAGACACAGATCTGCTACTTATTAGCTATGTGACCTTGGAGATTAAGCTCTGTCTCAGTTTCCTTATCAGCAAAATGAGATAATGGTTATAACTTTCTAGCGGTTGGGAGGATTAGATGAGATAATATATGTGAGGGGCTTAGCCTTGGATACAGTTCATCACATCATGAATGGTAACTCTTAATGATAATAATTTATAATAATAAAAGCATAATATGCTAATTAGACCTGACATCCTTCCAGACAACCTTCTGGATGAAGCCAGGGCTGTGAGGGAAGCCCGGGTCCTGGGTGCCAGAGAGAAGCTGGTGTCAGCCACCAGGGGAAGGAAGGCCTATTGTTGCAAGAATTTCATGCGTCGGGCCTCTAGTATTAACATAATGTCCATGGGAACAACTTCACACAACCACAACCACCTCATCTGTGGGGGAATTCACCCCATTGAAACAGAAAACTTCTCATTTCTACTGAAAGTCTAATTCTAGGTTCAAATAGACATTGCTTTTTGAATTAGTGAGGATGTCCCTTGTACCACCTGCTGACACTACTGACTGATTCAGGGACTTCTCCTGAAGCTCCCAGGTAGTGCTAAGGCTTACCAGTCCTTAAAGTCATAGTGCACAGTCTGCTACTGAATGCAAGATATAATACAAATAATCTTAAATACAAAAAAATCGTATACAAAAAAAATCATATAAGTAACAGCTTCCTGAAATGTTTATACATTATGTTTCCATTTACTTATATTAATTTGTGTTGGTGATAAATTAGGATTCTTATTACAAATAGTGGTTTGATTATTTTAGCCCAGTGATAGTGCAATCTAGAAAGAAGGAAGATGCACTGAAGGGGAAGTTGGGTCAATGCACATTTTAAAAATTAGTTCCTTGTGGAACCTTGGAACCAGTTCCCAGAGTCTAAGTTGATTAGGCATTTTGTAACAATACATTGTTCAAATGTAATGATGGATATGCACTGTAGCAACTGGCATGCATTTGACCTTTGATTCCTTCTATGCTTGATAGTATTTTGAAAGAATCCATATTCTGTGGATATGATTTTCCACTCCTGAGTCATTACAGTCACAAGTTAGAAAAAATATAAAAAGAAAAAGACAAAGACAGAAGGTGAAAGAGAGATGGAGTTGAAGATAATAAACAATAGGGTGGTGAAGTCCTGGGGTGGGTGGGTAGGGGCTGGACAAAGGGGATCAAGGGGGGTGGGCGTTGGTGGAAGACATCTCAACAATAAAAAATCCTATCTAATAAAGGCAGAATATGCAAATTCACCATCACTCCATGACAAAGATGGCGGTGCCCACAGCCAATAAGGAGGGAATATGCAAATTGATGCAACCAAGATGGCAGCCAGGCTGGGACATGCACGGAGTGGCAGGGGCAGGGCAGGATGACTGCTATGAGTGGGAGGTGGGAGTGAAGGCGGAAGGCCTGGTTCCAGGTGCCAGAGGGAAGCTGGTGCTGGCAGTCAGAGGAAGGAAGGACTATTCTTGTACGAATCTTCATGCACCGGGCCTCTAGTATATAAATAAAAAAAAATGTAAAAAAGAGGGAGAAAAGAGAAGGAAGAGGAAGAGCAAAGGAAGAAGAGGAGGAGTTGACAGAGGAGGAAGAAGAGGATTCATAAGGGAGGTGAGAAGGTAGAGTGTAACTGGGGAAAGAGGATTACAGTGAGAGAGGGAGATGAGAAAGACTGAGAGAAATGCATTAAATGACACTTGGCAGATGCCCAGAGCAGCTGTTGCTCACTTTAGCTCTTTTCCTATAATCCAAAACCAAGCAGCTATCCTTTGGATGCAGCATCTCAGAAGTAGGAAAGGGCTCTGAAACAGTCACCAGAAGACTCACTTGTCTGGGAGGCTGGCTTGTCTTGAGAGATGTCCTGGGGCTTTTATTAAGGGCCCAATCTCTGTTTGTCTGTCAGCACACATTTGTCGTGTCTGTTTTTCTGTCCGGAACAATGCTGTCTCTATTTGCCTTTTGTGTCTTAACTGTTTTCATTGCTGTGTAAATATTTCACGATTTGGAATGTTTCCCCTTGCAATCATGTCATCTTTAAGAAATTTGAACACAGTAAGAGTACACGTTATCTTCAGCTGTGATGAGTTGATTCATTGCCGGGCACTAGTTAGCCAAAGATAGAAGCAATTTTTATGCTATTAATCATGTTTCCCACAAACTCTATGGCAGTTGTCGAAAATGGAAAATTATACAAACGTTTCACCCCTTACCGCCATCCCAATGTTTGAAGAATGCGTCATGCTTCTTCAATGAGGGTGTGGCATGATTTAAGAACAATGCAGATTTATTGGTGTGTAGCTTTAAAAAAGGAAGTAGGTGCTCCATGTGCACCCTGAAAGAAAATCACTTTGGCATTAATAGGGAGATCTATATAAGATTTGAGTATTTGAGGGGTGGGTTGGAAAATCATGTCCCCCATTATGTGTTTTGTCTTATATAAATAATAAGCTTTGCCCTTACCAGTTTGGCTCAGTGAATAGAATGCTGGCCTGCAGACTCAAGGGTCCCAGGTTTGATTCCAGTCAAGGGCATGTACCTTGGTTGTGGGCATATCCCCAGTAGGGGATGTTCAGAAGGCAGCTGATTGATGTTTCTCTCCATCAATGTTTCCAGCTCTCTCTCCCTCTCCCTTACTCTCTGTAAAAAATCAATAAAATATATATATTTTAAAAAATAATAAGCTTGAAGTTAAGGAGAAGAGCTTATGCAGGGTAGACTCTATGAACTAGACTACAGCAGGTGTTGAGCCTGGCTAATGAAGCTCATACTGATTGCCTTTATGTCATTCTTGCACACGTTAATGTTTCATGATTTAGTTACCTTCTGTGAAGTGGGAAAATGAATTACACCATTTATGTGATATCCACCATGAATCACAGACTATGTTAGGCACTGAAGATGTAAAGATGAATAAGATAAAGTCACACCCTCGGAATCACAGATGATAAGGGAAGGTGAACAGGCTTCTAACACGGAAAAGGCAAAAGGCAGTCCTCGGGCCCAGTCCAGACTCCTTCCTCTGCTCGCTGGGTGATGCTGGAGGAAGTACTTTGCCTTTCTGAGCCCGCTTCCTCACCCAAAACATGGGGGTAACAATGGTGACAGTTCTCTGAGAAAGTTGTCCCTAAGGTTAAACAGGAGTAGAACAGAATAGCAGTGTCTTGTAAGTGATAAAGTGCTAAACATAGGGGAGGTATTTTTGGAAGGAAATATGGTACAATGGATGGGCACAAGTTTGGGTAATCGACTCAGTTCAGATACCATCTCTACCATTTAAAATTAATGTGAGTTGGAGTTGTCATGAAGACTAAAATAATTTATTCTTAATTTATCCACCCAACAGAGTTCTTACGTACCTACTGTATGCATCAGTTCTGGCTCTTGGAACCAAATAAGTTGGTCAGTGATAGACTTTTGAGAGGTTCCCTCAATGTCTCCTTGCAGGTTCAGAATTTCTCAGCAGAAAGTGAAAGAGGACTGTCTTCACAACATTTACTGAGGTTACTACATGTGGATCAAAATTAATTTTCAGACTGCATTTTTATAGAAAAATCTTCCAGGCTCTTTGAATACATGGGGCATACAGATATGCAGGAGCAGTGCAAATTCTCCATTCACCCCTAGTCTCCAATCATATGGTCTACAGGGGACAGAGATGCCTTGACTGATCAGTTAAATTCTACAGTTGTTGACTTATGAGTACTTAATTTCATTCATTCCTAAACTATTTCTGCATAGGTAGAGAAACAGTTGCCTAGAGAAATTGATCATTATATTGATTTGCAGTTCCAAAATTGGAAAGTGGTTAAAATGGAATTTCAATTTGAAAATAAATGACTAGATCCTTTTTACAAATAATAATATGTTTTAGAATTCAATATACAGTTATATATTACTAGAGGCCTGATGCACAAAATTCGTGCAAGGGGCTTGGCTCTCAGCCAGTGTGGCTGCCTCAGCCCTCACAGCCTCGGCTTCATCCAGAAGGTAGTCCAGACAATTGTTCTGTTGTTCGGGCCATCTGGTATAATTAGCATATTACACTTTTACTATTATATATTATTATAAACAATAATATTAAACATGTATGCCACCCAGGGAAGTGTGTGCTATTATTAGTATGCCCATTCTACAAATGATACAACTAAGAACGAAAGGTTTTGACATTTGAATACAAAGCAAGGAATTCGTGGAGCTGGGATTTGAACCCAGGTCTCTAGCTTTGCAGAGGGAGATGTGCTCTGTGATTTACAAAATGACTTCTTTCCGTTTTTGTTTTTGTTTTTGTGATAACACAGCAAAACAGAGATTGGGCCCTTAGCAGGATTAACATGAATACTGAATTGCTTAAATATGAAGTGAGTAATATGAATGCTAGTCTGTTTCAGGCAACAACCTTGTACTACAAGATTTTTCTAGAAGGCTTCCTCAGTGCTGGTCACAGTTAGAATAGTCCCATTGACACCTAATCATATTTCATGGAAATAGGTTTTGAAGGCTATTGTCTGCCCTCATGCAGGCGCTCTATGGGTAAAGAGCAATATTATGGATGCTGTTAGAAGGTATTGGACGAGTTTTTCTGTGAATTCTTAGCTGAGAGGTTCTCCAGAGAAATGTCGGTGAGAATTAGATATTTTCTTTTATTTAGCTCATATTGGTACATTCAGAGATTAAAAATTGTGAAGAGCTGACCGTCTGGATACAGGAGGTTCTCTAGATCTACATTCATCATTATTATTTTTAAAAGTAAAATAACTGAATTAAATAAATTAAGAGCAGAGACTTCGTCATGGTCTTTGAGCCTGGACAGGCTTCTGACCTCTTCCCTGTCACTCTCTGCATCCTTTCCTACTGCCTCTCCTGTCCCACTGACCACTTACTGTTCTCTGCCCCAGAGCTCTGCCCCCCTCTCTGTTCCAGGGGGTCCTGGTGCTCCAGATCCCTGTCCCACTCCCCTCTGCCAGGGGTCATGGTGCCCCAGAGCCCTGCCCTCCTGCCCTCTGCCAAGGTGTCCTGCTACTAACCCACTCCTGCATTTTTTAGGTCTCTGCTCAATTGTCACCTGCTCAGAGCAGCCTCCCCTGATCACCCTCAGTTGGACTGTCCCTCCCTGTGCTTTCTTTGTACTTCATGGCCCTTATATCAGCTGACAGACATGTGTGCTTATTTGCCTTTTGCTCATTGTCTATTTCCATGGCTGGAGAGTGAGCTTAAGGGGAAAGGATGTGTTTTTGTTCAATGCCCTATCCTTATGCTGGAATAGTGCTTGGGACCTAATAAGTATTTGCTGAATGAATGAGGCAGTGATGAAAACAGGAGTACAAAAGCAGAGCAGTTCCTCTCACTTGCTGAGGCTTTGCTGAGAACTGTAGCAGTGACCACTGGGTGGCCACAGCCACCTTCAGCATTCACAAGGCCAAGTTCCTTGCAGAGCATACCTTGCCAGCAGCTTTCTATGCTGCTATTCCTCTGAGTGGAAGGCCTTGGGCTGTTTGTTTGGTTGTTACTGCCCAAGGGAAATTAGCCTTTTAAAGACCTGGTCAGATCACATGTTCCAGGTGACTTTGCAATCTGCATGCATTCACTCATTGATTTGTCCCACATTTACTGAGCACCTATTACATGACAAATGCTTAAGAGACTGAGATGAGTCCCTTAGGGTTACTGCTTCCAAAGAGCTAGCTGCTGGAAGAGTAGTGCTTAATGCTACTGCAAGGACAATTATGCCTACTTAAAAAGCAGATTCCAGAAATGCATAGCTCTAGATGCCCTCACGGGTTTCCAAGGAATGATAACATTAGATGGCACAAGCATTACATATTTACATTCTTTCTATGTGATCTGGGAAACAAAATATGCAATACTTTCAACTGCAGTCACTTCTTATTCTATGTTCACTGCACTCTCTGTGGGTTCTAACGGTATAGATTTAAAATAGAAACTTGGTGCCAGAAGCACTCACTGACGCCCACACCAGTCAACCTGTAGCCAGTCAATCTGTATGCTTAGTTTGCTGTTCTGCTCCAGCTGTCTGGAAAGTCTTAATAATTTTCGAACATGCACATTTTCATTTTGCAATGGGCCCTGCAAATGACGTACCGCATCCTCCTGACTGAGGTGAAATTGTGAAGTCAGTCAAGAGCCAGGGTAAGTAAACAATGGCCCTCGGGCCCTATCCATGTGTGTATGGTCTGTGAACTATGTTAGTCTTGACATTTTCGATGGCTGAAAAAACATCCAAAGAAGTCCAGGCCTTCATGGCATGTGAAGATGCCAGGAACTTACATTTTAGTGTTCCTAAAAATATGTCAGTTGCACACAGGCATCATTGCCGGGAAGTCACCATTACCTTCCTGGGAAGGTTGGTGAGAAGTGGCGCCTCTCTTCCCTACAGGACTCTAAACCCAGGGGCCACCAAGGGTGGCCCATTCGTGCACCATGTGCACTGGGGTGAATGCAGGTGACTGTGTGACCTGAGAGACTCACCCATCACCCAAGGTGAGGAAGCAGCAGGGCTCTCTCTTAGGGTCACCAAAGGAGGAACGCACAAGGCCAAAGTGACAAGGGATTATACATTTATTAGGTCATCTGGATACCAAATGGGCTGGGCTCCAAAATGTCCCCAGCACTGGGGACAGGGAATCAGAGATTTTAAAGGACTTTAGGTGGGCTTTTTCTGGGCAGAGAAATTCTCTGGGCAGGCCCGGATCCTGGGAAGGTCCAGAGGGGTAGGAGAATGGTCTTAGCAAGTGCAATGCCATCTAAGCAAAAGGGAGTGCTGGTTGTGAAGTGTTCTAAAGGTCAGTTATCAGGGGAAGAAATATTGATTCAATTATTTGATTAGACCTAATAGGCTACTCAATGTGCTTGTTATCTTTAGAGTGATTAAAACAAAGCCATTAAAAAAAAGAAAAAGAAATATATACTATGTGGATGTGGGGTAAGTGAAGAGAACATATGGATTGAACAAAAGTGTTTCTCTTAAGGATCAGCAATTTAATAGGACTGATTATTTGGGAATTTTCTTGCTCTTATGTTTGATGGCTGTCCAGTTCATCTAGTCGATTGGCAGCAGGCTGCTTGAAGTCACGATCCCAAGTCCGGTGGAAGCAATGAGTGGACTTTGGTGGAGTGACAACAGGCACGTTGGGAGCTATGCCAATGAGGCACGGGTTCCTTACCAGCCCACCAGGTGGTAGGTCCCAGGCAAGGGTTCCACACCATGCAAAGAGCAATTTGAATGGGACAGTAGGTGTTAGTAATAATAGAGACGAAACCTTACATTGAATCCTCACATCATTCTTCTATGATCAGTGATTCTCTTTCTAGTATATAGAAAGAGAAAGGAAGGCACTCAGCAGTTATATAGGTTGCTCAAGGTCACATGGGCACTCCATGGGAGAGCCAGATCTGAGCACAGCGGGGGCCCCCTTGCCTCCAGGGTTGCTCTTCTTCGCCCACTGTGCTGCCTTCTGCTTTTTTGCATCTCACACCCTCCAGTTGAGCTCTGGGCTTCTTTGCTTGTCCCCTAACCTCCTGAAATCCCCTTGGCCTTCATTTTCTCCCGACATCAAGCTTTCTTTTTGATGGCTCATCTGAAGTGGAACTAATCTCTTTGTAGCACCATTCTGCCACTTTTTTGCTATGCATCAATAACTCCTATGATTTGGGAGGAGGAAATTCAAGTTTTAACCTTCATTACTCTATAAAACTGGCCTCTGCTTCCATCCTTAGTATTCTTTTCCAATGGACTTCTTATAATCTATGCTACATCAACATCCAAACACTTGAAAGTTCCCAGATACTCCATACTTTCTCTGCTATACTCATGCTGTCCCTACCTAATTCCCAGCGGGCCCTTTAAATCCTCTTATAAGAAGCCCATTTCCAGCCTCAGGATAGTGTGTGCTATTCCTTTATATTCTGTATGCCACATAATTTACTCTGTCAGAGGACTTTCTACCCGCTATTGACGTTTTCCACTCATTCATCTGAATTTTCAGTTTGACTGAAAGCATCTTGAAGGTAGGGATGGTGACCAGTTCAGTTTGTTGTTCTCAGTGTTTTGTATAAGATGTGGCTCATAATAGCCATATAGAATATGCTAATGAAAAATAATTTGACTTCAATTTATTCCTTTAACAGAATTTAGAGTACCTACATGTTCCCAGCCCTATGTGAGACTTTGAGAATCCTGAGATTAAAACAACAACAACATATAATAAAACATAGTCAGTGCTCTCTGTAGCACAAAAACTAGACATAGAAACAAATTTTTAGACACATAAGTATAATAATGCTTCATTGATTAATGTGGATGAATATGTATTATTCAGGCTCAGAGGAAAATACTAATGGAATCAGGGAATGTTTTCCTTACGTAGTACAGAAGATATTTTAAAAATATGTTTTTATTGATATTTTTAGAAAGAGAAGAAGAAAGATTGAGGGAGAGAAAGCGAAACATCTATATGATAGGGAAACATCAATCAGATGCCTCTAGTACTCAACCTAACCGGGGACTGAACCTGTAACCTGGAATAGGAATTGAACTGGTGATCTTTTGGTGCATGGGAAGATGCACAACCAACTGAGCCACATTGGCCCAGTCCTGAACACCATCTTCTGCACTTGGAGATCAACAGTTTATTCCATAGAGAATGATATAATTGGTTCTCACACTGATGTACTTGGGTACAAATGTTGGTGTGTGAACTTGGGAAAATTATTTACTGTCTCTGTGCTTCAGTTTCTTCTTTGGTAAAATATGGATAAACTCTACCTACCTACCTCATAGATGGTTGTGAGGATGAAATGTAGGAATGTGTTACAACAATGTCTGTCACTCAAAAAATGCTAGAGTTATCAGTATCTTACTGTATTTACTAGAGGCCTGGTGCACAAAGTCATATGCCTGGGGAATGGGGAGTGTCCCTCAACCCAGCCTTCACCCTCTCCAATCTGGGATCCCTCTCACAACCTGGGACTGCTGGCTCCCAACCGCTTGCCTGCCTTCCTGCTTGATTGCCCCTAACTGCTTCTGCCTGCCAGCCTGGTCACCCCCTAACCACTCTCCTGCCAGCCCAGTCACGCCCAACTGCCCTCCTCGGCTGGCCATCTTGTGATGGCCATCTTGTGATGATATGGGCATGGTCATCTTGTGACCACATGGGGGCAGCCATCTTGTGTGAGGGCATGACAGTCAATTTGCGTATTATCTCTTTATTATATAAGATAATTGTGGTCTTCAGAGAATCAGCCACATCTATAACTCCAAGATGGATGTTTTTGAAGATGCTACCCTGCTTCCCCGAAAATAAGACAGTGTCTTATATTAATTTTTGCTCCCAAAGATGCACTAGGTCTTATTTTCAGGGGATGTATTATGTTTCCATGAAGTAGGTCTTATTTTCGGAGGATGTCTTATTTTCAGGGAAACATGGTAACATCTAAACTAAGAAATCTGTGATTGGGGCATATGAAATAGAAAAGAAATAGAGATCTTTCTTGGGGTCCTCTGGGAGATCATCCAGTTTAAAGAGTTAAAAAGTTAGAAAGTAAACAACAAAGATACTCTCAAATTTGTGGCTCCTAGGACTGGGAGGCACATCCTGATGCATAGGAGCTAGAGAAAGAGAAGGAATTATGTGTTCCCCTCAAGCAAAAAGCAGAACTATCACACTGCAATTCAGCTTTATCATCTAGATGAGAAAAACAGACTCAAACGCTTTCCCATGCTCTGAATGTTTAGTGAAAGATGTGAATCTGATGGAGTCCCCTGATCCCAGTTTGTAGCCTCGTTATGCTTTCTCCTGGAATTTTCCAAATTCCTCTTGCACTTACAGAGACCGGTGCACGCAGCCTTGGCTACTCACAGCTAACTCCAGCACATGTTCCCTTCTAGGGATTTTCACCAACTCCTGGATAAATGGCACAGCAACTTCTAAAGTCTTGAAAGTTGCATAGTTTGCTTTCAATCAATTCCCAAATTTAGAATTATTCTCTCTTTTTTTTTTTCTTTATACCATCAGAGTTTGCAAATGCATTTCATTCCAGGGATGAAACAACGTGACATAGCGAACCCATCTTGCAGTAAGAGAGAAGACTCCTGGTAGCACTCTCCCTCTGGGCTCTCCTAATACCTCGAGTTTCTTCTTGATTTAGAGTCTGTCATTGTACATGTGGACCCATTGTTCTCAGGAAGAAATCTGATATTCTCAGGCAACCCCAAACACCTCCACTGGCTACCTCCCCATTTCTCTTTCCCTGTTCTCACCCTGCAGCCTCCAAGGACCAACTCCACACATTTCCCCACACTTCTTGGCCTAGCATTTGCTCCACTCCTCCATCCTCGCCTCCCCCCACCTCCCTCCCGGTGACCCCAGGCTGTAAAATACTATATAGTATCTCTGGCTTGGGTTCCTTATCTGGCCCCAAATTCTTTCCTTCTCCCTCTATGACATTGAAGAAGAAGGAATGTTCGTTTATAATATTTTATTTTCTATCTTTTTCTTCCAGGCCCCCGTTAGAGGATATTTTCGCTCATGCTGCCTTAAAATTGAAATGTCCTTTTCTCACTTGCCCTCGAAGATATGGCATTTCCCCAGAAGTAGTTGGGATCTGATCCTTAGGTTGCTGCATAGGATGAGAAATCATTTCAACAAAATTGGTGATGGGCTGTATATCAAAACAGAAGTGGGAGGCACGGGCCGCTTTGAAGGCAGCATCCTCCTTCCAAAATGGAATTTCTGGCACGACCCAGCAGTTCTTGAGTTTCCTTTTCTCTTTTATTCCCAGGACTGTGGGAAAGAGTGATTTCATATGATTCGGGTTTCTCACCCTCACTTTATTGTCCTGCCATGCTCTGTAATGTGCTGTAAGCAAGGCCTGGATGTCCCACGAGGCTTCAGAATCAGGAAAACGTGCTCAGCGACTATTCTTGTTCTTCGGAACCAGCTATATGACATCATAGTAATAACAGCTATCTCCCACCGGGTGTGCTTTTGTAGATTTCCCGAGCACTTTTGCACACATTCTCATCAGACTTCAAATCCCGCTTTGCCACCTTCTGGGCAGGTGCTCTCCTCTGGCTGAGTGGCTGTAATGTAGTCTACCCCCACCTATTAAAGCAAAAAGTTGAAACCAACAGAGGTGGGGACTTAGGTATATAACTATTTCTGGAAATCAGGGATGCTGGTGCCTGCTGGGAAAACGTTATGTGGATTAGAAATGAAATCATAGATGTTGCTTTGTATGCAGTTGGCACTCAATAAATACTAGTATTGTTGCAAGGAGACTCTGTTTCCTCACGGGGTTCTCACAGCCACTGCTTGAGGATCACTGCTGTGTTATGGTATAAGGTTGGGTTCAGAGCAGCTGTGGGCAAACTATGGCCTGCGGGCCGGATCCAGCCCATTCGGCTGTTGTATCTGGCCCGCAGAGCCGAAAGAGCTGAGGGTTCTCTTGCTCTCCCCTCCACTCCTTCACCAGCAGCCCAAGATGAGAGTGCCAGCATGGTCAGGTTGCTTTTGTTCCGGTTCTCCGGTCCAGTTTAAGAACCAATTGTGGCCCTCAAGTCAAAAAGTTTGCCCTCCCCTGGTTCAGAGAGTCCTAAGTGGTGCTTGACCCAAATCGTACAGCCACGGTGACATTAGAAATCACACTTGGATTGCCTGAATTTGTTCTTCCCATTCTGTCACACTACTTCTTCTGAAGTTCATTTTTACTTGTTTATCTAGTTTCTAAATATTTATTGGGTGCCAAGTACCCAACTAAGTGTTAGGGACACAGACCTAAGTAAACCTAGAACCTTCCATCTGTGGCTTCTTCTGAATACCCCAGGCCCACTTCTCTCGAGTTCTTGGAAATATCTGTGCTTGCAGTACTTTGAAACCTAGATTTTTGTAAGATGTGTAACTTCTGTTTTTTTCTTCTTCTTTCTTTTTGTAATAACTTAAGCCAAATACTTTATACACCACTAAAACATTTTATGAAACCAAATATAAATGTGATCATTCATCTTAAATAGAGTTCACATATAGGTTGTGAGGAATTAAGAAACTGCTGACAGATAGTCTGAATGTTGGAAAAATGGCTATTTTCAAAAAATATAAAAAATATCTATGTATAAATATATGAAAGTGCACACATGCATGGAAATATATATTAGGTGGTAAGTAATTAATTTTATCTGAATATTTTGCTTTATTTTCAGGTAAATAAATTTTGCTCATTTTTGTAAATGATACTCGTGATAAATAAAATTCTACCTGAGCAACTCCTGGTGGATCGCAGTGATTGGGAGCTTATCGATTTTGACTTGGAGAATTGCTGGGTCTCATCGCTTGTTACAAAAACCTTGGACATACACCTAAGGGGAGGCTCACAGGGTGAGAGGGTTGTTGGTTTTTGTTGTTGTTGTTGTTGTTGTTGTTGTTGTTGTTGTTGTTGTTTGTAATGGAGTGATCCAAATGTTTAAGCAGCTGTATTAGCAGCGTTGTTTGGACAATTTTTTACCCAATAATATTTTGTGATAAAACTTTGGTACGTGCAACAGCCATTGCGTCTCCAAGTTCCTCTTCTCAGACACAGAACACGAACTCAGGGGGCCCCAGCTTTAATGGAGAAAATGAAACACATCCTTTGGAGATGGCACAGTAAGATATAAACGTTTTTTTGCTCCACCCCAGACGTCCATTCTGCTGCAGAAGAAACCCAGAAGGGCTTCTTTTAATAGGATATACTTTGATTGTGATCCAAGGAAGAATGATAGTAAGAGATTAACATATCTTCAGGGTAATTTACAGCTTCCTGCATTTTTAAAGGTTATTTTATGCCTTAATGGTCAGGGGTAATTTATACATGCCGTGGTGGAAAGAAGCATGGCCAAAGATTTTCTCTGCTGCTCAGAGTCCTGGTTGATTTAAGAGAGGAGATGCTATCTCACGCGGTACCAAATGGAGCCAAGACCTGTGGACTCCATATAGCAGCCAAGACTGCCCATAGATGTTGACAGCTTGTACAGGTGATATATTTCTGAGCTCTTGATCAAGATAATATCAATGACAACAATATTGACAAGGAGAGAATGAGAAGCTGAGGAGGAGGAGGAGGAACGGGAGGAGGAGGAGGAAGTAGAATTGCTACTGCACCAGAAATGCTGAGATTAGCATCAGCAATTAATATTACTAAGACTTCTGTAATTCCAGTGTGTACATTAACTAGATTCATGTCGGCGAATGTCTTTCGGTGTTGACCATGTGCCAACCATTGTCCTAGACACTGAGAGATTAAACAGATGAATCGGGCATAGTTCTGCATGGTCTGTTTGGGAGAGTCCCCAAGCACTTTCACACACATTCCTGTAACAGAGGAGTTACAAGTACAAGTAGAAGTTATAGGTAGAGACCGTGACTTTATGTGTTTCTCCTGACTGGTCATAGATATATTTATAATTATAACACTTTCAGACCCATTGACATAATTGGACTGAGTGTCATTAACCTGTTTTTGTGTTTTTGTCCTGGTTTAACTAAAAATATACCGTATTTGCCGGCGTATAAGACGATTTTTTGGCCCTGAAAAATACGTATTTGCCGGCGTATAAAATGACTGGGCGTATAAGACGACCCCTTAACATTTCCACTAAAAATACAGAGTTTGTTATATACTCGCCGTATAAGACTACCCCCCCACTTGGAGGCATATTTTTCAGGACCAAAAAATCGTCTTATAGCTGTGTGACCTTGGGACAGTTACTTACGAGTAACCTGTTGAGCTCCAAAAATCCACCTATTTCTAATTTTTGTCATTGTTGTTCTACAAAACCATGTTGGTTGTGGTTTTTATTATTATTTTTAAAAATTGATGTTAGAGAGATAAAGGGAGGGAAAGGAGGGGAGAGGAGGAAGAGAGAGAGAAAGGGACATCAATGTGAACGAGGAACATCAGTTGATTGCCTCCTGTACGTGCCCCAACCTGGGATCAAACCCTATAAGTGTCCTGACAGGGAATCGAACCCACAACCTTTTGGTATATGGGATGATGTTCCAACAAACTGAACCACACTGGCCAGGGCTTAGTTGTAGTAAAATGTGAAGACCATGCAAATCGGTAGTATTTCACCTTTCATCTTGATTTTTGGATTAAATGTATTTTCAGTTGATATTGTTTGAGTTTGATATGAAATGGCAAACATATTAAACCATTCCTTTTTCGAAAGCGTAATTCTAATATAAGTCTTTAATCCTGCCAAGAAGAAAAAAAATGTCAAATATCTTTGTAAACAAGCAGCTAATGGGAATGCTAAGTTTATTAAGTTTTGGAAATCTGTGCAGAGGAAGTAGTATCCTGTTGTTATTAAATCAAACAGCTATATAAGGAAGGCCTTCCCCAAATCAGGTACTTACAGTAAATTTTTCTGTGGAATGTTGGCTGCTTTCAATGTAGTTGTGAAGTCATTTCGCTTCATCTTGAAAAGAATAGAGCGTTAAAATGAGAGAATACCATGAATATTTTACCCAAGAGCAGAGATGCCTTTTATTTTAGGGAGGGAAAGGTAAAAACACTGGAATCCAGTAGTATAATGCAGCATAATGTAGTATAAAAAGGAATGCCTACATGTTTAATGCCCCACAAATGGAACTTCAGAAAACCACAGCAGCTCTTAAATGGTGCATTGCAGGAATAAAACCGTGACCCAATCCTGAAAGCATTCCTGCTGGGTGGCTGGGCCTTGCTTTTCTCAGGAGAACACAGATCTTATACAACCTTTTATAGAGTGAGGCCTAGATTATTCCATGATGCTTAGGAAAATATGGAGAAGGAGCTAAGTGTTTCAGCAAATTTTAAGCTAATTGAATCAATAAGGCAGAAGCCAAGAAAGGGGTGGGAAGGTGTGTGTAAAAGTTCTATTGGGCCTTTGCTTTGCGCAATTATATTGAAGGCTAATACATGAAACGTGAATTACAGATGCTGGGCATTTGTCTGTCTTTTAGAAAAAAATATTCATTTAAAAAAAAAAACCAAACCTAAAAGCAAAATAAAACATTATGGATCACTTATATCTCCCAACTCCAACCCACAGCCTCTTGAAACTGCCAATCTGTTCTCCATATCTATGAGCTTGTGTTTTTTAAAGATCCCATACAGGATGGGGCAAAAGGTTTACCATCGTGAGTACATGAACTCTTATTCTTATATTATTACTTATTAATTATTGTTTTAGTTTCCATTCGAATGACTGTACAACTACTTTCGCCCGAGCCTGCATATTGGAGAGACAATACGGTATTTGTTTTTCTCTCCTGACTTATTTTACTTAGCATACTGACCTTGAGGTCCATCCATGCTGTCACGAATGACAAGATTTCAATAACCCTCACCCAAGGATATGTTTTTATTGATTTGAGAGAGAGAGAGAGAGAGAGAGAGAGAGAGAGAGAGAGAAATGGAGAGGGAGAGGGGAACATTGAAGTGAGAGAGAAAGTTGATTGGTTCCTCCCATATGCACTCATACTGGGGATTGAACCTGCAAACTGGGCATGGAACTTGACTCCTTCCTTGTATGGGACAGAACTCTAACCAACTGAGCTTCACTGGCCAGGGCTAGAGATTTCATTGTGTAGTGTGTGTGTGTGTGTGTGTGTGTGTGTGTGTGTGTGTGTATTTTGGCTGAATATATCACACTTTTAAAAATCTGTTCAATGATCCATAGAAACTTAGGTTGTTTTTATATCTTGGCTGAAAATCCTATTTGTTTTCTATTATCTAACCTTGAACATCGCTATATTTCTGTTCAAGGGGATGCTTCTACATAGGGGTACATATATATTTTCAAATTACTATTTTCAGGTGTGTGTGTGTTTTATAAATACCTAGACATGCAATTGCTGGATCATCTGATAATTCCATTTTTAATTTTTTGGGAACCTCCATACTGTTTTCCATAGTAGTTGCACCAATTTACAGGTCAACAAACAGTGCCTAAGGTTTCCATATTCTTTGCATTCTTGCAATCACTTGTTATTTCTTGTGTTTTTTTTTTTTTGATAATAGCTATTCTAATAGGTATAACGTGATGCCTCATTGTGGTTTTGATTTGCTTTTGCCTTCTGCCCATTTTCTCATCAGATTGTTAATGCATTTTTTGGTGTTGAGTTATGTGAGTGCTGCTTGTCTGTCTTTTTTAAATATGTTATTTATTTATTTATTTATTTTTAGAGAGAAAAGAAGGGAAAGGAAGAGAGAGATAGAAACATCAATAAGAGACAAACACATCAATTGGCTGCCCCCTGCATTGGAGGTAGAACCCACAACCTAGGCATGTATCTGACCAGAAATTGAACTTTTAACCTCTTGGTTCATGTGTCAACACTCAACCACTTAGCCACACCGGCTGGGCTTGTCTGTCTTTTTGGCTAAAGTGAGTTCCTTGAAAAAAAGGACCTTTGCTTCTAGGTGTTTCTATGTGTGGTGACCTGTATATGCATTATACATAGTGGGCCATTAATCATTATTTATAGGATGGAATAGAAAAAAACCACACCTCTTTAGATAAGAAGAAAATAACTTGAAATCCTAGGAACTTTTTCCTTGTGAAATGATTCTTTAATGACTATTAACTTTCATAATGTTCTGTTTAAAATGAATCCAGTTTATTAAGCCCTTGTTTTTGTTCCAGAATGAAGTTTGGTGACATTGGGTTTTGACATTTCAACAAAGATAAAAGTTGTTTCTACAGATTAAATACAGATTATTACCAAGTTAGTTCTTTGGGGAACAGCGTACTAGGTTACACTTTCTCCTGGGACCTTTAGATGCTGGAATTTGGCCCATTATGCAAATGCAACTTTTTACTACCCTTTTGCTGGCTGCTATTAACTTGACATTTTCCTACAGGCTTTCTGGTAATCCATCCTGGGTTTAAATAGCTCTGTGTAGAATAGGAGAGAATGCTGGAGCCCTGGAAAACAGAACATTTGACGTTCTGGAGTGGTGGGTGGGGTCATAGATTAGTGTACATGGTATTTGTATGTGTGCTTGTCCATGTGTATGCCTGCATGTTTGTTTTTGTCCTTGCCTAATTGACTTACCAAGACTGTAAATACCCAAAGTGAAAGAAAATTAAGGAAAAGTGGTTGTATTCTTTTCCTGATATTGGTTTGTAACATCAAAGCAAAGACACGGAGACTGAGGAAATATTTAGCAATCAATTTTCGACCTCTGCTTTTAAATATTCTGCTGGTTTATAACTGGTGCCTTGAATAAGTGTGTGTTGGTTAAACACAGACGTTTGCCCTTTAAATTGAGACCATAATCTTAGTTTTGGAGTGGGGAATTCCTAAGATAACTTTATTTTGTAAAAAAATGAGGTCACTCAAATGGTAGACAATTCATCCCAAGTGCTTTCATTGTCATCTAAAAACATAAAGAATCACGTGTGCCATTTCTTTTTTATCTTTTTCCCTTTGGCTTTGTTTTAGAGAAAATAATTTCCTTATCAATTTGGCAGAGATAGTGCTAGCTTATATCTTAAGAGGGAATGCTATCAGTTTTAGAACATTCACTGAAGTTAAACTATCTACGTTGAGCAAGAGAGGGGAGTTTTGCTGGCACCAAACCCAAACAGAATCTTAGTAATATTTATAATAAATCTGCTTGATTATTGCATTATGTAAATGCTCTTAATCCTACAAATTTCTATTAATGCAATGTCCTTTTTATATTTTGATACCAAAGGCACAGAATGTGACACAAAATTGGATGAAAATAATGGAATTCATTCCTTTGAATGTGCTTCCCCCACTCCTAGCTGGGCTAGAGATTAAGGAAATTTCTCTAAGTTTTATGATCTTTATGTGCAATCTCAATATGTTTCTTTTTAGTAGATATTATATCAAACAGATTGGATTAAATATTGTTTATGATTTTAGTCAGGAAATTTTAAAATTATTACTTAACTTGGAGGAAGTTACTTTGTGGATTTTAACACTGACAGTGTTCCTAATTTAGAACAAAGAAGTGATTCTAGGTCATTCAATATACTCTCAAAATTTTTTTTTAACAACAGTTATGTACTAAGTACTACAGAGGTATTATCAGTACCTTTCTTAAGCCATGCCTTCATTCTCAGGCCAAGATCTTTTGCTGTCATTCTTCTACACTCCCATAACATCCTACTTGAACTCCATCGCTGTGTCAATTCTACTGTGTTGAATTTGCCTATTTATGTATTCATATTCTCAACCAAACCCTGATATTTTCAAGAGTGAGAGCAGGGCTTTTTAAAATCGTCTGTTTCAAGCCAAAATATGCGGGTTCTGGTGCAGAATACTTCCAACTAACCACTACTCTGGGCCTTTGATTGCTTCCTTTTTCTCTAATTTTTCCATTTTTTACACTGCAATGACCTTTTTTCATATAAGCATTGTGTGCTTCATCAAAATTTCTTACTATGACTATCATCATCACATTTATATTTAGTATTTTTAGTTGCATGGCTACTTTATATGGGTTATCGTAATTAATTCTCATAATAACCCCGTGAACTGATTGCTGTTCCCCTTGTGCAGATGACAGAACAAATGTTCAGAGAGGCAAACCAGCGTGGCCAGGGCCACACAGCCAGTAAAGAAATCCAAAACTACCTGAGACGAAAGCCCGTGTCCTTATACACTGTGGGTACTTTCACTTATTTCCTGCAAGTGGAATTACTCAAAATTGAGAATAGTTTTATTTATTTATTTATTTTTTAAATACATTTTATTGATATTTTACAGAGAGGAAAGGAGACAGATAGAGAGCTGGAAACGTCGATGAGAGAGAAACATCGACCAGCTGCCTCTTGCACACCCCCCACTGGGGATGTGCCCGCAACCAAGGTACATGACCTTGACCAGAATCGAACCCGGGACCTTTCAGTCCGCAGACCGATGCTCTACCACTGAGCCAAACCGGTTTCCGCGAGAATGTTTTTAAAATTCTTGAGCTGCTGAATATGTTACAGGAAAGAGGACAAGACATTTTTTAAAAATAATTGTCAAACCATTGCATTACTAGTCTTAGCATTTGTCATATGTGCCTTACTGTGCCTCCCAAGGAGACTTCTGTATATATGTGATCAGGAAGAACACTATGGCAACTCAGTGATATAGACCATCCTGGTCTCCAAGTTTTTTGTAACACAACTCCTTGGCGTGAAGGAGCTTAAAGAAGAAGGTGCTCAATCCTGTTAAATCACACCAAGAATGCATGATGGGCGAGTGATTCCTCATTGTTGTGGCACTGGAGCTGTGGTGTAGGTTTGGGTCATGCATTGACTATCCCTGGTATATTTGTGATTCCTCTAATAATCAGAGGGGCTGCTCTCTTATGCCAACCACAGACACAACTTTGAGGTACAAATATAAAGCCTGAAAGTTAAGAAAGAATTATGGGCCCAGGGAAGCACATTCATTAGTGTAGACTTTTCTGAATTCATCACTAGATGTCTTATATCTGGCTCTGTCTAAGAAGCGTGGGTCTAAAGATTTCCATACTTGGTCATTCCTTACATTTGTCCATCTCTCCCAATAAATGTGTCATGCACAAAATAACATAAAAGTACTAATGATGCAGGAAGAGGGACTTTGACATTGTATAGTGCTGTGGTCTGCAAACTGTGGCTCGCGAGCCACATGCGGCGCTTTGGCCTCTTGAGTGTGGCTCTTCCACAAAATACCACGGTATGGGCCAGTCGATTTTGAAGAAGTGGTGTTAGAAGAAGTTTAAGTTTAAAAAATGTGGCTCTCAAAAGAAATTTCAATCGTTGTCCTGTTGATATTCGGCTCTGTTGACGAATGAGTTTTCCGACCACTGGCTTAGAACAACAGCAGTTTATTTTCAGAGTTTTAGAGGCTAAAAGTTTAAAAATCCAGGTGTTGGCAGAAGATTCTGAGATAGGATCTGTTCCATATCCATCTTCTAGCTCCTGATGTTTGCCGGCAATCTTTATCGGTTTTTGGCTTGCTACATTACTCAAATTCTGCTTCTCTCTTCACATGGCTAGCTTCCCTCCATGGTTATCAGAGTTCCTTATAAGGACAACAGTCCTAGTCATTGGATTTACATTTAACTCGGTTTACATCTTTGGTGAGCTGTAATTCTGAAATGCCAAGGGTCAGGTGCTCAGCATGTTTTTTAGGAAATATGCTCCACTCACAATAGTTTATGTGGAACCA
Source organism: Vespertilio murinus (assembly GCA_963924515.1). NCBI lineage: Eukaryota > Metazoa > Chordata > Mammalia > Chiroptera > Vespertilionidae > Vespertilio > Vespertilio murinus. The sequence goes on along the minus strand of OZ004713.1, from coordinate 64,984,439 downwards.
TTTATACATAAAGTAGCAAAATTATTATTTCTGATAACGATGATCTGGAGTTATGCAAAGTCAGACTATCAGTGAATGACTAGGTCAGATTCACCCTGATTTCTTTATATGCCAGTTGCTTCTAGAAATCAGTAGTCAAAGAGGATTTTGAATACTTCCAAAGGCATTGATTACCAAAATCATTTGAGTCTTCTAGTTTTTTGGATGTAGCCTGTATTCATAAGTGAGCGTTGATTTCCACATACATTTTTATTTTCTCTGTCTTTGGGGATGGTGGCTGCCAATTAAACTATCCTATAATTCCAGGGAACTTGAAACTGATCCACTTCAAAATAGCTACTAATTGCGAAGCAGGCGATTGGATCAGAGTGATTTGTTATTATGATTCCAGTGGCCTGACTCTGGTGTGGCCTCTCCAGACAGTCAGAACTGTTTCACCGGCCCTCCAGCCCTACTGGCAGGAGCCGGGCCCTCAGGCTGCATGAAAAAATCTCAGTGACAGCATCATTCCTTTCTTAACTACTGAGCAAAATTCCTTTGCTTTTAAACCATCAGCATCATGTCTCAGATTGCTAGTTCCCCAGCAAGTGTGAATTTTGAGGGAGTAGCTCTCCATGTCTCCAAGATATACAATCTCCACAAGGATGCCAAGGAACTGTGACATTTAGTAAGGGCTCTGGGCTAAGAAAAACATCTTTCTTAAAAGCCTCGAAGTTTTCTCCCTCCCCAAACACATGAATTAATGATCCCATGTGTGAGTTTCCGAGCCAGCGAACGATGATGTCTGACAAGCTATCTTCAATTTATTTTCTTTTGCATCAAATATGCTTAGAAAATAATATTTTGGTGTTGGCTCCCTTGTCATTTCGGTCCTACCAGTCAATGTGTAAGGTTGCCAAATGCCTACTGTTTCCTTTTCTCATACACATTTCCAGAATGTTGTATACAGATATAATAGGGTCAGTACTCTCCCAAGATCAGGGCATAACAGCGAAACCGCCTTATTCTCATCATGGAGGATTTGTGTAACGCTGGATGCTTTCTTCTATCCATTCCTGAAATCTTGTTATTATAACAAAGCCTTGTCTAGGTTCTCGCTCAACCTATATTTATATTTTTCTCCAATAGGACGCTATGTCTTCGAATATATACAAAAATTGTCATGTACAAGTTAGAAAGACTAGAAATGAGGATAATGTTAGAGTCTTTTCCAGAAAAACTAAGCCTTCTCTCTCTCTTTTTTTTTTGTCCTGGGCTTTCGTTTCCTCGTTTTCCCCTTTTTGTCCTCATTATTGTTAAATGTTTGCATTTAATTGGCACTTGTAAACCCTGCTAGATTGTACTCTTCTTGGTATTTATTTTTCCCATCTTGGTATCGCTCTAAATTCCTCATCTTTTTACCTTCCTGTTTTCTCTCCCCCCCCCCCCTCTTTTCTGTTTCGCCTACTTCTCTCTGTTCCTTGTCTCCATTTTCACCCAACTCATAATTCAGAGAAGTATAAAAAAGATGATCACAGGTTTTAAAAGAAGGAGAAGAAAAAGAAGGAAAGATGGAGGGGGCGGGAATGGGTGGGGAAGAGGAGGAAGTGGGGGCAGGAAAGATACAAAGATACAGACTTTGTTTCTTTGGGCAGAAAAGGAAGCAAGGAAGAAACTGTCCATGAAATCTAAACCCTTATGATAGTGGCCAATATGCTCACCTTTGAGTTTTTGGCCGGTGAGTTCTAAGAGGTACCCATGACTGGTTGCAGAATGTCCACTGTCCCTAACAAAATCATACCCTTTGCTTCACAACATGAGAACATATTAAACCTTGGAGCTAAGGTAGTGTAAGCATTGGGTAATTAAATAACTGTCCCTAAATTGGCTTTCAACTAGCCAAAAAGTCAGAGGTATGAATTTCAAACCAATGGAAAGAGTCAGGCTGGTGATGCTCCTAGTGATGACCACTCGGTGCAAAATTCCACCCCCAGATTCTACTGTGGGGAGGCCCAGGGGCGAGGGTGTGGGGTCTGGAGTCCCAAGACCAGGGTCCAAGTGCTTCTGTCCCTTGCGTGCTGTGTGACCTCAGACAAGTCTCCTCATCACTTTGCTCCTCTAGGGGATAATGAAGGAGAAAGTTCTTAGGTGCACACAGTTATTATTATTAGCTGTTATTTATCGTCTCTCAAAATCATCATTGCAAGTATATTATAGGTCTCAGATGACATCCGTGTACAATTCATGCAGCACTGTGCAAACCTTTGATTCTCTCTGGTTCATTGAGTATCCTGAGCTTTTCATGGAAAACCTCGGGAAGCTTTTATGGCCCAGGCTTTGATTTTTCTGGTTTCCAGGTTCCATTCTCTGGTGCAACATGGACAAATATAAATAATTGCATGTGGAGGGCGTCAACTGCAGCAGCTCAATATTCCCCGAGATTGCTTTTTAAGACAAAAGGAGAACAAAACACTTACAGCAACACCTGCTAGTCGGCAGAATGTGACCTGACCCCTTTCTCCTTTTCTTGTTATTATAAACACCGGGCTCTTTAAGTGAGAGCTGTTTAAAGGACGGAGGGCTGTGAGTGTTCCTTCCTAGATCCCAGATGCACGGAGAGACGGATGGGCTTTTTGATCTTTATTTTATGAGTGTCTGATAAATTGCCTCTGGCACCTGGCAACTGAAATTTCACTATCTGAAAACCAACCCGCATGTCAAACAATGCGGCTGGCCCCGGCCTCTGGCGGGAGGACCTCCGTGGCCGGGCAGGCCAGCCTTCCGCTTCCTGGACAGTCCCCACCGCGCCTGGGGATTTACACACGTTAATTTTAGAGGGAGGAAAGGATTATGAAAGGCTTTCTGTGCTATGCAAAAACGTGTTTTCTGAAGGATTTCATCACAGCTCAGATTTGGGGATTTCTGACCAAGTCAAATAAAGGCTTCAGCACACTGCCTGGCCTTTGAGCAGGGGTGGTGGTGGTAACAAGATAAAGATTTGCAGCTCTGGGCCATGAGCCTCCCCCCACTTGCCTTGGTGTGTGTGTGTGTTGATACAAGAGGAATCGCAGGTGGTCTTTTTCTAGGGACAGGAGAGTTATAAACAAGGTCATCAGCTGGTGCTATTATCACCTTTCTTTTAATGTCTTCCCCTCCAGGGGCAAGACTAACTCAGCTCTAAGGAAGAGCTACAAAGGTTCTCTATTTTTTTTGAAATTCAAATACATGCGTATTTTAATTTGTAAGAAGTGATAAAAAGGAGAATGATACAGATGCGTCCATACTACGTGGCTTTTTTTTATTTTAATTTTATTTTTTTATTGATTTCTTACAGAGAGAGGGATAGAGAGTTAGAAACATCAATGAGAGAGAATCATCAATCAGCTGCCTCTTGCACACCCCCTACTGGGGATGTGCCCACAACCAAGGTACATGCCCTTGACCGGAATCGAACCTGGGACCTTTCAGGCCGCAGGCCGATGCTCTATCCACTGAGACAAACTGGTTTTGGCCTACGGTATGTGGCTTCTTAAAGGAAAATGAAGCCAGTGAGTGAATGATAGGTTCAATATGAAACACCATAGATGCTCCAATGAGTGTCCTCATAATAGAGTGGGGCCCGGGCCCCGCCACCCGAGTCATCTGTGCACACCACACTGCCATCTGTCCTCCTTCTCCCCTCCTCCTCTGCTCTCTGGACTTGTTGGCTTAAACATTGTTGTTGCCCAGGGAAGAGGACATGCTTAGATTTGTGCTCTTCTCCAAAGCTCAGAGGAGATTGTTGTTAATCTTTTAAAGTTTCCTTCTGGGATGTTGTTTTATATGTTTTCTGGGACATCATACAGAGGTCGAATACCGTTGGCTGGGTGGACATGGGTGTCCACAGGCTGAAATTATGTTTAAAATGTTTCTTTTCCGCAGTCAATAAGATTTCTATGTTAGGCTTGGCCATCCCAGATACAGCAAATCTGCAATAAAAACAGAAACGCCCTGGGTCAATCACTTATTTATCTAGCTGTATTTATTTTGTTATTGGCCAGCACAATGTATTATGCTTAGCTCCCAGACTAGAGAAGTGAATTGGGTATCTCCTTTGCCCTCGAGGAGCTCAGAGTCTCACGTGAGAGACAAATACATACACAAATCAGAAAGATACCATTTGTGTCATTGCTTTAGGTGGGAAGCCTTGAGGTGATATTTGTGCTAAGTCTTGAAAATTGAGTAGATGCTCCTCTGGGAGGCCAGGAAACTAAGGCAATGTGGACCCACGGAGCAGCCAGAGCTGTTCAAACCCATGCCATTCGAGGGTCAACTGTATGTCATTTGTGCAAATACGCAGTATTCTGTTGACTTGATTTTCAGACTGGTGATTGTCCACAAGAATTTGAAATTCCTCTGAGTATTGTGACCTAAGAACTTTGTATGGGTCTGCCACTTCCACGCTGAAATGACTTACCCAAAGTCTTCTGGCCAGTTAATGATAAAGATGGGTTAAACTCCAGGCCACTTTTCCCCAAAGAAGACCAAGAGTAGAGGTATCCATTTTCCTGATTCCTGTGGGGCTAGGAGTGCTCTCACCCCCAAACACCTGTTTCCTTCTCTTGACTACATTACTTGAGCACATAATGTTGGGCATCACCTCTTAGTCATTGCACGGGAATGCAAAGTGGAACGGAAACTGGTCTTTCTCTTCAAGGAACTTTTAGGCTATTGGTGATTGGGGAGTGCGGGTGAGTGACAGAAAAACCAGCTATACCCCAGTTTAAAACACGGAGAGGGAAAGGGAACATATTTAAATTTTGTTTCCTGAACTTTCTTTTTTCCTTCTCTGATGTGAGGAGTTCGTCAGCGTAGGCATACGGATATTTGTTTCTAAGGCTTCAGGGTTCGCTTGACGTATGACTTAAAGTCGCAGGAATAGTTATGTGTTTATTTTGTTGTTACTGCACTGTCCTCCAAGGTCATAGACTGAAACACAGTCTTTTCTTGTCTGTGGACTCTGAGAGGGCGGGAGGGAGGCAGGTCCTCTCCACGGGCTCTAAAGGATTGGGCACGTGGATTCAGAGGGACATTTCTGAGGCTACTTGGGATGGTCCTTCACAGTCTCCCTGCAGCGGAAAGCAGTCATGCTGTCAAATCCCAGACCTTCACCCCCAGAGCTTGGAAGATAGATTCTGGACCACACTTTCTGACCCCTTATGGGTGGCCAATACACATGCAGATGAGGACTCTCAGTGAGGCCTGGGCTCACCTGAGCACAGAAGCAACCAAACTCTTAATATGATTTCATTGCTAAAATCAAGATGTGATGAGTATTTTTTCAATAATTATTGCTCTCTATGATTTACAGCCAGATGGGGTTTTAAAGCATTGAGTGACATTTGCCTCTCAGGATAACCATTAAGGCTTATCGCAGTTTAGGTTTTTATAAGGGTATTTCTTGGATCACATGACCTCACACATCTAGACGAAATAATGAACAACATAGACTGGTGAACAAAGATAGACCCAGAAAAAGAGAAGCAGCGATCAGACTCTCAAACCTCAGAGGGAAAGTAGGGGAGGGTGGGGGTAAAGGGAAGAGATCAACCAAAGGACTTGTGTGCATGCACTATGGACAATAAGGGGGTAGGGGAATATGTAGGGAGGGGTTTGGGATGGGAATGGGGGGATAAGGACAATTATGTGATACCATAATTAATAAAAATCAATTAAAAAAAAATAAAGCATTGAGTGAATCAATGTTTGTCAACATACACACAATACTTGAGTTGTTTTTTTTTTGTGTCTTTTTTTTTTCTCTAATGGAGATGTAACAAGTGCATGCAAAACATATCAATGTGTCACTGCATATGCAGACCTGATACACATGATACAAACATGCGGCTTAAAATATTTGAACCCATAGCATGTGTACTGGACCCTTCTGAATATGATAGATTTCAGAAAGATATGAAATTCACAGTTAGTTGTTTACGCTAGAATTTTGGGTGTTTACAAGGAACTGACTTTGAATGCTAGGTGTCTCATAGTCATAGAAAAAATAATGCTTGTAAAATAGGTATAGGACTTACAGGGAATGGGTAAAGTTAAAAATATAAAATTGTTGCATCCAGTCTTCCTCATGGCCTTTCTTCTTCTCTGTGGGTCAGAAAAAAGGAAGCTATTAGACTCCAATTTTGTTGAGTGGAAATAGCATGTTGATTTTTTTTTATGCATCCTCTTTTAGTTAGTGATGGTTAAACTGGGCCTTGAATATGAAGTATTTCAAAAACTATTTGCTGAATTAATTAAATGTCTGTTTTGTCTGCTAATATATGGATCTTAAGCTGGGTGACAGAAACTAGACATTGTAGGCTTACTTTGTACAATAGCTTATTAAACCAAGACTTAGCTCTTTGTGGAAGAAATCAGGCACGGAACCTAATGTACTAAAGACAGAGGCCTGTGACTGTAACCACCCTCATATCTCCATCATTCAGTAGAAGAGTGGAAGGGGATCATGCACGCACGTACTCACACATGTCATATGGTATGTGTGGATGTGTGAGTGTGGATGTGGTAGGATGAGTAAGTGCACACACATGGATAACATACATACATAGCTTACTATGGGTAGATGAGAATTGGTTACTAATATATTTTTTTTGTATTGCCACTTTCCCTCAGAAACCAGAAGCCTGGACATCTGCAATGTGTCAGGGAATGAAGACATTTGGATGTGTCTGGTTTTGATATCACTAAAAGAGCAGTGAATTAAAGTGAGGGAGCAGATCTGAGCGTGGCTCTCTGCTTCATAGATAAGCTGAGATTGGAGTGTGAGATGGTCCAGTCTAGCCAGGTTAGGAGTGAATGATCGGCTGCTGATGAGAAGTAGTTGAAAAATAGTTCCACGTTAATTGTTTTATTGTCTACTTTGTATTATCAAGGCTTGTGGGAGAGAAGAGTTATAGATAACAAAAGTGACATAACCCATGTGCCTAAGAAGCCCCTGTCAAAAAGCATGAGATGTTTCTCTGGGAATATCGCATTTCATTTGGCAAGAGTCTCTCCCAGAGTGTCTGGAAAAATGCACAGGAAGTCCCTGTATGTACTCTTAGTGGGAAGCCGATGGAGAGGGGTGGAACCAGTGGTATAGCAAACAGAAATATTCACCAGTGACAAAGCTCACCAAGGCCTGGTCTTCTTGGTGTCCTTTGGGTTGTTCACAACCACAAGAGGGACAAGTGTCATCTTAGCATGTTTTTATTGTCAAAATGAGTTGGTGTTTGTGGGAAGAGAAAAGCTTGTGAAACACTTCACAACTCATTTTCATAGACCTGTACGACAGTATCTAAGTACTTCAAGCACTAAGAAAGCTAAACGATAGCCAAGCTTGTGTTCAAAGTAGTAGTATGTTCTCAAAAAGTGCTTATGATACCTGTATGACAATGGAAAACCTGCCAGACCTCCAAATAACAGAGCAGGAAACTGTATGTGAGAGAGTGTCCACAACAGTTGACATTCGTTTGAGAACTTTCCCAACTCCCGAGCATGTTGAAATACTGAGAATTTGCCTTCAAATCGCCAGGAAAGGCTGTAGGCATATGGATGATGGGCAATTCCAGGGGCAGCTTCATTCGTGTGGTATGGCCAGACAGGAGGGGCGCAGTCGTGAGAGAGGCCAGGGTTAACATTCTGGCTCAGTCCTCTCACACACGGCTGGCTGTTACACATGGCTTTCATCTCTGCCAGAACCTCAGTTTTCTTACCTGGAAAATGGAAATAATATACCTCTTATATAAGGTTGACGTGAGATTTAAAGAAGATGGTGAAAGCAAGAACAAGAAGCTTAATACAAAGCCTGATGAGCGCTCAATAATTATTCACTTTTGTAGTTTTAATCACATGGCATTACATCTATGATACCAGCGATAATAAATTGATTATGTTGAATGATAACATTTTTTGGGAGGGAAATAGCTTATATATGCTATTATTTTAAATTATTTTTTAAACTAAAAATTTCACATACCTTGATCCTTATGACACGTATTACTTTTCTCTTCAGGTTCACCATCAGTATTTGAGGCAATTTTTTCACATAGGGTGTCTAAAGCTTTTTTGTCTTTCCTAAATCAAGTTTGGCCTGCCATTAGGGATCACAGAGAACATGATGGTGGCACGCCACCTTTCTTCACTCATGCTCGTTATCTTGACATAGCACCTTTAGGGCTGACACTATAATAAGACTGGAGTTTCCTTCCCCCTCTCCTTAATTTAATTACCTCTCACTGGAAGTTCAGTGACTTCTTTTGAGAGGAGCCAGAATCTTCCTGACAAACTTCTGGTGCTTGAAAGAAGGAACGTTTTGCCTGGGAGGGTATGGAAGATATTGGCAGTCGGTTTGTTTCTCTCCATTATCATGGCTTGGGCCCTCGTTACTGCTCTGTTACTAAAATTTTCTAGCTTGAAAACTCTTTGTTAGTTTTGAGAAATTCACAACTTTTATTGACATAAATTGACTTGCCTGGCATGTGACAAGCAACCTGCTTATAGCAAACTTTTATTGTCACTGTTGCTTCATAGGGCAATCTCCTAAAGCTGTGGTTGGCAAACTCATTAGCCAACAGAGCCAAATATCAACAGTACAATGATTGAAATTTCTTCTGAGATCCAAATTTTTTAAACTTAAACTATATAGGTAGGTACATTGTTATTAAATTAATTAGGGTACTCCCAAGCTGGCCTTTGCTAAAATCTCAAGGGGCCAAAGAGCCGCATGTGGCTCACGAGCCACAGTTTGCCGACCACTCTTCTAGAGGCAGTTTGAATAACAATTAATGTACTTCTGAATATAAAATTACCGTATTTGCCGGGGTATAAGACAATTTTTTGGCCCTGAAAATACTGTATTTGCCGGCGTATAAGACGACTGGGCGTATAAGACGACCCCCTAACATTTCCACTCAAAATACAGAGTTTGTTATATACTCGCCGTATAAGACTACCCCCCACTTGGAGGCATATTTTTCAGGGCCAAAAAATCGTCTTATACGCCGGCAAATATGGTAACTGTGTGTGATGATACCAGTGAAATTTATTAACCAGATGGGACTATTGGAGTACAGATACCTGTGTCTGAGCTGTGCTCACAGATAAGTGAGCAGTGATAGAGATCTCCCAATTACTTTTCTGCCTTGCTGCAGATCAGCTGCTTTGGACAATAGGTTGTAGCTGTGTCCCAGATGTGGAAAATAACAAACAGAAACATGTGAATCTTCTAAATTGAAGAGCATCAATAAAATACTGTTATCTATTGCATGCCCCAGCTTGTTATGATTATTATATACTAGAGGCCCAGTGCACAAAATTTTGTGCACTCAGGGGGTCCCTCAGCCAGGCCTGCACTCTCCTGCAGTCCAGGAGTCCTCGGGGGGTTGTCCAACTGAAGACTTAGGCCTGCTTCCCCGGAAATGGGGCCTAAGCTGGTAGTCAGACATCCCTCTGGCAGCCTGGGAGCCCTCAGGGGATGTCCGACTAACAGCTTAGGCCCATGGGGAGAGGGCCTAAGCCATTAGTCAGACATCCTTAGCACTGTACTGGCCAGCCATGAGCTGGCTTCTGACTGAGCAGTGCTCCTGCTGTGGAAGTGCACCAACCACAAGGGGGCAGTGCCTGCATTGTGTGTCTGCCCCTTGTGGTCAGTGCACATCATAGCGACCTGTCATTCCACTAATAGGGTTAATTTGAATATTACCCTTTTATTATATAGGATATTATATAAGGCAGCTGTGGGCAAACTACGGCCTGCAGGCAAGATACGGCCCGTTCGGCTGTTCTATCCGACCTGTGGAGCCGAAAGAGCGGAGGGTTCTCTTGCTCTCCCCTCCACTCCTTCACCAGCAGCCCAAGATGAGAGTGCCAGCATGGTCAGGTTGCTTTTGTTCCGGCCCTCCGGTCCAGTGTAAGAACCCATTGTGGCCCTCTAGTCAAAGAGTTTGCCATCCCCTGATATGCCTTCAGTCACTCCTTCATAAAGAAAAAGCACGGGTATTTTTCTCTCTCTCTGTGCATCTGTAGTTCATCACCCTCCTTGATCTCTTCTTTGTTAGCACACCCCCTGAAAGCAGCTCCATTCACCTGTCTGAGAATTTGAGCTTTAGGAATAGTGCATTCCATGGTATCCACCAAGAAAGAAGGATTCTGGTGCAAGCACACTGCAGCTTGCCCTGGCCAGTATGGCTCAGTTGGTTGAACATCAACCTATACCTATAGGTGTCAGGTTCAATTCCTGGTCAGGGCTTGTGCCAGGGTGATAAGTCTATCCCCAGTAGTGGGTGTGCAGGAGACAGCTGATTAATGTTTCTCTCTCTCCCTCTTCCTACCTCTCTTTCTAAAATCAATAAAAATAATTTTTAAAGTATTTAAGCTCTTGTCTCTTCGTTGCCATGTGATTTGGGTGCTTTAGCTACCTCATGCGTAAAACTGCTGTACTATGTGTTTTTTTGGTTTGTATTAGGCCTATATGCTCTACGATTTGTTTATTTCTCCAGGCACTACCATAGATCCAGATATGGTGCCTGGTAAATCATAACTTAATAGCATTAGAATAGATTATTATGACAAGGGCATACGTGCTTTGGTCTTTGTAGTTTACAAAATATTTTCTTAAACACTAGTTTATTTAAGTTTTATAACAGGACTGTGAGACAGAGCAGTGATAATTTGCATAAATGAGGGCAAAAATGGGACTAACTTACCTTGCCTCTGTAAGTGCAAAATTGGCAAAAAAGGCTGCCAGACTGGCTATGATTGTATCTATGTCGTATTGCTTCACCATTTGTCACTTCCAAGCAAACATAGATTGCTGTGAAGCAGGAAGCTGCCTGCATGTGTTGGTGTTATTTAGGCCTAAGACATGTTCAAGGGGCTTTGTTTGCAGTGACACCAGTATATCCCGGGAAGACTGCCAGGCCAGAACTGTGCAGGGTAGAAAGGGCAAGGGCAAAGGGAGCATATGCAGGTGTAGCTATTAGCTTTGCACGGAAGACCATCGGAATGGTAACCCGTGGATTTAAAACTTCCTCTTACACGTCTGTGAGATAATGCTGTATCGAGAGTTTCTTTTTCCTGCTGTGCCCTAACCCTAACGTTCCGGTACCCATGATCCAAGCATGCTCTCGGCCCGAGACTCACACCAGCTGAATTTCTGTGTTCCAAGTTCAAGCAGAGTGCAGGGTGTTTGGAATCCAGCTTCGGTGCATCCCATCCTGTAACTATGATATATGATAAAGGGGGATATTGCAGCCAAACTTGACTACGTTCAAAGCAAGGTGCTAGTGAAAGGATGGGTCTGAGAAGTCCTAATGGATTAATGATCCTGATAAATGTTCTATTATTAAGGGCTTGTGAATGATTAGATAATTCTTACTTCCAAGAACAGAATTTAAATATATATTTTTTGCCTGGCCTCTTACCAAAGTAAATAAATCACTTAAGTATCTACTTAATAGTCAAATCTGTATGTGCAAAAAGAAGAAATGGGGAAAGTCATTTTTTCTTATAAATAATATCCAACTTACTCACTGCTTACTTTTTATAATATTTACTGCTTGTTGAACTAACCTACTAGAAAAAAATGAGAACACTTCCAATAGACCATAAAAGACATTCTTTCTGATACCTATCCATTCAGCAAAGTAAACATAACATGGAGTAAAGGTTTTTGGAGCAGCGATTATGATTGTTGGTAGAAACCAAACATTTAATAAAATATTTTACTCAAGTTTGTAAAAGTCTCCCTAATAATTCCAGGCCAATTCTTCATCGTTAACACCCCCACGATTCCCACTGCATGTAGCCCATGCTGGTCTGAGGGCAGAAATTGAGCGTGCTCTATATTGAAGTAATTTTGTTTCTCAATGTGCTGAGGTCAAATTATCTTGGACACCATATGATGCAATTCATATTCTCTTAAAGTCCTGGAAATATATATATATATATATATATATATATATATATATTGATTCAAGCTTGAGATAAAATATAAATGTTAACATAATTTAAGAGTGTGGTTCAAATGCCTCTTCCGTATGGAACAGTGATTTAGTTATACTGCTGCTTCCTTAACTCTTCCTTGCCATGTTCAGATCCAGCTGTTAAAAAAGAATGACTGTTTTGTTCTGATCACATGTTCACATACATCTTGCTGTTTTCTTCCTAAGACATTTCAGAGCTTTACATGACCATGGGAAAGCTGTGTGGAGGCCACATCTGGGGGCAAAGCATCATCCTTCATCTTCTTTTTTGGGTCAACCAAATCAAGTTGTGTTTCATAATACTTGCAATGGAGACTTTTAAATGAACCGGAAGGCTGTGAAAGTCCCTTATAGACTCGAAAGTGTTTTAAAGATGACAAGGGATAGCATTCCTGTGGCATTCCTGTGTGCTTTTCCATCATTGCAACAATGGACAGGATGGTCTTCCTCTGCTTTGTTTAGCCCAGTGCATAGCACATAGTAGGTGCTCATGCATTTACAAAATATAGATGTCTCTTTGTTGTTTTGTTTACAGCAATAAAATCTAAATGCTTCTGATTTGTGACCATTTTCCTGGGCTGACAAAAGCTAAAATTTGATGTTCTTGCTTTCTGTTGACCAGAAATATGATAAGAGAGAATGTGAATTTGTCTGAGATCCGCAACTTGAGGTGTTTCAGCTCAAGACTAAAGCTTTTATAGGAACGTTCTGTTTTATTCTTGATTTCCAAGATGTGCATAGTTAATTTGAATGTCATTTATTTAAAGACCAAAATGTGTCTTGAAGACTTCATATTTTAATCTGAATTATATAACTTTGTGCAGTAAAAGGAAAAACCAACAATCAAATAATGGTTTTGTGTTTCCCTTTCTTTCTAGTTGGCCATTTTTTAATACAATAAATTTTATGAAAATAATTTGAATTATATACAGTTCTTTGTATCAGGTCACTACTGTATTTACAAAGCACACTGTCTAGTGCTGATTTTACTTTCTTAGAAGAGTTGGGTAGCTGACGTCTTAACTAGTCTTTGATGAGGCAGGTAGATGGAAATGGCACTATGTACATATTTAAATGAACAGTCCTTGAAGCCAGAAATCATGTCCTATAGGAATCAGTTTCACCTTTTTGGAATCTTCCCTGTGGGGCATTGTGAAAAAGGAATTATTAGAACTATTTTCTGTTTCTCTCTGAGAGAAGAGGTGAGTTGGGTGGAGATCCTCATTGGGTTCATGAGGGCAGAGATGGAGGAGGAAGGGGTGATATCTGGGGGGACTGAAGCTGGTGTGGAGCATGAGGACTTGGAAGAGGAGTGTGTTGGGCAGGATGAGGTTGATGACTAAACTGGTAGGTTTGTATGTTTCCTTCACTGAAGACTTAATTCATTTTTTCCCTATCCTCTCTGCAAATCACAATAGACATTCTTTGGATTGTAAAATTGGCCAACTCTTCTATTTCCAGGGGACTGGCTGAAGTGAGTATTCATTATGAATTAGGATCAGGTGAAAGGGGAGAAATTCATAACATTTTAAAAAAAGATTAAAATCTAGATGAAGCCCTGGCTGGTTTGGATCAGTGGATGGAGTGTCGACCTGTGGACTCAAGGATCCCGGGTTCGATTCTGGTCAAGGGCATGCATGTTGGTTGCAGGCACATACCCAGTAGGGATTTTTGCAGGAGGCAGCTGATCGATGTTTCTCTCTCATCGATGTTTCTAACTCTCTATCCATCTCTTTTCCTCTCTGTAAAAAAAAATCAATAAAATACATTTAAAAAAATAAAATCTAGATGAAATGCCACATAAGTGTAGTCAAGTTTAGAGAAGTGAGTACTCAATAAATGCACAGTAAAATATTTTCATTTTTTTACTGGTGAGCAAGTAATAGATGATGTATCCATTGTTAGTGGGATTCCCTTGATGAGACTGGTATTGAATTGCAATGCAGGTTTCATGTAGGAAATAGTCTATACTATATGCTAACAGGGATTACAATTTTTTTCTTCTGAAAGGCTTTGCTAGAAAGAGAAGAACCAAAATGTGGTGCTAACTATGGGGGAAATGAGCCATGGGAGTTGTGTTGGTTATTTTTTAATTTTTAATTTTAATATGAGAGCTGCTTTAACATGTTATGTGCTGACTAAAAGGGTCCACTCGTGAGTAGCAGCAGGTAGAGATTTATAATTGTGCTTTCTGATAAAGGATTCCTGTTGAATATCCATAGAACAGATGGTGTTTGGCACTTGGGTGCCTCTGGCCTGTGGGTAGAGGGGCATTCCCTTTGCACTTTGTAACAGAGTCAGCACCCTGACAAAAGCTCACCCGCCACTCCATTTGCTAAGCTAATAAAGAGGCAATCAAAGGCCTGTGTGTTCGCCTGGTTGGTATGATCAGAAAAGGAGATTTATGGACCAAAGTGAGGCACAATATTAAAAGGTCACAAACAACATTTCCCTGTTGTGCCTACGCTCTACATATCATAAGGCCCTCAACTTCTGGCTTCTTATAGGGAATTCACGTGGGCACAATTGTGAGCGGCCATGTTGGCTCATGGGGTGGCAGATCCCCAGGTGTGTGAAGTGCATGTGGGTGGCCAGAAGTTCATGCTGAGAACTAGCATTGAACCTCCAAGGCTTAACCTGAGACCCTGCCAGACAGGTCTGGGCAGGGCAGTGCCCTTTTCCTGCTGGAATGTTCTAAGTCTTCCTTCCAGAACTGGCAGACTGTGGTTTTGTGACAACACTGAGAAGTCACTTTCCTACTGCTAATAAGTTGAGCTGTGCTTTCTCCTTTGGGTGCAGTGTGGCTGTCAACTGGGTCCTTGGGAAATTAGCCAGGGACCGACTCTCACCTTCTTCCAATGCCTCCTCTGCTTCATGTCTAAGAGAATGTTGAAGTGCCTTCAGTCATATGGTTTTCTGCTGATTAAAAGCCTGGCCAGTGTGGCTTAGTGGTTGAGCATTAACCTATGGGCCAGGAGGTCATGGTCAGAGCAATTCCTGGTCAGAGCACTGTTGCTGGAGCATGCAGGAGACAGCTGATCAATGATTCTCTCTCATCATTGATGTTTCTATTTCTCACTCCATCTCCCTTCCTCTCTGAAGTTAACAAAAATCTATTTAAAAAAATAAAAATAAATAAAAGCCTTTGTAACATATTATCAATAGATTTCCTTTTGCTCCATCTATAGCCGAAAACAGGAATATGTTTTTAATGTGTGTTTGCGTTAGGCTCAATGTTGAATGTATGTTCATATCGATAAAAGTTGTCTCTGTAATATTAGAAGCACCTGTTTTTCTGGAGGCAGGTATTTTATCATTAAAATAGGTTCAGCAGCATCTTTACTGTGCTATGTTCTGGTAGTTGCATGACTGGTAAGCAGATAAATGGAAAAGCTGCATTTCCTTACGTCCCCAGTTCCTGTCTGTGATGGATGGGAGTAAGGATGGCTGTGAAAGATGGAGGCCAGGGAATGCGCACTCAGTAGCACCGAAGGAATGTCCGGCCAATCCAGGCTGCCGGGCCAAGGAACCACCAGGGACACAGAGATAGCGTGCTTTCCGCCTGTCCCAATTTGTCAAAAACTTTATAAAAATAATAACTCACCCTCTTATCTTAAAAACATAAAATAACAAGGGACTATTTTCATTATCAATTAGGAAGCACTAAGATGTAGAGCATAATCATGGCAGTATTCAGGGAACTGGAAATCTCCATAAAAAGTGGGTAGTGCAGCACTCGGGCTAATCCCAGTGTTTTCCTTTGATTACGTTGGGTACCATTTAGTCCACTTACTGTATCATCTTGTAATTGCCCCGAACAGTTTTTCATCACGAAAGTACTTACGTTCTCTCATTGTTTGACACAGAGTGTAAAGAAAAAGTATTTAAAATGTCAGGCTCCTTGGGAATGTTATACCACAAAGGACGGAGCAGATGTTTTTAAATAAACATCAGCCTCGGTTGTGCGTTGTTCAGACACCGCGAGAGCCTTTTTCAGAAGCAGGGGAAGCTCGTGCGTTTGGAGGAGGCTTAAATACTATACTTTCACCTAAACCCATAAAATGTTGGCAGAGGTATCAGGGGCCAATGAATGGGCATAGAGCTGAGCATGTTATAACTCAGACGACCAATAAAAATGTCAGCCTCAAATCCGAAGTGAATAGTTTTGTAATTGTGAACTGAAAGCATTTTTTAATTGCTTTCAAATGGAAACACTTCATATAATTTAATAAAATTTATCTACTTTATCATCAAGAAGGCCATTATTGCGGCAAAGGGAAATGGAGGATTTAAATGTCATTCCTAGCATCTAATTCCCCAGCTCTTTTATTGGGATGTTATTAAAACAAGGCCAAATGGACTTTGCTACATCCATAAAAGCCAGTCAAGCAAAAGAGTTAATCTGAGCGCTGTGGAATCATTAAACATGGCCCAGGCCGCAGCCCGGCTGGTGTGGGGTGAGATGTGCCCTGAGAAACAGGTGTGATGTGTCAGGAGCCGTGTTTTGGCATCCTGCAGTTTGTAACGTTCTAAAGAATGGCTGTATTCAAGGAGATGCAAGCCAGGGACAAGGACTATCTTTGTACCCGAGTGATCCATTTCATTCATTAATGAGCACTGGAAATCAGCTAAAGGCTTCTGAACACACCGTGGTAAGGATGGGATGGGATTCTACTCGGGGCTCTCTCTGATGGAAAGCAGTTCACTGGCTTGCTAAGTGGGTACGTAGGTATGTTTTGCTTTCTGTGGCCCGAATAAGAGCATTCCAGGGTTGGCAGGAAGGCAGAACAACTTATGGATGGTGGAACTGTTTAGAGCAAAGTGCAAAGGAGATAAGGAAGTATCAAGGGATCCACAATGAGGGAGCTGGTAGGAAGGCATAGAGAGGGAGGTAAAGATCTGTAAGCATGTTGGGTGTACTGCATTGGGCACTTTCACAGTGGGTGTAGTCATAGTGATGAATAACATTTTCTGAGAACCCACTACCTGCCCGTCACCATGCTGAATACTTCCCGTACTTTTTATCATCCTATATAATGAAAGCCTAATATGCAAATAGACTGAGCTGCTGAACCAAAGGTAGAACCACTGGTCGCTGTGATTTCACTGACCACCAGGAGGCAGATGCTCAATACAGGAGCTGCCCCCAGCCCACAGGCCCCAGGAGAGCCAAGGCAGGTGCCTGCGGGGACCCCCAGATTGCCACACTGGTCGCCCCACAGATCAACCCTGATCACAAGCCAAGCCTAGGGATCCTACCGTGCACAAATTTTGTGCACATGGCTTCTAGTCTATAATAATCTTCTGAGATAGTCTTCCTATATCACAGATGATTTTAAAACCCAGATTTGTTCTATGCTTTCCTTTTCAAATAAACCCCACACAAAACATAGCCACAGGATGCACTCCACAAACAGGTTCTCCAGCGAGCCTTCCTTGCCCATGAAATTCTACAAAAGGCACCCAGCGCTCTGGTTGGGTTAGAAATGCTTGGAGATACTCAGACCCATTAGCTGGTACCCTTTAAATAAGCTCCCAGAGTATGCTGGGAAATTTTAATCACATTGACATTTATCTCTGGGACTGGGAAGGCTGTGGAATTTTCTAACAAAATCCTATTTTACATATTTTAAAGGATTTGTTTGTTTCTTCTAATGGATGTTCAAGAAAGCAAGTGAAAACACCTTCTACCCAAAATATAGAAATATTTTTTTTTTCTTGTGAGACATCTGGAATCTAGCTACAAATTTTGGGCCCCTACAATCTTAGTTTTCCCCCCCTTTGGGATGAAGGCCAAATTACAACAATTTGGGATTTCTGGAAATAATAACATTATTTTACGGTAGGAGTTGTGTGCCCATTTCAGACTGTAATTTCGAATTGTCCTTTCACACTCCAGGGTACAGTGATGAACGGTACCAGCTGTGTAATTGCACTTTCGGAGTTGCTCAGTAGACGGCAATTGAATAATGTGAGGCCTCAGTGCTAATGGTGGTCAAGAGCCGTGGCAGCCTTCAGCTCCTGCCAGCGCTTTTGTTCCTCACAGCATCGCAGCACCTGAGCTGCTCGGGTCCTCCTGCTTCAGGTTGGAAGGTAGGTGACGTGAGCTCCCCTGGTCGTGTGAGCCAGAGTTCTAGGCTAGGAGGTTCCGGCAGTTGGAGGAACTGCCCACACCTCCGCCACTGTGGGCAGGCAAAATGGCCTGACTCTCTCTGTCTGGAGAATGCTCTCCTTCCCCTCCCCGTCAAACCTTTCCCGTCCCCTTGAGAGCAGGACATATTTAATGAGGGTTTGATTTGGGGAGAAGAGCTGCCCTAGTGAGAAGGCCTTACAGGTAAGTTGTTGCAAAGTCTTTTCCAGGCAGATGTCCCCGAGACACATCTGGGAGTTGCAAATCCACACACAAGCTGTGGGAGCAACCGGGGTGGCAGAGCAGGAACATGTAAGTCCTTCTAGATGCTTACCCAGGAGCAGCTAACTGGCAACCTGGTGGGGGCACCTGGCCCCAGGGTGTTTTGTTTGGCTCTCACCACACGGGCCCAGGCAGTATTTTACATGTGAAGTATTTAATAACAAAGAAGGGGGAGGAATTACACACAAATGTTTAAATGTCCAGGCTCCCTTGCAAAACACTTGGGCAGTGCTGGGCCCGACTCCCCCCTATCTGCAACAAGGCAGCACAAGAGCAGTGTTCCCCTCTTTTAGAAAAGCCCAGTGACTCAGAGCTTTTCATAGTACCTTACCCTTTCTGTTTTCTCCAAACTGGGGCCTTACCAGCTGTTCCCAGCTAGTGTTTTATAGCAGTGCCTCTCCTTTGGATTCCATCCAGTGGCCCTGGGAGCCTTGAGTCTGTTGAGCAGGATTATGCCTTCTGACCCTCTTTGGAGGGACAAGAGCTAAAACACGTTCCCAAGGGGATAGAGAGGCAAACTTTCTCATCTAGATTCAGATAATTTAGGGAGAAAAGTAATCTGTTGACTTTTGAGAAGTGCCAGGCACCTCAGAAATTTGCCAGTTGCCTCGGAAGTCTTCCTTGGTATTGTCTCAGTGCTCTAACCAACTGAGCTACCTGGTCAGGCCTTGATTTTCATGATTCTTAATTGATTTCACAAGTTTGTTCAAAATAATGGCAATAATGTGGTCAATGATGTATGTCTATGTATCTATCATATGTGATGCATATATCATATATTTGCATATATCATATATTTGCATATATCATATGGATGCTTATAGGTAAGTGAAATGAATGATAGCAATGATACAAGGGGCAGGAGAATGGAATTTCTATTGTTTTGTAACTGTAATATAATAACAAAAGATATTCATACTACTCATGAACTAGTATAGTGTCATTTGAGAGTGGGTTTGGATTAGTGGTTGTAAATGTATATTATAAACTCTAGGGAAGCCACTAAAAGTTTTTCAAAAAAAACATAACTGTTATGATAATAAAGGAGAGAAATGGAATCATATAAAATGCTCAATTAAAACCACACACAAAAGAACAATAGAAAAAGAGAGGAAGATAAGAATAGGAACAAAGAATGAAGACAACAAATAGAAAAACTAACAAATGTGGTAGCTATTAATCCAACTATATCAATAATCACTTTGAATGTCAATACTTTAAATGTACCTATTAAAAGACAGAGATTTTAAGAGTGAATCAAAAACTCAACCCAGTCCTAGCCTTTCAATTTGTTGGAGTATCGTACCCTGTATCAAAAGGTTGTGTGTTGCCGAAACTGGTTTGGCTCAGTGGTAGAGCATCGGCCTGAGGACTGAAAGGTCCCAGATTCGATTCTGGTCAAGGGCATGTACCTTGGTTGCAGGAAGATCCCCGGTAGGGGGTGTGCAGAAGGCAGCTAGTCCATGTTTCTCTCTCATCAATGTTTCTAGCTCTCTGTTCCTCTCTTTTCCTCTCTGTAAAAAAAAAAAATTCAATAAAATATATATATTTAAAAAGGTTGTGTGTTCAATTCCTGGTTGGGGAACATACTTAGGTTGCAGGTTTGATGCCCAGTGTGGGTACATATAAGGGGTAACCAATTAATGTTTCTCTTTCACATCTTTCACATTGTTTTTCTCTCTCTCCCTTATTACCACTCTAAAAATCCATAAAAATTTACTCTCAGGTGAGGAATTAAAAAAACACATCAATTATATTTTTCTAGAAGAAACCCATTTTATTTTAAATATATTTTATTGATATTTTACAGAGAGGAAGAGAGAGGGATAGAGAGTTAGAAACATCGATGAGAATCATTGATCAGCTGCCTCTTGCACACCCCCTACTGGGGATGTGCCTGCAAACAAGGCACATGCCCTTGACCGGAGTCGAACCTGAGACATTTCAGTCCACAGGCTGATGCTCTATTCACTGAGCTAAACTGGTTTCAGCAAGAAACCCATTTTAGATTTAAAGACTCACATATAATGAACATCAAAAACAGGTCCAGAGACAGAGAAGCATGGATCAGACTGCCAAACCTCAGAGGGAGGGAGGGGAGGGTGGGACTAAGGGGGAGAGAGATCAACCAAAAGACTTGTATGCATACATATAAGCCTAACCAATGGACACAGACACCAGAGGGGTGAGGGCCTGAGTGGAGAGGTGAGGGGGGGGAGGGCAATGGTGCGATAAGGACACAAATGTAATACTTATATCAATAAAGAAAAAAAATAACACAAATAAAACAAAACAAAAAAATAAAGGGATGGAGACAAACACGCTATATTGACACTAACCTGAAGAAGGCAGAAATATCTATATTAATTTCAAACAGAGGGGACTTCAAAGTAAGGAAAATTGTGAATAAAAGTGGGCATAACCTAATGATAAAGGGGTCATTTTTACAAGATAAGATCATAATGCTTAACATGTATATGCCTAACAACAGAGCACCCAACTACATGAAGCAAAAACTGAATAAACAGTATGGAGAAGCAGATGTGTTCATTGTCCCGTGGGAAGCTTCAACAGCCCCCTCAGAATGGCCGGATCCAGCAAGAAGAAGATCTGGGAGCCCACAGTGAGCCCAGCAACACCTTCACCCAACAGTATGTAATCAACATGTCTTGACTATTTCATCCAAAAGAGCAGGATAAAAGTTTTTATCGAGTTCACATGGAACATTCACGAAGATAGACCACACTGTGGCCCTTAACACACAATTTAACACACTTGAAAAATAGAAACCATACACTGTCTGTTCTCAGATCACAATGGAATTAAGCTAGAAATCATGAGCAGAGAAGTAACTAGAAAAAAACCCAAACATGTGGAGATTAAACACTACACTTCTAGCAAAGCATGGGATCAAAGAAGATATATCGAGATACATTTTAAAATATTTTTAACTAAATGGAAATACAATCTATCAAAATGTGTGCTTTGCAGCAAAAAGCAGTGCTTGGAAGGAAATGTATAGCATGAAATGCATATATTAGGGAAAAAAGGAAGATCTCAAATCAGTAATTTTAAGCATCTACCTTGTGTGTACTCTACATTGGATTATAATCTATAATAATAAAAGCATAATATGCTAATTAGACTGGACGACCTTCTAGACAAACCTGGGGCTATGAGGGAAGCCCGGGTCCCGGGTGCCAGAGCGAAGCCTATGCTGGCAGAGGGGGAAGGAAGGCCTATTCTTGCACAAATTTTATGCATCGGGCCTCTAGTGTATCTATAAGTTAACAATTTATTAAAAAATAGTCTAACATATTATCATATATATGTGTTATTCTATTATTGGACATTAAGACTTGAGTCCAATTGGCTGGCAATTTTATTTAAAATATATTTCATTGATTTCAATAAACTGTTTGTTTAGTTTAGAAGGTCAGTTCTAAGACTGAAATTTTAAAACTCAAACTATTTATGTTTGTTCTAATGCATTACTGGCCCAGAATCATTAGGGTGTTTCCTTCTAGTTGCCATTAGCTTGATTATTATTTATCCGGACATTTCCAAAAATTGACTCATGTGCAACCTTAATTCTCTCTCTTTCCTCTTTAGCCCTTCCCCTCCCCCCTCTTCTCACCCAATCTTTCCTGAGGGATAAATCACGTCATTTTTTGGCAATTGTCTTCTAAGGGGGTTTAAGGAGAAGGGTGAGATTTGCTCTGTGCAAATTTGCTGTCCCAGATTCGAACTACTCAGTTACACCAAAATGGCTCTGTTAACTGACCCGGGCAGTGCGGGAAATGCCTGAGCTGGATCTGTTGTAGAAGCTGGGGAAGGTGACCAGGGCCAGGAGAACCCAGTGTTATTATGCTTGGTGCTTTATTATTTTACCGAGCAGACTAGTGCACCGTAATCGCATGTAAATGGTTTTATCGTCTCTCCTATTTGGGTAGACATGCCTATGCAAGACCAGAAGGCAGAGGGAAGACCTCGAGATGCTCATTTTCTGAAATTGAATGCTGTGTAGACTTGGCCCCTTAGGCCCTGGGGTGATTGGGATGTGTATTGTTCTTGGATGGGAAGGCCTAATGGAAAGAATTTAGAGGCCTTGAAAGGAAAAGGTTGGGTGTTATTCAGCCTCTGATGACAGTCTTCAAAGTCAACAAATTCAAACAGCTGGAGTTGAGAGAAATCATATTTGTGGTGGGGAAAAGATCAAGCCACACTTAATGGCCCCTTGATTTTTACTTCAGCTGCTTTATTTTAAGTTTTTTTTTTTAATTTTTGCATAGATTACCTATTTTAACGAGTCAGTCCTTTAAAAGCATTTGCAAATGCCCGCTTTGAGAATCTCCCTTTTGGCGGGAGTGGGTGGGGTTGTCTGAGAATCTTGTCTCTTAGCAAACATTTGGATCCCATTTTATTTTTGGACCCTAAGTTCCCAATTTGAGAGGCTATCTTCTTTTTGGTATGTGTTTTTGATTGCAAAAAAGTACTTAGTCCAATATTTCCTACCCTAAATCAAGTTTTTGAGGAGCATAAATAGGTCATTAAAAACTTTATATTTTTCCAGTGAGATTAGGTGGGGAATGCTCCAATAAATTCACACCATTGTTTTAGTGTCTCTGAGTGATCACAAGCATAAGCCAAAAATCACACAATCAACTTCTGAGATAAAACATAGAATAAGAAGAAAACAGCTTAAAACTGATACACAATTCTTCTATAAAGAATTGAATTATCACCCCCCAGGAGTGGCATGTCCAGCACATGTATAGCATGTGTCACGTATAGGGTAATATTTCTCATAAGTATGAAATTATTATTTGGCATACTTGATCTTCCTTCTCACCACGCCAACTGTGAACCATGTGGTTATTTCCCCGTGTAACCAGCATTTCTTCTCCTGGTTTATACATTTTGGCTACTCTAATAGCTACAGATAAGGCATTTTTGTGTTGAGGAATCATTTGCAAAGCATAGCAGTTACTTGGCTTAATGAGCATAGTCATGGAAGGTATCCCTCAAAGATGATTATTTTGATTAATATTACTTGTAAGGTCTGATGAAATTAGAATTGCAGTAAGAGCGAATTAAATTATTTCTCCTAGATAAATCTTTGAGGAAGAAAAAAGTAAGTTCTGAATGTATAAATGTCATTTACTCTTAGTAACAGATATTTGTATTAAGAAGTGAAGAGCGAAGTAGGTAATTTTGTCCTTCATCTCAGCAATAAGGCCCAGTAAGGGGAACATATTTAGGAATGCACATAGAGGAGATTCCTGAATTAGAAGATCAGAAATAGCATTACGTAGTCCTTCTTTTCCTTGTAAATTCCAAAGCCGATTCCCTTCCCCATCTTTAATATGGTAAAAAGATGTTGCTGAGATTGCTAAAGTTCATGCCTGACAAACTGTCTTGATATGCGAAAGCAGTAAATGTCACCGAGCTTCAAAGGGGGCAGAAGTCTAAGTGAGATGCATATGGCAGAGGGAGGTATGTGTGTGGTTCTGTGTGTCTCTGTTTGCGTTTCTGGTTGGAGAACATTAGGCTAAATGGATGGCTCATGTTCCATGGTAAACTGTCAACCCAGGGGACTTTTAATCTCTAGGCCTGGAATAGAAACAGTCTTGGCCGACATATACTGGAAGGGGGATGATTAATAGAATCGGCACTAATTTTTAAAGACATGTCTATTTAGCCATTAAAAAAAAAAGTCAGCATGTGGTATTATTGGCAAGATGCTTGCATGATGAGTCTTCACAGAGTTCTTTCCACATGGGTTGCCTGAATAAATTAAGCAGTGAGGAGAGAGCTGGCTTGTATTGAGCAACTATTGTATATGATAATATATTCTGCAACAACAAAAATAGGCATTATGATACAGACATAAAATAGATCACTTGGTTAGAATGTGAATGCCAGGAATAGAGTTAATTTATTACATATAAACACTCAAAACAAGAAGAAAATAAGAATTAGGTATTAAGTGGTATTCTGGTAGGAGAGCAATTTGGAAAATAAATAAAAAAAGTTCAATTAACGATTTCAGGATTGAAGGTCAAGAATTGAGTTCCTTAATCTCCATTCTTGCTTGAAACACTGGGAAAACAGAACTAAAGGGTTTTCTAGGCTAGGCGTAAAAACACAAAGCACAGAGAACTTGAGAAATGGCTCTAACAACAACATAGATGCTAAAACACTTAGGTGACCTGAACAAGAACGGAATCCTAAGTCAGCAGCGGAGAGAGCTGAGCAGTTATTCAGTCTGCACCACAGATCCCCCCAGAGGCTCAGAAATTGTCAGCACCCGGTACCTGTGGAAGTGGGGAGGATGAAGTGTATGCAGAAGTTGTTGAAAACAGGAGGTTGGATTAAATTCTGCTTTAAAATGCACTCAAGCCACCCAATTCCCCCTTCATCTGCTCAGCTGGAAGACTTCTCTCTCACCTGACAGGAGACTAGAGGCTTATTCCCAGTAGAGGTCCAGCTGTGTGTCTCGGAGAACATTAGGTACACTTGGCGGAAGGGAATTCCTACTGGAAATGGAGGTATTTTATTAAAGCTTAGGTACTGGATGTTGAATATCTTGCACCACTCTTTTTCCCACTTTGCTCTCAGGACACTCTGAGCCTGGCCTCTATACTTTCCTTAAGAGACTGGGTGATGCTTCTGTGCAGAATTTCAATTGTGAGCAAGACAAGACCTGAAGACACACATCAGCTCTTCAATGGAATAGCCCATTGCCATCTCTCCTTAAAATGAAGACCAAGGTTGACAAACCAACACAGTCCTCAGCAGTTCCCATCAGCCAATGGAGATCCACTCTTAAGCCCGGTCAGACTGCCAAAGATGTCCAGGTATTTGAGAAAAGCCTCTAATTGAATACACAGAAATTAAAATAAATAAATAGAAAGAAACAGGATGGAGGTAACTGTTTATGCGAGAAGATAACAATATTAAAAGTATCATTATATCCCAAGTAGCTGAGAAACTATTTCCTCAATGAAACAATAACAGTATGCCACGGAAGGGATAATATTACCCCAAGAAAAATATTGAAAATTAAAACTATGAAATATGATAAAATGGTTAGAAGCTTTAAAAATGAATGGTGAGGAATTCTCTCGGAAAGTAAAACAAATAGAGACAGAAAATAAGAATGAAAAAATAAAGTTAGAGGATGATCTCAGGAGGATCACTATCCAAAACTATAGATCTAAATAGACAAAAAAAAGAGAAAATGACCAAGAAATAATTCAAGTAGCTCCCAGAATCTGAGAAAGATGAGTTTCATAATTAAAAATGGCAAATACCCAGAAAAAATTGATCCAAATCTAGAACTACATCATGTCATTTCAGAATGTTAATGACCTAGAGTGAATCTTGTGGTTCTGAGAAATGTAAAAAAAAAAAAATCGATATACCAAAAGATATGAATAAAATATTTTTGGACTCTGCAAAAACAGAGTCCAAAATTTTTATGGAAAGGCCTTCAGGGAAAAAAAAATGTTTTCCAGTCTAGATTTCTATACTCAAACTGTCAATTGAATTTGAGCATAGAATTAACAGTCAACATTTCTATTCACAGTCAATGGAATTAACAGGGCAGTCGATATCATTAAAAAGTTACTTCCTAGTCACTCTTTGACAAAAACTATTTTAGGATGTGTTCCACCTACCATAAAAATAAGAGAGGAAGCCACAAAACCTGGGAAATGAGATCCCATCCAAGCAAATGACAAAAAGAATGTCTTTGATGATGTTGTAGCAGAGATTTATTGTAGTCAGTGAAAATCACACACACCCTTTCCCCCCCTCTCAGGCACATAGTCAGACTGTATCCTCCAAACTCCCTTGCATCCAAGTGTGGCCTTAGGACTGAGTCCTGGCCATAGGAATGAGCCCTGTCATTGGAACTGAGCGTGCTACTCCCAGGCTACTGTTTTTAAGGAGAGGTGCCTCTGCGGACTCCCCTTGAGGCGGCTGGATGCAGAGGAGGACAAAGCTGGGCCCAGCAGATGGTAAATTTACAAGATGAGAAACCTGGATCTCAAACTCATCACATGGAGGAAGAACACCCACTAGCAAAGGCCGCCATGTTGAACCGTTACATGAACAAGAAATAATTTTCTGTTCTGGGAGTCTATTTATCATTGCAGCCTACGAGGGATGCTGAAAATCAATGCTAGCATAAAAGCTGTCAAACAGGCCCCTGCGTAGCTCAGTGGTTGAGAGTTGACCTGTGAATGAGAGGTCACAGTTCCATCCCCGGTCAGGACACATGCCCGGGTTGCGAGCTCTATCCCCAGTGTGGGGCGTGCGGGAGGCAGCTGATCAATGATTCTCTCTCATCATTGATGTTTCTGTCTCTCTTTCCCACTTCCTTCCTCTCTGAAATCAATTAAAAAACAAACAAAGCTGTCTGTCAAACAGTCCTAGAGAGTAACCAGTCCCGATTGGAGCAGGTTAGAGGCTCTGGAATAAAAGTTTTCCAGGAAGATGAAACTCCTAGAAAACTGGATGTATTACACTGGGGAAAAATTTAGGGGTGAATTAGTCATAATAACACAGGCAACGAAGAAAACAAAAGTAAATAAAACATCTATTAAATCCTGGGAGAGCAAAGCTTATTATGTATGGGAAAATAATTATAGATTGCTGCATGGCTTAGTTGTAAATAACGTTTAGATCACCTTAATAGAGTGAACTGAACAACATAAAAACTATAGCTTTATTGGGGGGAGTATACATCTGAAGGTGTGCATGTATGTAGTAACGTGGAATAGAGAGAGTTAAAGACATTTTCCATCTTGAGAAGTCAATACCTCCTAAAACTAAAACATTAAAAAAATGATATAAGTAAATGTATGTATATATGCATATATATACATATTTATATATATATACATATTTATATATATACATATTTATACATTCCTCTAGAAAGTTAGAGAGTGGATAATACTGAGGGGGTAGCAGCAAGAGATTCATATTTTATAATAAGCGTCTCATATATCTTACTGTTTAAGTTATATGTATGTGTAAAACATAAAAACAAAAATGCATTTTAAAAGAGTTAAGTTCACATTTCTTACAAAAATATCCCATATGGAGCAAAAACAGAGCTATAATGTTATAGTGGAGTTCAATCAGAGTGAAACAGAAAACAGATTCGATGATATTAGGGTGAGGGCAAAACTTCCTCCGCTTTGAAGCTACAGAAGAAACTAAAGAGGAAAACATCTGTGTAATAAAAATACTAAAATCAAAGAGAAACAAATCTGAAAAGTACTTTATCAATCATGAAAAGCTTAATTTTTATTATATAATAGCTCATTCAAATATCCAAGAGAAGCTTCAAGACCTCAGTAGATGAATGAAAAAAAAAATATATGATAGGAAATGGAACTGCCTAATTACTGAAAAGATCCAATTTGCTATTGATTAAGTAAGTACTTGAAGAGTTACCTTTATACTTATTTCAACTTTAAATTGGTAACTCTAAATGCTCTTGGAATTATGAGAGGCATCTGTTGTATATGAATACATAGCTAGTCTCAAAGCAAACTTTTAGGTTCTACTTGAAAATATAGTAACAAGTAGAATTTCTGAGGTAGAATTTCTCAAACTCTTTGACAAAGGCTTAAGAGACCTCAAAAATTACCTTAAGTCAATAATTAATCAAAGAAATCATGAATAGTAGGGGAATGATACAAATGATAATTTCTCACACCATACACTAACAACATAATTATAAAAACTATGCCATAACTTGACCAGATTTTTACATAATAAATAAAAAAATTCAGAATGCAATAGTGTAATTGAGCTTGTTATGTAAAATGCAAAAGCATGTGGAGACGGTCTTACCAATTCAGAAACTTATATGTCTAATATAATGAAAAAACAAACAAAGTAGGAAACAAAATAGAAATAAGACTCCAGTACAGAGAACAGACTGACAGCTGTCAGAGGGAAAGAGGGTAGAAGTGGATGAAAAAGCTGAAGGGATTAAAAAGAAAAATACCTTAGACACCACAATAGTATGATGATTACCAGAGGGAAAGCAGGCTGGGAGGAAGAGGTGGGTAACGGGGGAATAAATGGTGATGGAAGGAACCTTGTCTTGGGGTGGTGAACACACAATACGATATACAGATGATATATTAGAAAATCGTCCACCTGAAACCTATATAATTTTATTGACCAATGTCTCTCCAATGTACATTTTTTTTTAAAAAAAAATCACAAAATTTACATCAGTTACTTTAGGCTGCTGGGATGTGGAATGATCTTTTTATCTTTCAAAACGTCTTTAATGTTAACAAAGAAGATTTGAAGTTCAAGGGTTATCTGTAACACTTCCTGGTCAATTAATTTAGACAAGGCACATATATATATTTGAAGCCTTATTTTTTTTTCCATCTGAGAATAATAAAAATAATACTGCTCACCTACCTCAGAGCATTTTTATGAGAATCCAATGCTGTAATGTATATGCAGACACTTGTAAATATAAAGCAATTTATTAATATGATGAGTTATTGTTGTTATCATTGGTGTTATTGAGAACACTGCTTTGGCAGAATTATTCTTTCTCAACCACAGACAGAGCTTTATCTTCCTGCTTCCATATGTGACACATTAGAAGTTACTTGAGCTCAAGGTCAGTTTTAACTTTGGCTTCTCAGAAAAGCAATGGAATAAACTAAAGATCAATGTGAATATTTTCCAAGAACATCATCCAAAAGGAATACCCAGGGAATGAGGGAAAGCATTCCATGGACCCCACAGGAAGAAGGATCCTTTGTCTGAGAGCTCTGAGCTCCTCTAAGAACTTTGTGTTAGCCATTGCTCATCTCCTCAATGGGAAAGACCGGCTTCTTGGTCAACTCCCATTAATTTCAGTGTCTATGAGGGGCTCTGTATCTTTGAATGGGTCACTCAGAAGGGCTTAATCATATGACTTCAAATTTAAAAAGGTTATTATTTAGGCCCAGTCATTACAGATTCATAAAACTTGAATTTCCTACCAAAAATGTAACTATATATGTATATATGTAAAAATGTGTATATGTACATATATATATGTCTAAGCAATCATCCGACCATTCTACTGATTGCCTGGTAACTATGCCCTGCAGTGACCACCAGGAACAGACGCTCTGACCATTAAAGGAGGGAGTCTGATTCCTCATGGAATCAGCTGTGGGTTGGGTTGCTGCTGGGGCATTGTTGGCCCTGAATCTGGTTCACCTGCATCCTGGACCCAAAGAGGAGGGAAGAGGGACCCTGATTTCTCGCATAATTGGCACGGGTTAGGTTGCTGCGTGGGGAAGGGCCAGAAGAGATTAACCAAATATGCATCCTAAAGGCCTGGTGCACAGATTTGTGCACTGGTGAGGTCCCTTGGCCTGGCCTGCAGGGATTGGGCCTAAACCAGCTCTCTGACATCCCCGGAGGGGTCATGGATTGCGAGAAGGTGCAGGCCAGACTGATGGACCCCACTGGTACACGGATAATTGGCACCAGGCCTCTAAAAAATAATTGTGTGTGTGTGTGTGTGTGTGTGTGTGTGTGTATTTGTATAATTTTTCAATTAGGGGAATTCCCTGAGTTCAACAATTAAAATAATTAAAGTTTAGAGATAACTGGGAATATTTCTAATGTCGTTTTGGTTTGACTTTTGACTATTGAAATTGAACACTGAAAGGTCAGAGGTGACCTCAATTGCTGTTTTCATGCTTTTGGTGTGCTGGGAACATGAAAAGCAATGTGAAAATATGTACTAAATTGTTCAGTCATTTTTTTCTGAAGAATTACACTTACTGTAAAATGAATTTTGCTAATGGCTCTTTTGTTTGTTATCTCTATGTCTCCTACAGTAAAATGCCCATTCAATCTTTTGCCCACTTCATAGTTGGATTGTTTGTGTTGTTTGTATCTTTACTATTGTGTGTGTGTGTGTGTGTGTGTGTGTGTATCTATATCTATCTATCTATCTATCTATATATATATATATATACACACACATATATGTATATAAAATATATACAATACTTGTCTTTTGTGATTTATTAATAATTTACATTATTTTTCCAAGTTTGTATTTTTTTTATTTTTCATCCTCTTAATAGGGTTTTTTGAAGAGCAAAAGTTTTTAATTTTGATTGGGTCAAATTTATTGATATCTCCTTTTATATATCATGTTTTTGCTGTCAAGTTTAAGAACTCTTTGCCTAGTCCTTTATCCTGAAGATTTTCTCTTATTTAAAAAAATTGTACAGATTTATATTATATTTAAGTCCAGAATTAAGTTATTTTTGAAGTTATTTTTGTATGTGTGAGGTTTTTCTTTTGTTCATTTATTTTTGTGTGTTTTTCTCACTTGGATGTCAAAATGTTCCATCCTTATTTCTTGAAAAGAGCATCCATCTTGCATTAAATTACTTTTGTAAATTTATCACAAATCAATTGGGTTGATTTGTGTGGGTCCATTTCTGGGTTCTGTATTTTGCTCCATTGATCTAAGTGTCTATTCTTGCCCAATACCACACTTTTTGAATGCTGCAGCTGTATAGCAACTTTATATATTGAATATACTAACGTGATTAATCCCAGATTCTTTTTTTTTAAACTCTTTTAGGTATCATAGGGATTACAACTTTCCAAATAAATTTTAGAATATATGTCCACAAAATATCTTGGTGTGATTTTGGTAGAAATTATATTAAACCTTTCCCTAAGTTTAGGAGAAATTACATCTTTGTTATGCTGAGTCTTCTTATCCATGATTATAATATCAATTTTCATTTATTTAGGTCTTTTAAGAATTTCTTTATCAGTATTTTGTAATTTTCAGCATATAAGTCCTATATACATTTTGTAAAATTTATATCTGTATTTCATTTTCTTTAGAGTGAAGATAATGATACTGTATTTTAATTTGTTTCCACATATTCATTGCTATTATGGCTATGTGAACTTGTATTTTGTGTTCTTGCTAAACTCAATAATAATACTTTTTGTAATTTTCTAAATGGATAATCACGTTATCTTCAGATTGGGACAGTTTTGTTTCTTCCTGTCTATGCTGTATGCCTTATTATTCTTTTGTTAAAAATATATGTATTTTTATTAATTTAGAGAAGAAGGGAGAGAGAGAAAGAGACAGAAACATCAATGATAGGAGGGGATCGAGCCGGCCACCCAGGCAGGTACCCTGACCAGGAATGGAACTCGGGACCCTTCAGTCTACAGTCCAATGCTCTAACCACTGAGCCAAGCCAGCTAGAGCTGTATGCCTTATTATTCTTTTCCTGGCCTCCTTCCATTGGTGAGGAGTTTCAGTACTATGCTGAATAAGAGTGGTGCTTGCCTGATCTTGTTTAACGGAGCAAAGCATAGTCTTTCACCATTACATATGATGTCAGCTATAGGTGGTTTTTTTTGCAAATGCTTTTTTATAAATATAGTTTTGATTAATTTCTGAGAAGAAGGGAGAGGGAGAGAGAGAAAACATCAATGATGAGAGGGAATCATTGATCTTCTGCCTCCTGCACCCCCCCCCACACTGGGGATTGAGCCTGTGAAACCATGACCTCCTGGTTCATAGTTCAATGCTCAATCACTAAGCCACACTGGCTGGGAGCTGTTTTTTTTGTTTGTTTGTTTGTTTTTATCAAGTATTTTTCTTTTATTTTTAACTTGCTGTAAGGTGTATTTTTTATAATCATGAATGGGTATTGGATTTTGCCTAGATTATTGATGTGGTGGATTACATTGATAGATTTTTTAAAATATTAAACCATACATGCATGCCTGCAATTGATACAGTTGGTCATGGTGTATAATTCTTTTGGTTCATTCTTAGATTTGATTTGCTATTTTCCTGTGGACTTGTGTCTAAATTCATAAGAAATATGATCATAAATTTTCTATTCAATTGATTTATGTATTTAATTTTTAACTTTTCTGTTAGTTAATATATATGAGTTGTGGAATGCCTGTTGCTTAGAATTCTGTTTTTCTAATGATGCATCTAGAGTTATTTCTTCCCTTTCCTTTCTATAAAATTCTGTTTACTTTCATCTTATTTGTGCATCCTGACAGAATGTGCCAGCAATGTAAGTAATGGCTCATTTCTGTGTTACATCACATTACCTAATCTTAATAATTATTTTATAACTTTTATAAGTGTGATAAGCCATATTGTTAATTTTTTTAATCTTTCACTGAATTCTTTATTTAATAAATTATTATTAGTATTGGAGTAAGTCAGATCTGGGGATCAAATTATTGTGAGTAGCAATTGATTTCCTCATTTTAAATATTTTATTCCAATTGCTTTTTATTAAAGTTCCATATAAGTTTTTGGAGTGATAAACTTGTATCTGTCTTTGTTTTCCCTGCTAAAACAGGAATGGTGGTGCTGGGTCACGTGACTTTGATTTGGAGACTGGGATGGTTTTATTTTAAGTCACAAGGTTTAACATTTTGGAGACTAACTTTACCCATACGCAAAGCCCTGCTTTATCTTCACCTTTGAACCTGGGTTCCTGGAAGACCCAACTTACTCTTCATTTTAGCTTATGACTCACAGCGGGCGAGTATGCACTGTTCAGCCAAGTGGGCTCAGCCTGGAAGAGCCTGTCTTTGCCCAAAATAAAATCCAATCATGAGTTTTCTGGAAGAGAGAGCTAGTTGGACTGTTTGGTTAGGAAAATGCCCTGATGAGGTAAACTCATCTGACTCTACTTGGTCCTTACGGCCTAATCTTTCTCTGTGGGAAACATCCCAGAGAAGAGTCCATGTTATAATCGCTAATGGATGCCAACTGGGCTCTTATGGAAAGGGAGATTGTTCAGAAGGAATTCTCTTAGAACATAGGGCATCATCGGTGGGTATTTAATACAATGCAGCACTTTGGTCATTTCTGTAATAACTGTGTTACATCTGAATATACTCTTCACAAAGTACATCAGCTTAAACTCTACCGTGGCCTTAGCCAAGTAATGTCACCCCGTATATATCCATGAAAATCTTGAGATTAACCAGCCCCTGGGTGCTACTTTTAATGATGTTTTTGCAAGCAGCTTTCTACTTAGAAATGGGAATATTTGGCAGACACTTTCATATTTGTGTTGTAAAAAGGTCATAAAACTGAAAAAGTAGCCAAATTCTCATTTGATAGTTTTTGAATCTTTAAACTGGTTCATGTATCAAGCAGGGATTTTTGAATAGCCAACATGCTGCATTCTTTGTTAGTCGTTGGAGTTAGAAAAATAAAGAAAAAGACATTTATTTGTTCGCTCGCTCATTTAGAACTCATGTTTGAGCATACCTTATGTCCCAAGCATCATGCTAGGTTCTGTGAGGTGATATATAATGGTAAATCCATTCATTCATCAATGCTAGACAAATACTTTGCAAATGATGAAGTTATTGCTTGAAGACACAGACTTTGTTCAGCATTGAACTAGTTAGTCTCTTTCTTCTCCTGACCATACAAAGGTTCTGTGGGAACATACTAATTTAGCTTATTCAGAATTCACTAGCTACCTACAGAGTTCCAGGTCCTTTGCCAGGCACTTTGGAATAATAAGATGAAGAAGCAGGTATCTGTCTTTGAAGAACTTCGTAGTAATGGAGATGAGGATAGTCAGGGATTGTGTACTGGCATGTGTGG
Organism: Vespertilio murinus; assembly: GCA_963924515.1. NCBI lineage: Eukaryota > Metazoa > Chordata > Mammalia > Chiroptera > Vespertilionidae > Vespertilio > Vespertilio murinus. The sequence goes on along the minus strand of OZ004713.1, from coordinate 64,950,337 downwards.
TATGTGAGCACTGAGAAGGGAGCAGAGAAGGACCATACAGAAGTGATGCATGGAAAACATGGAAGGAGAGGTGACATCAGTGTTCCAGCCACAACTGTTAGGCATCAGAGGTCTGTGAGTGCTTGTTATGTTGGAGGGACTCCACGTCATGTGTTGTTCCTGGATCATGGGAGTCTATGGAAGAGCATTGAGGGAGGTCTTGGATATTAGGAGACAGCATTTTGGATATTGTGCTGCAAGGGATGGTGAGTCAGAGACCTACTTTCCATCTGACCTGCCAATATTTCCCAACTCCACTTCCCTGAACACCCTATGTACAGTATTTTGCTTCAAGTAATAGTAATATTGTTTGAATAGTAATGTTATTTTCTCTCCACAGTTGCAGAGAGAAAAAACCATCAGGACAAGTAGATGAGAAGAAAAACATGGAATCAATCCAATGTGTCAAGATTCAGTTGTCACTGCTGCTACCTCCCATGTGGGCTATATGAAGCTCCTTCGCTTATATTTATCTCCTCGGGTCCTCCCTACAGACTTTTGGGGTAAAGTGGAATCGCCTTTGCTTGCAAATGAAGAAATGAAGGCCCTGAGAGGTAAGTGGCTTTTGCCAAGCCACCCAGTTCCCCCAGCTGAGGCTTCTAATCCTAGGGCAGTGTTTCTGCCGTGAGCCAGGTGAGCTCTCTGTTCCGCTGCAATCCCCATGGGCCCTGGCCCACCTTCAGGATGGACAATTTAGAGTGTGAAAGCGATGGGTCCCTTACCTGTAGCATTACTATTCATCTCATATTTGTAGCCAGGATTCAGTCATTTATTACTCACCTGGTGTGTGCCCTTTCCTGCTCAGGAGTGTTTAGGAGGTCAGACCTGTATTAGAATTCCAGTTCTTATTCCACATACCCCTTAATTTTAAGCACATTTTTCAAATTGTAGTTCTTATTTCCTCATCTGTAAAGATAGTACATTCATACTCCCCAAAGCACAAGGTGATGTTGTGGAAGTTCTCTGATATCTTCAGAGGGCCTGATGTATGTTAAACTCTCAGCGCCATTATCCCGTAGGTACAATAGTTAAGATCCTGGTCCTGTCTTCTCCATGTTTAGCCCAGTGAGAACACTGAAGTTCACTGAAATTTTGTGCGTTTTTTTAATCCTCACCTGAGGATACTTTTTCATTGAGTTTTAGAGAGAGTGGAAGACAGAGGGAGAGACAGAGAGAAACATCGATGTGAGAGAAACACATTGGTTCCTTGCCTCCTTGCACAAGCCCTGACCAGGACCCAGGCCGGGGAGAAGCCTGCAACCAAGGTACATGCCCTTAACTGCAATCAAACCCGGTACCCTTCGGTCTGCAGGCTGATGTCTATCCACTGAACCAAACCGGCTAGCACAGAACCCCAACAATCAGAAGAGCCATTGAAGTTTCAGTAGGGTAAGAAAGCATGAGATCCCAGACACCTTAGAGCCCTTCTTAGCACAGTGGCATCAAGCATTTTGGCTATCCACCTTCTTTTGTGCCTTCTTGCAACCATAAACAAAATATATGGTTGCCTAAGAAAAACTCCTTCTATGAGTGAAGTGGATTGACTTAATCTTGGGAATACATCCTCTTCCTTTTCCTCTACTCCTTCCTGTGCCACTAAGGCCTCTTAAAGTTCCTTCGTCCACTCCTCTAGCTGTTTTCTTAGCCTGCTAAGACTTTTTCTTATTGGTTATCTCATGAAATTGGGAGTTGCTTTTTTAGTTATGGCAGTAACCTACAGACAAACATGGAGCCATGAATTAGAATGAGTTAGGTCTTCCTAACTACTCAAAACACACATATGCAACACCCCCAATGCACATATCACACACTCATACACAAAACACATGCACTGACACACCTCACATATCCACATACCACACATGTACAAACACACATACATAAAACATATACAAATACCCACATCGCACACACACATTCTACACCTATACCCTCTATGTGCATACAAACACACCGTACATGCACACATATGCACACACATAACACACACACATAGGCAGCAAGCACATGCCTGTTTTCATTTAGTCTTAGATGAAGAAATTTATATAGATGAGACCACAGGTTAAGTATGCCCAGGTTGAAAGATTTGGCAAATGAGTCCAGACTGAGAGGCATCGTTGCTATCCGAGGGCTTCCACGGCTTCACTCAAAGGGGTCAAGCCCGGCTGGGCCCGGCTCGGAGCTCTGTGCCAGCTCCGAGGGTGTGGTGCAGAGGATCCGATGTTGGTTTTAATGACTGTGAGAAGTCTCTTAAACAGATTGGCTGCCTAGAAAAACATTTCACATGCTTCTCAGTTCTGAGCACTGGCTTCTTCAGCCATGACCACAGGGAGATTAAGTGTAAGTTTAAAACTTTCTCTAATCAGGCCATAAAAATTGTGGTTTTCCTCCTCTGTCAAATTAGCTGATCTCATTTAGGCATGACCACTGCTTATGCACAATCAAACTGTAGGCAGACACTTCTGCCCTTGTTTCAACAGAACCTAAACAGAGGTTCACATACTGATGAGAGAGGTCCTCTGGGAGGGCAGGTACCTTATCTTGTTTTCTGGAAGTCCCCTGTCCCCAGAAAGACTTCTTCTAACAGAGTATGAGTTCTTTCTGGGAGTGTGATTTACTCTTTCATCTCTGAGGTAGATGCTTGGCACACAGTGCACTTACCAGGACGTACTTGGGTAACTTCTAGAATTTTGCCTTCTGACCTTCACTAGTCTAGGCTCAGACTTCGATTCTTATTAAGATGACCACTCTCTGGAGAGAGGACTCACAAAACTGGTCTTTAGGCCTGCTGACTGTGAATGAATGAAGGATGGGGAGGGAGAGGGGAGAGAGGGAGTGCTGAGGGGGAACTGGATGCAACCAGGGCAGAAGTTAGGAATAGATATGATCCTTTTATTCTTCATCTCTCACACTCAGCTACATTTTATTCTAGTTTTTTTTTGTCTGGTTTTTTTTCTTTTGTACTGTGGAGATCATATTGTGTGAAAACTACTGTATTTTGACTTTCACTTCATATAATTAGCACCAGGCCTTTTCCATGTCATTACATGGCATTGCCAATGCCCACAAACTTTCACACAGGGTACATGCATCATTTAACCAGACTTTCCTCTCTTGTTTGGCAGTAACTGATAAAGAGCAGAAAGAGGGGTCTCTTGAGGCATGGAGATCAGTGTTAGTTCTTGCTTGGGACTGTCCTAGCCAGGCTTCGGATCTTACTGGGTCCAGGCAGTTGTTTTGTGTTCCCTCGATCTAGTTTATGTTAACCAACCATTGGATTATGTAGGTGGTTTACTGGGCATGGGGGCAATAAGATGTCTGTTAAAATGAGAATATCCCCATCTTGTGCTTTCTGACTTTTATATTTTGAGAAAATAGAAATGACACCTAAACAGATAGAAGACTAAGGCAAGCAAGTCCAAACACCGATGTAGGATTTTACCCTTTAAGCTTTACTGAATAATTCAAAAGAGCATGATGGGTAGTATATGTTAATCAGCTTGGGGCAAGTTTGGGAACTAAGGAAACACAGCGTCATGGAATGAATAAGCTCAGGATCCTCCTTTGGGTTGTGTCAGCTTCTGGGCCGTGAGTTCTGTGCTAATGATTTGATGTAGGACGAGGGTATCCTAGCCTCGCATCTGCTGAGGAAGTGCCTGTCTAGGAAGAGACAAAGCTGGAGGTTTGGAAGCATTTAATTTAAAGTGAAAACAGGTCTGGTTTGTTGGAGATTCAGTAGATCTGGAAATGAAATCTCACAAATTGTTTGTCAAATTGGATTTATGGGAACAGACTGAATTAGATATTATTCAATTGAAGATATAAGTTAGAGATACATTGATATGCAGGGTGCAGGAAAAGTAGGTTTACAGTTGTTCATATGAAAAGAATATAATCTATAATAATAAAAGGGTGATATGCTAATTAGACCAATTGTCTGTCCTTCCATGCGTCATTCTGGATATCCTTCCAAGTGAAGCCAGGGCCAGAGGGGGGTCAGTGCTGGCAGCCGGGGGAAGGAAGGCCTACGCTTGCATGAATTTTCATGCATCAGGCCTCTAGTAATAAATAATACAAATATAAACTCTTTCACATACTCATAATTATAAACCTACTTTTGCTCCACCCTGTATTTGAGATGCAATGGTGTCATTTCAAAGGTTCCTAAACTATTTTTTTTATATTTAACATACACAGGTGAGGTGATACCTCATTGTCATTTTAATTTGTATGTCTCTGATGATCAGTGACTTTGAGCATTTTGCCATATGTTTTCTTGGCCATCTATATATGTCTACTTTGGAGAAGTGTCTATTTAGGTCCTTTGCTGAACTTTTAGTTAGGTAGTCTTCCTTCTATTAAGTTGTATGAATTTCTTATACATTTTGGAAATTAAACCCTTATCAGGTGTATCATTGGCAAATATTTTCTCCCATACAGTGGGACCCCTTTTCATTTTGTTGATGGTTTATTTTGCTTTGCATAAGCCTTTTATTTTGATGTAGTTCCACTTGTTTATTTTCCCTTAGTTTCCTTTGCTCTAGGAGATATATTGGCAAACATATTGCTTTGAGAGATGTCAGATTATGCTACCTATGGTTTTTTCTAGAATTTTTATGGTTTCCTGACTTCCATTTAAGTCTTCTATCCATTTGAGTTTATCTTCACCTCACACTTGTCAGAATGGCTACCATCAACAAATCAACAAATGACAGGTGCTGTAAATATTGTAGAGAAAAGGGAACCCTAGTACACAGGTGGTGGGAATGCAAACTGGTGCAGCCACTATGGAAAACATTATGGAGTTTCCTCAAAAAATTAAAAATTGAATTGCCATTTGATCTAGTTATCCCACTTTCAGGAATATAATCTAATAAACCAGAAACACCAATCAGAAATAATCTATGTACCTCTATGCTCATAGCAGCATAATTTACAATAGCTAACATCTGGAAACCGCCCAAGTGCCCACCAATAGATTAGTGGATAAAAAAACCTGTGGCACATTTACACCATGGAATACTATGTAGAGGTAAAAAGGAGGATTTCTTATACTTTGAGACCACATGGAGGGACCTGGGGAGTATTATGCTAAGCAAAATAAGCCAGTCCCAGAAAGACAAGTATAAAATGATCTCACTCATATGTGGAATCTATTGAACAAAATAAAATTATGAACAAAATAGGTCCAGAGACATAGAAGCATTGAACGGGGCAACAAATCTCAGAGGGAAGGCAAGGAAAGAGGGTGTTTGGGGGAGAAATTAACCAAAGAACTTATATGCATATATGCATAACCCATGGATACAGACAGTTGTATGGTGAAGGGTCAGGTGCGGGGTGGAGGGGTCAATAGGAAAAACAAGAGATATATGTAATACTTTAAACAATAATGATAAATTTAAAAGATTAACATGCATGGTACCTCCAGGATGAATAAGACTGTGTTGTAGAAGAGAGGTAAGAAGGCAGGAAAGGAAATTTTAAACCAAATTAAAGGCAGTTTCTCACTCAGTGGAAATTATGGTTTAGCCGTCATTGCATGGTTAAGATAAGGCAGAGTGGGGTGGGGCCTGACCATGGCAGGACTGAAGATGGACATGACCGACCTCAGGACACCGAGTTAGACATTTGAAGTCAAGGAGGTGGACATGCTCCCCATCCGCCAAATCCTGCCTCTCAGCCCACTGGCTTTGGCAGAGTCCTTTAGGGCCTAGTGAGAGAATATACTGGGATAGGCTGGGTGACTTAAATATTAAATATAGGAGATGTAAGTCCTACCTGGCAGAATTTTTCAAACTGTAGGTTGTTCCCAGCACTTGTCTAAAACATAAAGTAGAACAGAATGGAGTGAAATAGAAAATACCAGAGTGATATCACAGAGAGTGAAGAGAAATATGAATTTCTAAAACTTTGGTTTCAGTTTTGAGGGCAGAGCAAAGTCATATAAATTATATATTTTTTCTGGACCCCAGGTCCGTAATGTGGAAAACAGTGCTCTAAAAGGCTGCAGAAAGCAAAATTAGGAAGGCATTTGATAGGATTAATAGGATAATGAAAGGTTTCCTTATAACATGTTCTTTGTTGTATAATAAAGCTTTACACTTACTCCAGTGCTACTAAAAATTAAATATTATCCAAGCTATTTATAAATGTATATTTTAAAGAACAAATAGTTAAAACAAACAAAAATAACAAAACAAACACTGCCAGGCTAAATATTAGACAGTGAAGAAAACAGCTATGTGCATGTGTGCATATGTTTGAGTCTGTTCATAAAACAGGACTCAGTCTAAGATAGAAATTAGATTGTCCTTTACAAATAGCAATCTAACATTGGATGCAGGGATGGGGCAAATGTAATTCTTGTTATTTAGACTCATGGCTCTATGGGCTCAATGAATATTTTTCAGGACAGTTAAGTTGCCTAGGATCTTCTTAACCAACAATTGCAGTTGTATTTTCTTCAGAATATAATATAATGTTATATATATACGTCACAGGAAAGAAAGTTTATAGCATTTGGGGAAGTTGGTATCAGATAAATGGTTTCAATAGGCTTATGAAGGCCATCACTCTTGCTGGGAAAATATAGATTACTTTGAATACACAAGCCTAAAATTATTGCTACCAACATGTTTAGGGTTTTGTTATACGACAGAAGTGAATAGTTTGAGATGGCTTAATGGGAAGAATGTTTCTAAATGAAGATGGTAATATCTAGAAAGGAATTTTGGCAATGTTTCTAAGTGAAGATGGTAATATCTAGAAAGGAATTTTGGCAATTAGCAAAATAATGCTGATTGTTTGGAAGTTATGTCTACCGAGTAGATTCGTGAGCATGTTTTCATGTCTACGATTCCCAGTGCTGGTTTAAAAAAGCACTCCATTTGTTTAAGCGCCTTCACTGCCAGCTGGGTAGAATTCCTTTTACAAAGACCCAACTGAGTGGATTGGAGAGGACTCTTTATTTATCTATGATTTCAACTCCACCTGTTTACCATTTTCTTGTTAAAAGGAATTAGCGAGTGTTGGGTATGTGGCTATGAAGCAATTGAACAAATCTCCAGTGCAACTATAATACAAATCCATCTTCAATCCCAGAGCAAATTGTTCTCATTTTGGGAGGGGAAAAGGTATTTTCTCAGCTAAAAACAAAAATTAACAAATATTTTGCAGAAGGTGAACTCTAGGGTCCCAACCAAATCCTGAACAAATTAGAGTGAAGCAGAAACAGCTGTTGGGTACCCTGCACATCCGAAGAGCAGGTTCTGGGCTGTCAGGCTGGATTGCCTGGAGCTGGCCGGTCCCAGCTTTACCATTTCTCAGCACCTTGGCAAAGAGAGGGAGATGTGGAAAGAGGAACACAAGTTCAAGAACAACAACAGGAGCTCCAAGCGCTCTTTGCTTTGGGGCCTAAGGGATGCCAATGTAGATATTCTTATTTTCCCCTGGGAAGTCGCTGATGATAATGAAGAAGACTTGTTCTGTGCCAAGGGTGCATGAAGCTGTGACGGACCTGTGAAAATGCAGCAGGCATCTCAAGAAAATTGTCAACTCAAACAAGGGTTAGCATGGCAATCCCATGACCTTCTCCCACGAAGGTTAAACTTTGCATGACAATGATAGAAACATCTGCATGTTATCCACTCGTAATTTAAGTAAATGGGTATGGGATGACTTGGAAAGACTGAAATACAAGCTTGATCATTTTCGAATTCCAAACGAGCTTTTCCTCCACCAAAAAACTGCTGTGTTTGAGTCCAAGGGAAGTGTTAGAGTTTCTTAGAACATCCCAGATATTTTAGATATGCTAAGGAATTGTTAAGTGATTCAGTGCTGGCCCCCTCCTCAGCTTGTTTTTCTTGTTAAATGTGTTAGAGAGTGCCTAGGGATCCATAAGAAAAGCACACCACTTTCCACCCAAGTTCCAAGGCAATTAGAAATGAGAAGAAAGAGAGTGAAAATTTTAAGGCCAAATATAACTTTTATAATGTATAAAGCCAATGTGGTTCAGTATGGCTTATTTCTTAGGGCATTGGGTTTTTAAACTAACTGAACTAGACTGACATATTTCAGGAAGAGGGATAGGAAGAGATTAACCAATGAATTTATATGCATACTAGAGGCCCGGTACACAAAAATCATGCACTTGATGGGGTGGGGGCACGATGGGGTTATACCTCTGCCTGGCCTGCACCCTCTTGCAGTCTGGGAGCCTTTGGGGGATGTCTGACTGATGGTGTAGGCCTGCTCCCTGTAGGACATCCTTAGTGCTGCCACGGAAGCGGAAGAGGTTCCTGTCACTGGTGCTGTGCTCGCCAGCCATGAGCTGGCTTCTGTTGAGCACACTGACCACCAAGGCAGCTCCTGAGTGGAGCGTCTATCCCCTGGTGGTCAGTGCATGTCATAGCAACTGGTCATTTCATCATTGGGCTGAAAATTGCTCTCTGACATCCCCTGAGAGGTCTCAGATTGTGAGAGTATGCAGGCCAAACCGAGGGACCCCACCAGTGCATGATCGGGGCCAGGGAGGGACTGTGGGAGGGCTCCAGGGCATGTCTGGCAAATCTTGCTCAGTCCCAATTGGCCAGACTCCAGCAGCAACCTAACCTACTAGTCGGATCATCTGCCCCCTGGTGGTCAGTGAACATCATAGCAAGCAGTTGAGTGGCCTTAGCATGTCATTAGCATATTATGCTTTGATTGGTTGAATGGCCAACCAGACGACTGGACACTTAGCATAGCCCATGGATAGGCAATAGTTTGGGAGCCTGGAGAATGAAGGGGGGCAAGGTTAAAAGAGTCAACGGGATGCCGGGGGACAAGGACATCTGTAATACATCAATAAAGATAAATTCAAAACAAAACAACAACAGGAAGCACTGAACAAAAATAGAATGACTCATGGTGTCTGTTCCTCAGGTAGCACCAGCCAATACCACAGAGAAGCCAATGCACTGGGCAGGCTATTATTATTGTTTGCCTTGCGGCCAGGAAGAATTAAGAACATACGCTCTCAGTGGAATATAACAACCCCCCCCAAACATTATTATAGTAAAATATATCTTTTCTTAAATAGATAATTTTCTACTTATAGTGCATACAAAGTGTGAAGCAGATGACAAAGATATAAAATGAAAATAAAGCCTCTCATTTATGTATCCTTCTCTCCTTCTCACACTCAAGGGGCACCAACTCTTAAATAGTTTCTGTTTTTGCTTGTCCTGGTTGCTATCATTATAATTTTAAATGACATACTTCTATTTCTACTTCCAAAATGGTCTTTAAACAGTATCTGTTGATTCTCTCCCATAAAAGATGAGGAATCTGGCATACTTACAACACCTTCAACCTCCTCTCTCCCCTTCACGCTCTAATTTTTATTAAGCTTTTTTTTTTTTTAACAGAGGAAGTGTAGTTAAAAGTGAACCCCTAGAGTTCAAACTCCACTTCATCACTTATCTACTTATTAGCTACGTAATCTTGAAAAGATATTTTGCCTCTCGGGACTTAAAATTCTTCCTTGCTAATGGAGGATAATAATGGTACCTCCATTGTAAGTAACTGTGTGGACAAAATTGGCCAATCCATATAAAGCTCTTAGCACTGTGCCTAATAGTCAGAAAACACTGAACAAATGTTACATGTAATTCTGTGAAAAGAATAGGTTTTTATCAAGAGCTTGATTCTAAAATCAAACAATATGTAATATTATGATTATTTAAATTATTTTCTGGTAGAATCAAACAGCGACACCATTGTAATTAGCTAGTCATCAGTAATAGGAATGGAGTAAGAGGGGGAACAGACATGATACGCATGGCCAACTGGGCAGTTTTACATTCCCCAGGGAACCTTAGGTTCATTCCTGCAGACTACTGGGGGAAGGGACTGGACGAAGGGGAAGATGGACCCATGTGCAGTCAATAGGGGTAAGTAACACCAGGAAGGTGCTTGCTGCCAGTCAAACCTGGGACTAAAGATCATTGGCCAGAGGGGTGGGGTCATTAAAAACCCATGAAAATTTGGGAACACCTAATCCCACAGACAAAGGAATTCTCTCTCTTGGCTCTTGGTGCTCCTTTGGCTTTCTGATTCCTTTGGCTTTGCTTCTGCCCCCGTTCCTTCCATAGCTATATAGCCCTGCAGACTCCACACACAATGGACTGACAAACTGCAACTGAGAACACAGAGTGAGCTGGCTGATGCTGAACTGGCCACTCCTCCAATATGTAAGGAGAACTCTGGGCAATGGCTTTGATTTAAGCTCTGTGGAAGCCACTGTCACACTTCTTCTATGGCAGGACAGAGGGAAATGGGACCTTGGAAACTAAGGGGTATAATTCCACAAAAATAGAACTTTCTGAACACCTCACCCTCCCATGCAAGTCTCAGGGAATACTTTGTCTCAGGATATTGCAAGAAACCCACTCCCACCAGCAACCTATGGGGATGAGCAGTGCTCCCCACATATAATGATAGCATGAGTGGACTCAGAAAAAGAAATGTAATTTTTTTTGTCATTAAAACTTTGTCCTCTAAAAGAGATGCTCCCATGTGTCAATATTTAATAGAACTTCTTAATTACTTCTAAGTTTCCTTATTTCTTCTTGCCATACTAGTTTCTATCTTCTTTGAGAAACAATATAGTACTGGTTTTCAGCTTACCTATTCTACTGTGTTTATGACATTATATAGGTTAATTAGTTTTTCTGTGCCTTATTTTTCTCATCATCAGATAGGGATAATAAAAGCATCCCCCTTAGAGTATTGTTAGGAATGAGAAATGAAATAATGTATGCGCAGCGCCCAGAAAAGCCACCCTATAATATTTTGCTGTTTCTTTTAAAAACATTTTGCCGGTGTACTTTATTAACTCATTTATATTTACAAAATGTTGGGGACACTAAATGTTCTGGGATTACATAAATAAAATGCATTTTTATTTTCATCTCCTCCCCTCATATGTGAGTGCTTATAAGATTACAAATTTACTGTGGCAATCTGGAGTTGCATTTTCAATAATGATGAAATTGCTTGTTGCAGACCGATACTCCCATCAAGAACATCTAGAGAAGCAGGGGGAAATACCCAGGTAGGCACTGGGAACCTAGCAAGGCAGCCAGGACTGCCCAGTTGGGGAAGAACCCAGAAAAAAAATAGGTGCATTGAGGTGAATCCAACATTTTGCAATTTTTTTTCACTTAAGATATTTGCTGTTCTTGGCATGTGGCCAGAGGCCTAAAAAGTTGAAAAGGAAGTGGCAGCTAATTGAGCAGAGCATTTGATAAGTATGTGGACTGAGGAGATAAAGAATGGATTCAGCCCTAACTGGTTTGGCTCAGTGGATAGAGAGAGCGTTGGCCCGCAGACTGAAAGGTCCCAGGTTCGATTCCGGTCAAGGGCATGTACCTTGGTTGCAGGCATATCACCAGTAGGAGGTGTGCAGGAGGCAGCTGATTGATGTTTCTCTCTCACTGATGTTTCTAACTCTCTATCCTTCTCCCTTCCTCTCTGTAAAAAAAAAAAAAAAAAACAATTAAAAAAAATGGATTCAGCCTACCAGGAAAATGGGTCCTTAGAAAAAGCCTCCTACTTCCAGGTCAGACCTCTGGAGGAGAACCTCTAGGAATAAAGGCAAGTTGGAAATAGATCATCTCTCACAAAAGACTGGATGACGGTGATCTGCACCTACATTAAATGCCCACAAGAGAGTAAACTCTCCCCTTATTGGAGGGAGACAAATCAGTCAAATCTCAAATTGTGTTTACAGTTTTCATTCATAATGTCTGACATTCAATACAAATACCCAAGCATTTTAGGAAATAGGACAAAAAGGACAAAAACCAAGAAGAAATACAAGCAATAGAATCAGATCAACAGGTGACCCTTTTTTATTTTTTTATTTTCTTTTAAATGACTATGATTCCTATGTTAAAGGCACGTCAACAGTTGAGAATTTCACTAGGGAGCAATGGCATATAAAATAATCTAACAGAAATTCTAGAACTGAAAACTACATAAAATAGAATTAAGAACTGAAAGTACAGTTTTAATAGCAGATTATTCATAGCAGGAGAGAAGTTAAGTAATCTAAAACACATATTACTATTGAATATCCAAACTCCTACCCACAGAGAAAAACCATGTAAGATAGATAAAAATGCATGGAAGGGTTTGGTGAAAAGATCTGACCTATGATGCATTTGAAGTCCTTGAAGGAGAGAGAAAAGAATTCTGGTAGATTCCAGATTTGAAGAGAAACTGGTCATGAAGGATTCCAAATTGATGAAAACATCAGGTCACAAAATTCAAGAAAAATGGCAAACCCTAAGTTGGATGAATAATATTTTAAATGCCTAGGCATAGCATAGTAAAACTACTTGAAAGATAAAAATAGACAATAAAAGACATTTTACCTTGAAATGAGCAAAAAATAAGACCAACAGCTAGCAAAAAATTGACATCTTTAAAGTATTTAAAGAGCCGAAACCGGTTTGGCTCAGTGGTAGAGCGTCGGTTGGCAGACTGAAAGGTCCCGGTTTCGATTCCAGTCAGGGGCATGTACATTGGTTGCGGGCACATTCCCGGTGGGGGGTGTGCAGGAGGCAGCTGGTCGATGTTTCTCTCTCATTGACATTTCTAGTTCTCTCTCTCTCTCCCTTCCTCTCTGTAAAATATCAATAAAATATATATTTTTTAAAAAGTACTTAAAGAAAATAACTGAAAACCTAGAATACTGTATTCTACTAAATATAATTCAAGAATGAAAGCAAAATAAGAAAATTAGAAAGAGAATGTGTTGTTACAGAGCCACACAAAAAGAAATGATCATAACACCAATGGTCAGATGATTAATTTAAATGCAAATATGTAAGGAATTACTCCAATCTGGTTCCCCTTTAACTCACAAAGGATATGCAAATGAATGGGAAATTATCCTTTGTTGTTCTAAGCTTATTATATATGAGGGCTTTGGTACAGAAATATAGACTATAATGACTGACAAGTTGACTCAAGTTTTCCCCCCTGATTCCTTCATACTTCTTTCTACTATGTGTAATTTATACTCTATTTATGCTTTCAGTAGTTACTCTAGTCGTTTTTTTTTTTTAATTTCTAGAATGCATAATTAACAAATTCAGAGTACTTTGATTAGATTCTCCGATTTTAATGTACATTCACAGCCCCTGAGGGTCTTGTTAAAATGTAGATTATGATTCCAGAGGCCAGAGGTGGGGCCTGAAATTCTGCATTTCTGGCAAACCCTTGTGTTGCCAATGTTATGGGTACCTGGGCCACACTTTGAGTAGCAAGGCTTTAAAACTTCGCTTGGCTAGCCCCTTCTTCAAACCCCTCTTTTACTGTTTGTTCTTTATTTTAGCTTTATTTCCTCACAAATTAATCTTCAAAAATTTTACATAATCAATATGATTTAGATTAATCCACTCACCAATTTATTTATTATTCTTTCTTTCTTTCTTTCTTTCTTTCTTTCTTTCTTTCTTTCCTCTTCTTCTTCTTCTTCTTCTTCTTCTTCTTCTTCTTCTTCTTTTTCTTCTTTTAATCCTCACCTGTGAAATTTTTTCCATTGATTTTTAGAGAGAGTGAAAGAGAGAGGCAACGACAGAGAGAAATATTGATGTGAGAGAAACACATCGATTGGTTGCCTCCTGAATCAGCCTTCCCCAGGGCCCAGGCCAGGAAAGAGCCTGCAACTGAGGTACGTGCCTTTGACTGGAATCGAACTCAGGACCTTCCAGTCCTCAGGCCCACGCTCTAGCCACTAAGCACAACTGGCTAGTGCCTCATTTCATCTTTGTTAATTTTATTTTTTAATTTATCTTCATCGTTGAAAGTATTATAGTTGTCCCTTATTTTCTCATTGATCCCCTCCACCCTGTAACCATCCTCCCTTTGACTTCTTTTAGAATTTCCTTCAGTAAATGTATATTTGTCATAAATGTCATGGTTCATCCTTCACAACAATCTCTGTTTTACTCTCCTTCTTGAAAATAATTTCATTGAGCAGAGCATTCCAGGACATTGCATGGCTTCTGCCCTCCCTGTGTACTAATGTGAGAATGGGTCATCTGTCTTATTGACACTCAGGAGATGTCCTTTCTCTCCACTTGCTTTTAGGAGTAATTGTCTTTGATGTTCACTGTTTTTGTGAAGTTACTTTTTATTTATTCTTTTTGGAATAGACTGGGCTTTTTGGATCTGAGAACTGGTGTACTTTTGTGGGTCTGGAAAATTCTCAAACGTAGTGTCATTAAACATTGGCTTGTTCTCCACGGATCTTCCCCTATATTGTAATTAGTGATTTGTCAGCTCTCCTCACTCTATGTCCTTGCTCTTAATTTCTCCTTCATATTTATTCATCTCTCTATCTTTATGAGTTGCATTTTTATACTATCTTTTTTATCTACATTGTAGGCTAACCATCATCTTCTACTTAACCTATCCATTTAAGTTTTACTGTTAATTATTGTAGTTTTATTTCTAATACTTTATTTGTATCTTTTGAAAACATTCTTACATTTGAAAATATCATATAGACTTTGTTCATATGTCCATGCTCCTTTATTTCTTCAAAGAAAGGAGGCATAGTTATATATTCTCTGTGAATTAAAATATCTGATATTTTTAGGAAACTGATTCTCCTGTACTTAATTCAGAGCTCCTTGTCTCTCTGTGTTTTTCTTTTTGCAAGCGAGTTGTTCATGTTCTGGAGCTGTGTCTGTGGGCATTCTTTGAGGCCTGGTTTGAATTAGTATTCCTCAGAATGGTGTGTGTTTGCTTCTGCCAGTTTCCTGGGGGCACACGGACCTAGGACCACTTTAAATTAAATTGTCCATTTAAGTTTTTTCAGACCTCACAAGTGGCATGCATTTCGATGGCAAACCTGAGAAGGGTCTGTTGTGGTTATGAAACCTCCGGGGAGAGTTCTTTCCTTTATTAGTGCCAATGTAGAGATGAGCAGGATTCCTTGATCTTCTATTTTTGGCAGTGAGTTTATGTCTCCTTCAACCTTCTACACAGCTGATAGGCCATCCGGGTTTTAACTGCATGCAGGGATCTTCAAATAGACTACCCACCTGGGAGCAGTTTCTCCCCGTTTTATCCAATACCCCTTCACCTCTATCAGCTTTGGTGACGGGCTCTCAAGCTCTCTAGGATGAAAGAACTCTGTGTTCTGGAAGGTAAACTAGTTTGTCTCCCTTCTTCTCTTCCCCCGGGTTCCTTGTGCTAGCTGAAGGGCAGGTGAGGGGAGGGGAGGGGAGTCAATTGTATATTGAATACCTTTGGACACCTTCTACCTGTTCTACATTCACATAATGCTATGTTATGCTTCTGGCCCAAGATCATCAATGGAATACATAGCAAAACTCATTTCAGTCAGCACTTAGCAGGAAACTCCCAGTAAAATAGGGGTAGTATCTGAGTGTTTTGCCCCATTTCATACCTACTTCTTCATATATAGCAACTTCTTATTGAACGTCCTATGAGATATTCAACTAAAAGCTTTAATGTTATGCCTAATGTTTGGTAAGCTGTGAAAATAAATCAACAGACATCTTGAATTTAGCTAATAGCCAGTGTGTGTTAGCTTGATCATTTCTGTATTTGGGCACCTGCAATCACTTCTGGGGAAATCAAATTCAGTTTCATAGCTCTGTGTTCATGGCTATGTGTTTTAGAATGTTTGGCTTCCCAGAATCAAACCTGCCTCTGACTTTCCATTCTCAGCGATCTACATGGACAGTGGATGGAATCAAAACTGCATAATCAAGTGGAAGAGATTTAAGATGTGTGTTTTGAGGCTGTTCCCAGACCTGTCCCTGCGGTTGAGACCCCCAGATAGCATTCATACCCAAATCATACTGGGAGAATGATGGAGGCTCTCCTTGGGACCTGAGCCGAAGCCCAGAGAAGGGGCTGTGGTCAGTTCCAGTGGGATTCTTCATTCCTCCGAGGTCAGACCTGTCAGATTCTCTGTAAGTCATGAGTTAGTTCTGTACTTGGGACGAGGCAGCCCTCCAGCCTCTCCCTCTGAGAAGCCCTCTGGCTCAGGCCCTCAGTCATGTTTCTTCAGCAGACAACCAACGGGGCTCCCCCACCCCCTCTCATGCTCCTCTAGCTTGATTTCAGGCCCCGTTGGATGACTTGAACCCACCATATTTCCTGAACTCCCCCTTCCTCCATCTTGACTATTTTTCCCACTGCCACATTTCTCAGAGGGAGCCTAAACATTCTGGAGTTTAAAGAAACAACATTTTGGAGTCATTATAGGTAATCTACGGTGTTACACACAATCCATGTTATTTCAGAAGGATGGAAGGACATGGGCACTCAGAGGCTATTTCTACAGCGTTTCTTTTTATTGGCTGCCATCTCTAAACGCTGGGGCTTACTCCTAGTCACTCTGCACATCTATCCTCAGGAAGGACGCTCTTCCCTTCCCTCCACCCTTCCTGGGAGATGTATCTTTGTTTCTTCTTTCTGATCTTCATCTCTTATTGAATCTGGGAAACTTTTTTTTCACGGAGTCAAACCCCTGCCCTCCATTCTTTTCTCTGCATGCTAGGGCAATGAAGGCATCTTCCTTCTGGCCAGGGACGTGTCCCAGGTGCTTCTTAGCAGACAGACCTCTGCACGGAAACCACGTCCTTGGCAGTTGATGTTCAAAGCTCTTAGACTCTCCATTGCACTCCCAACGCCTGCTTGTTGTTTAAACTCGGCATGCATACATAGAATTATGTAGTTGAGTTTGGAAGGCTGTGATCTAGATTTAGTCTCCTATTTGCCACTATTCCGCGTGTCCTTGTTCGGGTTATGTACTTAGTTCATTTGCTTATCTATAAAGTGTGTAAATTAGTGCCTGCCTGGGGTAGGGGTTGTGAGCACTAGAGAGGAATTGCCTAATCTAGACCCACGCCTTACAAATGGGAGGGAACCAATACATGATAACCCTTATTATGGTTGTTCTTCATCTCTTCCTCTAATGAACATTAATTCTGTGATTGCAACTCTGGCAAGGGTGATAACTCATAGTGATTAGAGTAATTTGGATTTGACCCCGGGCCCTGGCTAGCACGCTCATTGCCCTGCAGGGAGGGTGGATTTCTAATGTGTCAAATGCCCGGGTGTTCAGAGCTCAGTGGCCTGGAAGATTCTCCTGCTGAAAACACCCTGGCCCTCGCCCTCAGGCCCATGCGGAATTCCTGTGCAGCCGGCCCGACCCTCGCATGCGCGGCTTTGGAGGCTCTCGGGCCAGTGTGTCTGGGAGAGTTTCAGGCTGGAGGCATCAAGGGGTATTAGCCTACAGCTGTGGGATCTGTCAGGAATACGAGCTGTGGGGCAACAGAAACCACCTGCGAGGCTTGTGATGTTTTGAAACGCAGTGCTGGAGAGGAGAGGCTGGGCCAAGAAACTAAAACGGGGCATGGATTCCTGTGCAGCTCAGAGCACAGGTCCCTGGGCGGGGGGAGGAGGGGGTAGGGCTGCAGCTGAGCTGCCACTGCCCTGCCCTCGCTGCTGCTCCAGGTGCCACTTTTTTATGACGGATGGACCCTGTCAGACGGGGGTGTGCTGGCCTTACTTCTGTGCTGGCCTTACTTCTGGGCACATAGAGAAGGGGGCGGAAAAGGCCAGTGTCTTTCTTATTAAGACCCTGTGAATGTGTCCCCCCAGGAGTGACTCCCCCATACCTTTATATCAGAACGGAATGGGGAGCCACCCAATGGTAGCACCAAGTTTTCCTGTGAGCTGCCAGGACCTGGGCTGCCTGCCGCTCAGACCCCGGCACAGTGCACTCTCCCGGGGAGCTGCTGGCTGGCACCGGCCTTCACGCACTGCTCCTCTGAGCTTGCCCCAAGCACAGCAAGGACCCTGCCAGTGAGGGGGCAGAGCCCTGCAACAGGCAGCCTGGTGCCTACCGGTGGCCCTGCTGGTGGGATGGGAGGCGCGCAGCCCAGTGATGGGCTGGGCTGTCCTGTTTCCCGGCTGAGAGAGCCTTTGCCAAACCAGGCCTCATGGCTCTATGGATCTTCCAGAGCCACGAGTTCAAACCGGTTTTTCTGTTCCCAATTTATGCCACGAGAGCCTAGATAGCAACTTAGTTGGGACTTCTAGAATGGCAGAGAGATGGCAACTGAGATGCACCATGCTGGCAGCAACCCCAGGCAGACACTGCAGCCCAGAGGGTCGCTGAATGAAGGCTGATCCTAAGGAAATCGTTCCCCACCAAGTGGCAGGGGAAGAATTCCTGCCATGTCAGGGCGCCGAGACATTGTGACATTATTCAGGCTGAGGGGAACGATCCCCAGACCAGCCTTCCCACCGACGGTGCTATCAACAGGTAATCGCCGGCACTCCCGGGCTTCCGGCCCCATCCCGGGGCCTCCAAGGCGCTCCATCGCCCAGGGTGCTGCCCACGGCGAGGCAGTCCCTCCTGGCTTCCCACTGATGACAACCCATGCGGATGGGAGAGAAGGAGCAGGGTCCGGAGTGAAGACAACACCTGGATGAGAAGAGAAAGCTCCAGAACCCGCGACTGGAGTGATGAGGTGAAGATAGCTCTTCCTCCGGAGGAGTGAGCCTAGAAGTAAGTGCACTGATGAGGAAATGCGGTAAAATGTGTTTTTCCCTTCTGAGATGGGAAAATCACCAAGTGTAGAAATCAGTATATACAATGCTGTTGTGAAGGGAAAACTATTTGTTGGCCTAACGGGAATATGTGCATCTATTATAAGAGATGGGATTTTTAATGGGATATGCTAATTTTCAGTGATATTGAATATAGCACATTTTTATTTTACCTCAAGGCTATCGTGTGAAGTAAGCAGATAAGATGATATTGTGTCTGTTTTTCAGAGTGGGGGCGGGGGCATTGTGATGCTTACGACCAAACATGAAGGATCAGCAGAGTTGGATTCTCACCCCAGTTTTCCAACTTCAAATCGAGTGTTCTTTGCATGGGATTTCATTTTTGTTTTTACTTACCTAGCTTCAAAGCCTAAGGCTATCCTAAAATAAAATGCAATAAAGTGCTTATTTTAGCCACAAAATGTTCCGTGTGTGTGTGTGTGTGTGTGTGTGTACGTGTGCACATGTTGAGGGTACATTGAACACGACTTGCTTTTTGGTCAGTTTATATATAATCAGGAGGATCTGTAGCAGGACTTTTGAGTCAAGAGGCACTAGATAAGTTTGTAAATATCTAATTTGCTTAAAAGGAAGTATAATTAAAAAGAATGGCTGATTTCTAACCCATGTCCCTTTTAAATATGTTCCTATTATTTCAGGAGTTGGAGATTAAAACCTATGATCTTCAATGTTCTTATTTGTTACTGTGCAGAGTCATATGCTCTGAAATTACTATTGTGTTAAAACATAGGCCCCCGCTCCACTGCTAGCTGTGTGGCCAGAGCAGATGTCAGTCACAGGCATTTATTGACAACTTGCTGGGTGTGTCCCAGGCAGCATGTTAAACCCTGCAGCTGTGGACGGATTTGCTTCCATCCTTCTCCGGTTGGTTTCCATGGGTTTGGGTTTTAACCTAGCAGATGTGTTTCTATGCCATCCACTTGTATTAGTCAGGACAGTCTTGGTGATAGTGCGGTGACAAACAGTTCCCAACACTCAAGTTCGTCACAGGAAGTTGTTCTGTCCCCACACCAAGCTCACGGAAGGTCCAGATGATTATACAAAAGCTGTCTTCTATATGGTACCTGCGTGATTCCTAATATTTCAGTCTTTGTCATCTCCACATGAGATGTCTGCATTTGGAATTGGGAAAACAAATCCATTGATACGTCAGGCTTTCTCTTCTAAGCTCTGTCTTTAAGGAGTGCACAGCCATTCTTGCAGTTACTCTCTGGGCTGCTGTCACACAGCTCCACTTACCTGTGAAGACATCTAGGAAGGAAAGCCTACCTTCTATCCAGGAGCAGGAAGACAAACCAATATCGTTAGCTACAATAAGATCTACCACCCTGCCCCTGTATGGAGAGCCTGCGTAAGATGCTATAGGCAATTACAAACATTCTATAATAATAAAAGGGTAATATGCTAATTAGGTCAGATGTCTTCTGAATGATATTCTGGATGTCCTTCTCGGTCAAGCTGGGATGGAAGCCAACCCGGGTCCCGGGTACCTGCCAGTGGCCAGAGGAGGGAAGCTGGGCCCCAGGTGCCAGAGGAAAGCTGGTGCTGGCAGCTGGGGGGAAGAAAGGCCTACTCTTGCAGGAAGTTTTGTGCATTGGGCCTCTAGCAGCATATAATAAGAACCAAATGAAGAGCAAACCGAGCTGAAACAATGTGCAGACTCACATGGGCTGAGGTGGTCAGGGGGGCAGAGCCAAGCTGGGCCTGGAAACATGAAGAGGAGCTGGAGGAAGGGAGGGGAGCTCCTGATAGGAGAGAGGCCCCCATGGTTCTCCAGTAAAAGAACCAAGCGGGTGAGCCGTCCTCAGGTCCACGCCAGGTGAGCCCCTCAGCAGGGTTTGCTGCACTCTTAATAGTGCTGAGTTACTCAAGCACGATAAACTGAGCAGTGCAAGTAAGCCAGGAGATAGCAAAAGTCCTGCTTGGAGACACAGCTGTGTGAGGTCTGAGTATACATGGTTTTCCCGGGAAAACCTTGATGGGCCATCTCTAGGATACGGGCGCCTTCCTGAAAGGTATTCCCAGTACACCAGAGGGATGCCAAGTGCTGTGTCCATCGAGATGTTTGGCCAACTCTTAGAGAATCTCAGCTTCCTTTTTAAAAACAAATTAAGTTAGATTTATTGGAGGATAAGTTACATCCAAAAAAATCTATCCTCTTTCTGAGACTACAATAATTTTTTTTGCAAAATACACAGTCATGTAACCACAGGCCCAATGAAGATAGAAAACCTACATCACCTGACCAGGTTTCCTAATGCTCCCCCAAAATCAATTCACTTCCTCCATTCCCAGCGTAGCTACCACTGCTATTTTAGGTCCTTTTTATTTTGCCTTTTCTAGAGTATTATATAAATGGGAACATACAGAATATAGTTTTTAAAAATATGTATATTTTTGTTGGTTTCAGAGATGAAGGGAGAGAGAGAAATAAATAGAAACATCAATGATGAGAGAATCATTGATTGGCTGCCTCCTGCATGCCCCACGTTGGGGATTGAGCCCACAATCCAGGCATGTGCCTCGACCAGGAATGGAACCATGACCTTCTGGTTCATAGGTTAATGCTCAACCACTGAGCCATGCCAGCAGGGCACAATGTAGCTTCTTTATTAGCATCGTGCATTTGTGATTCATCCATGTTTGGTGTATGCGACAGCAATTCATTTCATTTTATTGCTGGATACTATTAAATTCCATGGATGTTCCAATTTGTTTATTCACTCACCAGTCAAAGGATGTTTGGGTTGTTTCCAGTTTTTGGCAATTATGAATAAAGCTGCAATAAACTTTCCCATCTCGAGTTTTATGTGAACATTTATTTTCATTTCTCTTGGGTAAATACCTATGGGTGGGATCATCAGGTCAAATGGTAAGTGTTTGTTTAACTTTATAAGAAATTGCCCAACTCATTTCCAGTGTCTCAGCTCCCCCAATAATTCCTGCTGCCGTTGCTCTCACGATGCACCAGGGAAGTTTTTAAAGGCAAGAACGATATTTAATCCTCATATATTCACATATTTCACAATTTATGAAGTAGTTTTCATCATTGTTTGATATGGTCCTTGTAGCAACCAGTACAGGGATGATGCCAAATTTGGAGCTGCAGGCTATGAACAAGGCCATTCCAAACTTAGATAAATCCTTTGATTTTTCCAGATCTCAATTTCTTTCTTTTAAAATTGGTCATGATATTCAGAAGGGACATTAAGGGGTAATAATGATTAGGAGCTTGTATTTTAATGTCACCTTGCCTTTGAATCCTAGCACTGCTACTTAACTCTCTGTGATATCAGCAAGTTACTTGACCTACCTGAGCTTCACCTATAGAGATAATTATTATTATTATTATTATTATTATTATTATGCAGGAATAATAATTACTTTTGGAGTGCTCTTAATGACTAAATGAGATATATGTAAAGCACATAGAGTCTCATTCCAGAGTAAATGCTTTATAAATAATGGTTATTGCTACTATTGACAGTAATATTACTATGGAGAGAATATTCCTGAATTGAAAGCATTATATGAAAATGAGCCACTTAGCAATCAACAAACTTAGGGCTCAAGGCATTCCATTTAAATGATACTCTCAGTTATAACACTTCTCATGTGCGAGAACTTTAAGCCTAGAAATCTATCATTCCACCAAGTGGCCTCTTTAAAATCTTTCAAGGGATTTTTCACATAGTTTCTTCTGTGAGTAGAGCCTGCAAAGCTATAGCGCCGAGTCTTTCTTTGTCTTTGCTCTTTAAGCTCTCAGATTTCATTCACTAAGGTAGAGGCCAATGACCATGGGGAAGAGAATTCAACCTCAAGGCCACAGTGCACCTGGGCTGCTCTTGATGTCACCAAGGTCCTGCAGAAAGTGTGGCATCACACTCTTCAAGGCCACCTAGGGGATCTTATAGAGCTTGTTGAGGTAGTTTTATGAGGGTCAAGATTTCTGTACGTGCTTTCCTGGACGTGGCTATATATGGGGGCACACATGTGCTCAGGTGATACTCAGGTGTCTGGCTGGTTGCTACATAGTAAATTAAACTACCTGTGGGGCATGCTGAGCATCGTTATTTGGTCATACATCTTGAATGGTCATACATATTTTTATTTTGAAGTAACTTCAAGCTAACAAAAAACCTGCTTTCTTATTACTAAAAATTCCTATAGATCATTTACTAAGATTCACATTTAGTAAAAGCTCTCTCTATGTCTGCACATATTGTAATTCTTTTATGAATCATTTGAGAATAGTTTACATGCATCATGCTCTTTTACCCCTAAATATTTTTATGTATTTTCTAAAAAAATAAATAAAAAATGATATTCTGTTATATAACCCCTGAATAGTAATCAAATTTAGAAAATGTATTGATACAAAATTTTTATTAAGCCTGCACTATGTATTCCAATGTTGTCAATTGCCCCAATCATGTCCTTACTAGTATTTTTATTTTATTTGCAGGATTAAGCACAGGTCATGGGTCACATATTACATTTAGTGTCCTTTAATTTGGAACAGTTCTTTGACCTTGCTAAGCCATTTGTGTGATTTACATTTCGGAAGAATAGAGAATAGCTATTTTATATAATCTTCTCCTATCGGGATTTATCTCATGTTCCCCCATGATTCCATCCTGGTTCTGTGTCCCTGGTGGAAACACCACAGAAGTGAGGTTGTGTCCTTCTCAGGATTCACGTCCATAATATGCAGTGTTTATCTGCTCTTATTGGTGATACTAATTTTGATCATTGGTCAAAAGGTAGTTCAGTTTCTCAACTTATGTTATCATATTCCCCTTGCAATTAATAAGCTCTCTCTCCTAGACTTAGCATTCATTAATGATTCTTGTCTACACCAAAGATGACTATACCACTTCACTCCCACTCATCAGTGGGCATCTCATTGTAAGAAAAAGCTCCATTTTCTTTCTCTATCTACTTACTTACCTATCTTCAAATATTATATTATCTATAACTTTTATTTATATATTCATAAATGGGTGATAATCAGTGGCTCTTAACCCATTATCTTCTTTATTTTGATGCCAGTGGTTGCCAGTTTAAGCTGGCTCTTGTATCTTTTGGCATCCTTCCTGCATTCTTTTGAGAACTGTACTTTCTAGTATAATAAGATATTTCTAACTTACCTTGTACTTTTATCACTCCAGCCATGGATTATGGATTTAGTAATTTCTCCAATGATTTATTTGGTGTGTTTTTTTTTTTTTCTATCAAGAAATGATATTGACAAACCAGGATCTGGGTGCTAAATATCTTCATTACTACTGGTTGCCATTGCTTCTCAGCACTTTCCACAGGTAAAACTAGGGTTCAGAAAAAAAAATATATATATATATAATTTCTTTAGAAATTACAAATTCAATTAACATCTACATTCCAGTCCAACTCCACATGATTCTTCCTTGCTTTCTCCCTTTTCCAACTTGCTTCTTCCATCGTGAGATCTTCAGCTCCCAATTACATCAGCATATTTACTCAAGTCTACGATACATAACAATTAGTTTTAGAATTGTTGGGCCCAACATAATATGATAAAAAATGAAATCCTACTCATAAGAGTCCGTGGTTTATTTGCAGTGTCATTTCCTTGAATCTTAAGTTATATGTTAATAGTACTGTACTTGGCCCTAGCTGGTTTGGCTCAGTTGATAGAGCATCAGCCTATGGACTGAAGGGTCCCGGGTTTGATTACACTTAAGGGCATGGTCAAGGGCATGTGCCCAGGTTGCTAACTTGGTCCCCAGTAGGGGGTATGCAGGAGGCAGCCAATCAATGATTCTCTCTCATTGATGCTTCTATCTCTCTCTTTCTCTCTCCCCCTCTCCCTTCCTCTCTGAAATCAATAATAATATATTAAAAATAGTACTGTATACTCGCTGAAACCGGTTTGGCTCAGTGGATAGAGCGTCGGTCTGTGGACTGAAAGGTCCCGGGTTGGGTTCCAGTCAAAGACATGTACATTGGTTGCGGGCACATCTCCGGTGCGGGGTGTGTAAGATGCAGCTGATCGATGATTCTCTCTCATCGACGTTTCTAGCTATCTATCCCTCTTCCTTCCTCTCTGTGAAAAAAATCAATAAAATATATTTAAAAAAATAAAAATAAAAATAGTACTGTATACTCATTGGCATTAGATCTATGTTTTTCTTTAGTGTAATTATATATTCTTTAATTTAAAATATAGTGTATTTATTTCTTTTTTGCATTGATTAAAGTTTTTCCCAACATCTTTATTGATTTTAATTTTGAATATGTGGAACATTACTGCAATTCCAAAAGTTTCTACTCTGCAAAATTTCATACTTATAGGAGTGTCTTCCCTTCAACCCCGTTCCTGCCTTTGTGAGGCAAACACTTAGGTTGTTATGTTAACCCTTCCCATTTTTCCTTATGCAAAAAAAATCAGATTTATATGTTTTCTTATTTTCTTTTCTTTCCTACACAAAATGTAGTGAAATGTATTATTTTTCACTATTTTCCTTTTACCAAAACTCAATATAATAATAGATCCAATTCTACTACCCTTGCCTTATCTGTGCCGTGGGTTTATTGCGCTTTTATATTGTGGCTCAGCTGAGCGAAGTAGATGCCTCTGCAGTACCACAAGGCTCAGCAAAGAATTGGCACCATATAAAATTATGGGATAGATATCTCATTGAGCTGGTCATTGAAGAGAATGAGGTGACACCACTGAAATAACCAGTGCATACTGGATGTGTGACCACCTCTCTGTGGCTCCTATCACCTTCAAAATGAAGTGTAACCTCGCCAGCTGGTTACACTTTAGTCTGTATCCCACCTCCTCTTCTACTTGTCCACATGGATCTTAGGCAGATCCATCCTTAGTACGCGATCCTTACTCTAACACATGGTTTCAAACTTCTCAGAATTTGAAACTCCATTTTAGTGGTCTAGAATTCCCTTTCTACCTTTTATGTGTGACTAACATTTAACCATCCTTCCTTAACTGAGTTACTTGCCACCTTCTCTAGGAAGCCCTGGTCACGCTCCTCTGGCAAACATATGATGTCTACCAAAGCACTTGGTACACATCTCAAATAATACACACTCACTGACCTGGATTGCGATGCTTGGCATACTTCTATGTCTCCCCCGTGAGTTCCCTTAAAATTAGGATCTTCTTTGTCTTCTGTGGTAAACACAGTACTGACTGACAATATGTTTAACTAATTCACCAAATGGAAAATACTCTTCTCCTCTAATGATCTTAGTCTATTTAGATTTCTGATGACGGGTCTATAGGAGATTATAGCTACAACTCTTAACAATTTGAAATGCTGAAAGGCAACCGGATTTTTTTTCCTTGACCCAATCTCATCACTGACAGGAAGGGGGCGCCATTTAACAGTTTGTGGAGAGAAAGCTTTTAGCTTTTGGAATTTCTTTTATAGAAAGACTTGGTATTACTATTCTGGATGAAATTGAAGTATATTTCATGTTTCTCCCTGAGATGCCAATTTATTTAACTTTTGACATTTGAATTAATAATGAAGCTAAGGATGCCTTACCTAACTAAACTCCATTGAAAATCTGCGTGCAGCATTATTTATTTTTATAAACTCCAGGGGGACTTATAAAATGTTAAGAATGTTGATAAGGAAAATGAATCATGGTTGGTGACTCACAATTTTAAAATGTATTCACACATTCTGTATGGATGTTTATGTGCTTGTATTGAGAACAGCACGTGGAATTGCTGGAGGGGTTTCCTGGAGTAAAAATGAATATCAAAGTGTATGTTATAACTCCTGTTTCTATCAGGATAAGCAGCAACAGCAGAAAATATTTTTCTATCAGTTTCTTCTGTCACTTACAGTATGTGCTTTTGGTTTCTTTTTAATATATATTTTATATATTTTATTGATTTTTTTTTTTTTTTTTTTTTTTTTTTTTTGCAGAGAGGAAGAGAGAAGGATAGAGAGTTAGAAACATCGATGAGAGAGAATCATCGATCAGCTGCCTCTTGCACACCTCCTACTGGGGATGTGCCCACAACCAAGGTACATGCCCTTGACCGGAATCGAACCTAGGACCCTTTGGTCCTCAGGCCAATGCTCTATCCACTGAGCCAAATTGGTTTCAGCCAGTATGCACTTTGTATTAAGGCTATGCCCGCATTTGAGGGGACTCTGTGCCTGAAACAGTTCAGAGCCCAGAGTGTACAGAGGTCCCGGAGAACCACAAGGGGCTCTGAGGTCCGGCCAGTGGATCCGAATGCTCCCAGGTCTTATATAAAGGGGGACCTTTCTCGGCGAAGGCTCACCATGCTGCCTGCTCCCCTTGGTAGGTGCCTGTCTCAGTCTAAGTTGTGCTAACTCCCTGGGCCCTGCCCCGCGAGGCATAAATAGAGCTTGTTATTGTAAGAGGCAACCTCAAGCCACTCTCCAGCGCAGTTACATAAATAAGACCCGGGCTGGCTTGGAAAAGGGATGTAAATCTCCGGCTAAAATGAGAGAAGAGGGAGCCATTTGCTCGAAACCACAGTTAACATGCTGACGGAGTTTCCAAATAAACTTTTATGTCTTAAGACCGATCGCTGGTGACGGGGATTAAAAAGGAGCATGAGCATGGAGCCGCAGAAGTGACCGCACCTTTCCAGATTCTTCAAGAAGGTCGCTTAGCTCTACCTTCACGGGGCATTGTCCTGGACGCATAGCCAGGCAGCTCTGGGTCCTGAATGGAACAACTCAACTCTCTTACAGACCGAAAGGGGAATATCGCCCACTCTCGGGCTTCTCTTGCATCCCCTTTCTGCCAGTGACAGGGCACAGAGGGGCACGGAAGAGAGGACTCACCTAGAGGACAGGTTTAAGCCAGCCGGTGCCTGCTGCACAGAGGGCGCAGTGTTGCCTTGGCTGGTGCGGCTCAGTTGGCTGGAGCATCCTCCCATGCTCTTGAGGGTCGCAGGTGCAATTCCTGGTTAGGGCACTTGCCTGGGTTTTTGGTTTGGTCCCTTATTAGGAATGTGTGTGAGAGGCAACCAGTCCATCCATCTCTCTCTCTCTCTCTCTCTCTCTCTCTCTCTCTCTCTCTTTCTTTCTCTCTCTCTCTCTTTCATCAGCAACGCATAACCTTGGGTAAGCATTTTTATAAAACAAAAGTGCAAAGTCATTGTGCCTCAGCCGTTCTTATCGCACAGGAAGGAAAATGCCTCATCTCTGAGTGAATGCCTGTGGCTTCTGTGGCCGCAGTCAGACCGCCGGCCCCGGGCATTCTGCAGGCTAGGAGATGTCGCTGGCAGATGGCAGTTGTCTTGTGTCTTTAAAACGGGACCAGCGCTGCATAGCTCTGAGGTGTTATCTTCTTCTTGTGTCTTCCCTTGATTAAGCATGTTATTTGTCCTTAAGGCGATTTTTAGTTTGCTGCCCGTATGCACAGTGCAACATAGCAACAAGGTACTTTGTGTTTGAGCTTATCTGATTTCCCCCAAAACATTAAACTACACTTCCCTGCATCCGTTTAGACCTTTGCAGTAAAGATCAGTGATTAAGTGATTATGAATTAGCGTCCCTCCCCCCCCCTTTTTTTTTAGAGTTGGCACCATGGAGAAATTTGGTTCCATTTATTTGGGGATGAGTTGTGTTTTTATCCTTCTTCTGAAATGGCTCTTTTTTTTTTTCTTTTCTCCCTCATTTTTTTTTCTTTGTAAATCAAGTTACCAACTGAGGAAAGCTTTTTGAACAAGCAAACAAAGATCCTCTGATAATGGAGACTTAAGCAGCCAAACGTGATGCAACGGGAAACATTTCTAACTTGAGATGCAGGTTCCTCCTGACCCCCCCCCCCCCAGGCCTGTGATGGGACTCCCCGGGAAGAGTTACGGCCCGGGGAACCGCACGCTGACATAGCTAAATACGTAAACAGCCGGAGAGCAGGCAGACTGCTGTTTAACAGCTTCCCCCGTTACGTACACCCTTCCCAACGAGCATGAAATGTGAGTCCCTGGACATCCCTTAAAAGAGCCAGCCGTAAGCAGAGTGTGTGATCCCACACTCCTGTTCCGCCCGGACAGAGAGAGAGGGAGGCTGGGACTTGGGGTGATGGCTGTGGCCCCACTGTCTCAGGCCTCAGAAACACAACCCCTGTCACTCAGAGAGCTTGGGGTCACGCTGCTGCTGACAGACCCGTCGAGCCCGCAGAAGTGAGGGAGCCGAGGAGGCAGAGTCTGTGACCCACTGGCCTTCTCCTCGCCTGCTATTTTGCAAAGAATCACACTCCACACTCAGATGCTTCCATGCTGACATCTGGGCTAAGTCAGCCTCGAGGACTGGGAGCCAGATTTGCCCATTCCCACATACAGCTCTTTTATTTATTTATTTATTTATTTATTTACCTGCAAGATATATGTGAAGCTCAGCCCCAGCAGCCTAGGGTCAAATGGGTGCCAAGGTAACGATACTTCTGCGTGGAACATTCCTTTTGCATTAAACACACGTGACAGTGGAGGGCTGATCAGACAATTACCTAGTCTTCCTTCTTTCTGCACGTGAGGAAACTGAGGCAGAGAACAGAGCTCAGAAAAGAGTTCAAGTTTCCTGATTCTTGGGCCACTGTTTTCTCTCAACCTTTATCTCTCTGTGTAGTAGTTAGTTGCCTACTGCTGTGTAACAACCACCCCCGAAATGAGTGGCTTAAAACGATGATGATTTAAAACATAGTTTTTCTTTTTAAAATTGAGTTTATTGGGGTGACATTTGTTAATAAAACTATAGAGGCTGCAAGGGTACAATGCTTATATTGTATGCCTGTGACCCAAAGCCAAATTTCCCGTCACCAAATATATGACCCCCTTTCCCCTTTCCTACCCCCTCTGCCCCTGCTGTCTGTGTCTATGAGTTTGTGTTTCTTTTCTCATTTGTTCATTTGTTGCTTTCAGTTTTATACCCCACATATGAGTGAAATCGTATGCGTCTTGACATTTCCTGTCTGATTTATTTTGCATGGCATGATAGTCTCAAGACCCGTCCATATTGTTGCAAATGGCAGTATTTCATCCTTTCTCATGGCTGCATGGTGTTCCATTGTGTACATGAACCACATCTTCTTTATGAAGTCATCTGTCACAGGACACTTGGTTGCTTCCATGTCTTGGCCACTGTGACTACTGCGTTATGCTTCACAGTTCTGTGTCTGACTGAGTCAGGTGTGCCAAGCTTGATTGGGTTCACTCATGCAGCCTCCTTCATCCAGCCGGTTGGCTGGAGGCTGGGCTCGCCTGCACAGCTGGCCTGGCTGGGCCTGTCTCTCTGCTGGGCTGCCACCCCAGCCTCTGCACAGCATGAGGACCCCAGAGCAGAGGTCCAAGAGGGTAAGGCCCCGGTGTGTGGGACCTTATCAGAACTTTGCCTCCTCTCTTTGCTGATGGCCCACTGGCCAAGGCAAATCGCAAGGCCAAGGTCAGAATGAAGGTGGGAGAGGGATGCAAAGAGGCCTGGATGTCGGGGCAGGAGCAGTCAGGGGCCACTGCTATAAAACCACCACACAGCGGATGGCAGCCTTGCTCCCAGTGCCCCATCCAGTAATGGCTTCCTGGAACATCCTCGAAGGCCTGCCTTGAAGAACAGGTTTCTCTGGTCAAGACTGTGTGCACTAAATCCCAAGACTCTAAGGGGATAACTGGCACTGTGCCCAGTCCACGTGAGGAGAGAAGAGGCAGAGGAGGAAGGAGCATTTTGAAAATGCATTTGATGGAGATTTTCTCTTCCTCCTGAAGCAGCTGTTAACCCCCCCCCCCCCCCCCCGGCCTGGGGCAGTAAGAAGAATGGCTTCTCCCACCTCTCTGCCTTCTCCCTCCAAAATACATCTTTGGTGAACTTGAACTCAGTCAGTGGGGTTTCAAGATCAAATGCTGGTTTGTTGACACTGTGCATTTTCGCAGAGACAGGGCAGGGGTGGCCCATCTCAGGGGGTTAACGCTCTATGGACTGAGTAACCCTGGGATGACAGGACCTGAGAGGGCTATTCTAAGTCAGCATGAGCTTTATTTCCCACGGGCTTTATGATTCCCAGAGAGCTCTGCTCTGCATTAGGAAGATCTCCTCAGAGTTCCACGCTACAGAAAAGTGCAGGTGATATTCTGCTTACTTTTCTGGGTTTATTTTTTTAAAATATATATTTTATTGATTTCCTTCAGAGAGGAAGGGAGAGGAAGAGAGAGAGATGGAAACATCAGTGATGAGAGAGAATCATTGATGGGCTGCCTCCTTCCTGGCCCCTACTGGGGATCAAACCTGTACCCCAGGTACGTGCCCTGACCGAGAATTAAACAGTGACCTCCTGCTTCGTAGTTTGACACTCAACCAGTGAGCCAAGCCTGCTGGGCACTGGATTTATTTTTTATTTATTATTATTATTTTTTATATATTTTATTGATTTTCCACAGAAAGGAAGGGAGAGGGATAGAGAGCTAGAAACGTCAATGAGAGAGAAACATTGACCAGCTGCCCCCTGCACACCCCCCACCGGGGATGTGCCCGCAACCAATGTACAGGCCCCTGACCGGTATCGAACCCGGGAGCCCTCAGTACACTGAGCCAAACCGGTTTTGGCTGGATTCATTTTTTAAAATACTTTCTCTGAGTGAGCACAGAATGATCATTTTCTTCAAAATATCCTTTAATCCAGAATTAAATTCCCTTTTGCAAATCTAATGCATGCAAAGTGCAAAAGTTAAAGGCATGCAAATGTACAATACAGTGAAAATGAATACCTGCTTCCAATCCTCAGCTGTCCCCAGGGGCAGTCGCCAAATACCCTATTATTTCCTATCTTTTCAGGGATAGTCTTAATTGATGTTGATACAGGACTATTTGCACAAATAGCACCATAATGCATGAACTATGCTGCCTCTTTTACTTCAGTTTTAATTTTAACAAACTTATTGGAGTTCATTCTATATAAATAGAGAGATATTTAACTGAAACAAAGAGCATCTACTTTTCCCACAGAATCCAGTTTTCAGTTTCACATCTTTCCATTTTTACTGGATCATCTTATAGGTTATCAATTTTGGTCAGCCACAGCTGGCCATTATGTTTACATTATGTTTATAGTATCTGGTAGAGGCTGTTGAGATTTCTGCCTTTGGTCCCAGAACAGGTGGCTGGTAACAACGTGGGATCCACACCCAGCCCCACATTCTACTCTATTTCTCTGACTCTTAGTCTCTTCTTGTTTAAAAAAATATGTTTTGGTGTTTTTTTTAATTATTATTATTTCAGAGAGGAAAGGAAAGAGAGAGAGGTAGAAGCATCATTGATGAGAGAGAATCATCAATTGGCTGTCTCCTGCACATGTCCCCCACTGTGTGCATGTGACCTTGACCAGAATCAAACCCTGGACCCTTCAGTCTGCAGGCCGACGCTCTATCCACTGAGCAACACCAGCTAGGGCCTTCTTTGGTAAAAACCAATGAGCATTGCAGCCCCCTGGAAAAGCGGAACAGCCTCTGAATTCATAGGAGGCTTGATTGAGTGGAGACCAAGGGCTGTGCAGCACTGTTTTCTTTCTGTTGTTTTTAAAAAAATATATATTTCTGTTTATTTCAGAGAGGAAGGGAGAGGGACAGAGAGATAGAAACATCAATGATGAGAGGGAATCATTGTTCGGTTGCCTCATGCATGGCCCTCACTGGGGATCCAGCCATCAATCTGGTCATGTGTGCTTGACCAAAATCGAGCCCAGGACCCTTCAGGCCACAGGCCAGTGCTCTATCCACTGAGCCAAACCAGCTAGGGCTACAATAATTCTTTTAATTAGATATCATTATGATCTCCATTTTACAGATGGAAAATTGAGTCTCTTAGACGCTGAATGAGTTGATTCCTAGTCATACAACTTACAACTGGGAGCACCAGATTTTCAAATACAATGATCTCATTTGGGGGCCTGTGTCCTTAACTACTCAAAACAGGTCTGAGAAGAAAGCACGCATGTCTATTTCACAAATAAGGGCAGAGTTGTCAGAGAATTTATAAGGTCTTCCCACAGTTGCTGGATGGCCAGCAGGGGATAGAACCAGAGTTTCGAGATAACTATCCAGGACGCTGCATTACTAAGCTACTTCATTACTATTGCCCTGTTCTAATTAGCAAAACATCGTGTCTCACTGTGTCCATTTTCCACTGAATTACTGATGAACTGATTAAATAAATACTGAAGTGCTGTGTGTGCGAATTCGGTATGTATTTGGTAAAAATACATTTCCAGCATTTCAGCAATAACCTACGATTTGAGAACATTTAGTCCCGTTGCCTTGTTTTCAGGTTACAGGTGATATTTTAAAAAGCTGAGTAAGTTATCCCAGCTTCCACTGCTAATTTACCAAAGAGGCAGTGTTCAGACCCTGCCTCCAAATGTGCTCTCGCTTGCACGTAATGAAATACCTTTCAGCTGACTCATATCATTAGCAACTCAAAAACAAACATTTTGTTCTAGATTGTTCATTTGGTTTCACTGAAAATCACTCTACAAAATACATTTGCTCCTTACAAAGAAAATGTCTGTATCTCAGATATTATATTATAAAATAGGATTGTTTTCTCGCTCATGTATTTTGGCTCCAAAGTATGATTTTAAAAAAATCACATAGCGAACTCACAAATACCTATAGTGTCTAAAAGTGTTGGGGTTTTTTGTTGGTTTGTTTGTTTTGTTTTCCTGCTAAAGCATGTGTGACTCTAACAATGCAGTCATGGTTACCAATGAAGTCTTGCAACTGAAAATGCCACAAATCAGAAACACGGGTCTCCTCTTGAACCCTGGAAGAGGGCCTGTGTCCTCTGCGCAGCCTGTCCCTTTAAACTCAATCTTGGGTTTTATCTCACTTCCAAGGTAAATATTCTTTAAAAGTCTAAATCTCCTAGCTGTTCCTTTAAAAGGTTTATCTTGTGCACGGATTGCTTGTTTATTCAGCGACCCCGTGAAGCTGTGGACGTGTTTGTTTAGTGCTCTTTCTAAATTATTTACGGTCAGAGCCAACTAATCTTCTGTCACAGTGAATTTCAGGTTCTGGAAATCGCTACCCTTATTGGTGCTATTTCCAAGTGAGAATTTCTACAAAGCAATCGAGCTTACATGAGGGTTAGATCTTTAAGCACTTTTTTTTCCTCCAGAGAAAAGTGAGGGAGTTTTGCACACTCAATCTTATTCCCAAAGGAGAGTTTGGGAAACCAATGAACCTGTGGATATTGGGAAAGGGTTATGCCTTCCATAGTCATTCATGTCTCACTCTCCCTTTTATTGTTGAGGTAAAAGTAGAGAGTTGAGGGGACGTTCATCAGGCACTCAGAGGAAACTGGAAAAGTCATGAAGACAGGAGCAAAAAGTACAAACTCACTGCAAACACGTCCTGTAAGAAATGGCAGCAAGGTAGTCTTCAGCTCCTCATCCTCTCTTAAGTCTTGGCAGTTTTACAATTCAGGGCAAATGACCGGCAGACTCGGAGCTCTGCTTTCCTGGTTCACAGAGGGGCCTCAGTACTTTGGAGAAAAGGGAGTGTTCAACTTCATCTTTCAGGGCAAAGATTAGAATCATAGAATGTTAGCACTCAAAGGGAATTCATAGATCATCTACTTCTTAGTTCATTCTCTTTGTTTCACAGTTGAGGTCGCTCTGAGGCCAAGAGAAAGGATCTAAGTTTTCCGGAGTCGTACCGTAAGTTAATGGCAAGGCATTGATCAAAACCCACCCAAATCTTGATTCTCAGACGACAATGTCAGCAATAATGTATGAAAATGCAACTAAAACCCAGGCTACTTAACTTGGCTGACCTTGTCTCCTGTCACTCTCCCCATTATTCCCTCTGCTCCTGCCACATTGGCCTTCTTCTTGATTCTGGGACATACTAAGACATTTCCTGTCTCCAGATCTTGGCTGTTCTCTGGGCCTGGAATGCTGCCTCCCTCCCTTATCGCCCCCCCCCACACACACACACACTTCCCACCATCCCCTCCCTCCAGCTCATCTTGTTTTCTTGTCAATCATATCTGAGTCTCAATATGAATGCCATCTCTTCATTGAGTCCTTCCCTGGCTAGGTAATACCAAGTGTACACCCAGGATCCCATTATCATGTCATTATACTTTATTTCTCAGCCTAGCGCTTACCATAACCTAGTTTTGGTTGTGTCTGTTCCCCTCTATGAGAGTATTGATTTTGTTTGTTTATTGTGTTCATCAACTCCGAGGCTATGTCAAGGTATATAATAAATTCGTGGTAAGTAAGTAAATAGATAGATAGATAGATAGATGATAATAAAATAGTTGTAAATATGCATAATCAAAAAATCTCATAGTATAGATATTTATTTTACACATTTCAATTTCATGAAGCTCTGTAGCTTATTCTTAATATCAATCTTTTTAAAATAATATTTTATTGTGCTGAAACTGGTTTGGCTCAATGGATAGAGCATCGGCCTGTGGCCTGAAAGGTCCCAGGTTCAATTCCGGTTGGGGGCACGTACCTTGGTTGCGGGCACATCCCCAGCTGGGATGTGCAAGAGGCAGCTGATGGATGTTTCTCTCATTGATTCTCTCTATCCCTCTCTCTTCCTCACTGTAAAAAAATCAATAAAATATATTTTAAAATAATAATAATATTTTATTGAATCTTTGGACACACTTCAAATTAATATGTACAATACATAGATGTTTATATAAAAATGCACACACACACACATACACATGGTTCAATGATTGGATTCTATCTAAATAACCACATATTGGTTTAAAGGGGGGGGCATGATGCCCATTTGATGACTTGTTCCACACAAAATTGTGTTCCTGGAGATGTTTCTGAATTTGTCAGGAATCTCAGGTTTTTTGAATGAGGGTCTCCTGTGATGTTAAGAGAACCTTCATTGATGTTAGAGGTGTGATCATGGCGACGTCCACCACATTCATCAACAGCTTCACACGGGGGTGGCTCAGAGACACACAGGCTAGCATGCTCCCCAAAATGTCATGGCTGTGAGAGTGGTGTTGACATGGTTAGCCTTGCTCCTCCTAACCTGACAGCTTTAGGAGATCACGGGTGGGAATAGAAAACCCCGAAAGGAATAGTAAAGGCCTATTTTCACTTCCCCACACACTCACCCTCTTTCTAAATTAGAATTGTAAAGACATTTTAGTTGTGTAAGTGCTTTCTGGTCGAATTCTAAATTTCACATTTTGAACAGCTAATGTTTGGACAGCTTCTGCTTGATTATCAGGATGGAGAGCTGCAGTGCAAGAGGCACTCTGACCCCTCTCATTCTAACCAAAGAAGAAGCAGACTTTATTTTGCTTTGCCCATTTGGATCCTTGTTCTAGAAAAAAATGGTAAACCCCTCTTCTGGAGGCAATTGACCTAATTTAGTCTTAGAGGGTTAGAAAGGGATAAAATCATAATCTCAAAGTGACATCCACATCTCTTAGCTGTCATTGGAGCAAAACTTCCTTTGTCTGATGTTACCAGTGTGCTCTGGTGGTTCCCCAGCAACAAAGAGGTATCATGACCTGCTGACGGGAAGCCTACAGCCCTATAAAGAAAATGACGTACTCTCTCACAACACGCTTCAGGATTGAGATACAATTTGAGTCCAACTTGTATTTGAGTATTGTTTCTATAAAATGAAACATAGGAACCAGACTCATGTTTTTCCTTTTAAATATAATAAGTGCATGACACCCAAAAAACATAAGTGACAGAAGAAACATAACAGTAAATTGACCTTTGTAAAAATGTAAAACTTTTTATGTTTCAAGGAAACCATCAAATGAAAAGACACCCACATCTAGGGAGAGAATATTTGAAAATCACAAATCTGATAGGACAATATACAAAATATACAAAGAGCACATATAATTCAATAATAAAAAGACTCCCCATGTAAAGGTGGGCAAGGGATCTAACGATCTAACATTTTTCCAAAAAAAAGATATATAAGTGGTCGATAAGTATGAAGAAAAAACACTCAACATCCTGAATAACCCGACCCATCTCCTTTACTTCTCTTGGTCTTAAGAAGCTGTTAATCTACTTCTGTCCATGTAAATTTCCTATTCTAGGCATTGCATGTAAGTTGAACCATTCAAATATGTTGTGTTGTGACTGATTTCATTCACTTAGCATAAAATTTTCAAGGTTTACCTATGTTATAGCAGGTATCAATACTTCATTTTATTTTATTGTCCCCAAATATTCCATCATATATATATATAATTTTACTTATGCATTTATCATTTGATGGGCATTAGTTTTATTTCCACTCTAACATTATGAGTAATTATGCTATTAACTAGAGGCCTGATGTACAAAATTTATGCAACAGTAGGCCTTCCTTTCCCCAACTGCTGGTACAGGCTCCTTCTAGCACCGGGTTTCTGGACTTCCCTCACAGACCCTGCTTTGTATGGAAGGTCATCCGGAAGGATGTCCAGTCTAATTAGCATATATGCTTTTATTATTATAGATATTCGTGTACAAGTTTTTGTATGGATATATATTTTTTCTTTTGTCTAGGGTGTGAATCGTGGAGTAGAATTCCTAGGTAACATGGTAACTGT
Organism: Vespertilio murinus; assembly: GCA_963924515.1. Classification (NCBI taxonomy): domain Eukaryota; kingdom Metazoa; phylum Chordata; class Mammalia; order Chiroptera; family Vespertilionidae; genus Vespertilio; species Vespertilio murinus. The sequence continues at coordinate 64,913,030 of OZ004713.1, read as the reverse complement.
GTTTAAATTTGGGGCAACTTCCAAACTGTTTTGGTCAAAGTGGCTGCAACATGTACACCTACAATGTATGAAAACTGCAGTTTTCCCGCAACTTCTCTAACGCTTTCTGTTATCTGACTTATTAGCCATGCTAGTGGGTGGGAGGTGGCATCTCACTGTAGTTATTATTTGCATTTCCCTAATAACTGAGGATTGTGAGTATCATTTCAAGAGTTTTTGCCTACTTTTATATCTTCTTTGGAGAAATGTATATTCAAGTCCTTTGCCAATTAAAAAATAGGTCATTTATATTTATGTTACTGAGTTTAAGAGTTTATATATTCTCAAATCCATTACCATATATAAGATGTGCAAATGTTTTCTCTCATTCTGTGGCTTATCTTTTCCTATTCTTGATAGTATATTTTGCAGCATACAAGATTTAAATTTTATGCAGTTCAATTTATCTGTTTTTTCTTTATGCCTTGTACTTTGGTGTCACACTTAAGAAACCATTGCCTAACCCAAGGTCACATAGAAAGAGTTTTATAATTTATTGTGAGAGTTTTATAGTTGTATCTCTGATATTTAGATCTCTATGTCATTTTGAACTCTTTAAAAATATATATTGTTATTGCTGAAATGGGTTTGGCTCAGTGGATAGAGTGTAGGCCTGTGGACTGAAGGGTCCTAGGTTTGATTCCGGTCAAGGGCATGTACCTTGGTTGTGGGCACATCCCCAGTAGGGGGTGTGCAAGAGGCAGTTGGTTGATGATTCTCTCTCATTGAGATTTCTAACCTCTATCCCTTTCTCTTCCTCTCTGTAAAAAAAAATCAATAAAATATATTAATATATATGTGTGTGTGTGTGTGTGTGTGTGTGTTGTTATTAATAAGGTTGGATTTACATGTACCATTTTGCTTTGTTGTTTTTTCTCTCTATAAGTTTCATGTGTTTTGTTGTTGTTGTTTTCCTCTTTGTCTTTCAATGCTTTTGTTTTCTATTAAGTGACTATATTATAGTATAATACTTTAATCTATAATAATAAAAGTGTAATATGCTAATTAAACTGATGTCCTTTCACACGAAGCTTGGGTTGTGAGGGAAGCTTGGGGTCCTGGATGCCAGAGGGAAGCCAGTGCTGGTAGCTGGGGGAAGGAAAGCCTACTTTTGCATGAATTTCATGCATCGGGCCTAACCCAAGGTCACATAGAAAGAGTTTTATAATTTATTGTAGCAGTTTTATAGCTGTATCTCTGACATTTAGATCTCTATGTCATTTTGAACTCTTTTAAAATATATATTGTTATTGCCGAATGGGTTTGGCTCAGTGGATAGAGTGTCGGCCTGTGGACTACACATTTAATAATTGTAAATATATGTTTTAGTTATTTTTCTTCATGGTTGCTCTAGAACATACAATATACCTCTTATGAGAATCAATTTTAGATTTCTACACATAGACCAAGTAAAATATAGAAATTTTAATCCTATATAACATCATTTTTTTCCAATCTTTTAAAACTATCACTGTTATATATTATGTCAGTATACTAGTATATTACAGACCCAACAATACTTTTTATAATTATTTCTTTACTTAATGTTATGTTTTTAAATAACCCGAGAGATGTATAGTAGGTATGTATTTGTAGAGTGCTATAGTGAATACCTTCTTTACCCTTTCTGGTTCTCTTCAATTCTTTCTGTGGGTTTGACTTACCATCTGGCATCATTTCCTAGTGCCAATATAGCCTTCTCATTGTCAGGTAAGTTACATTTCTATATATTTATGGCCCCAGCAATGCAATGTGTGCAACAGTGCACATATTGTTTTATGTGATCGCTTTTTAAATCAGTCAAGAGAAGAAAGGAGGAGAAATATGCAGTTATACTGTCTTTCTCAATTGCCTGCATAATGATCATCACCAGTGTTCTTTTGCTTTTTCATGTGGATTTGAATTACAGGCTGGTGTCACTTGCTTTTGGCATGAGGAACTTTTAATATTTCATGTATGAAACGTCCGATAGTAAAAAAAAAAAATCTTGCCATTTTTGTTTACCTGGGAAATCTTCATTTTGCCCTACTTTTTCAAATATATTTCTGCTGGATATAAGATTCTAGGTTGACATTTTAACTTTTGGCACTTTTCATACATTGTCTCACTGCCTTCTGGACACCTTGTTTGTAAGGAGATGTCAGCCTTTAATCTTAATATAGTTTTCTTTTATTTGATGAGTTACCTTTTTTTCTGCTTTTAAGATTTGTTTTGTTTTGTTTTGTATTTTCATATTTTTATCATGACATGTCTGTGTGGATCTTTGGTATAGAGGCGGTTCTGTACAGATGGCAATCAAATCATGAGGAAAAAGCCTGCAGCTTGCCTGAGGCTATTCATGTTCCAAAGATGGAGGTGAAAAACTATTGTTGTGTTTTGAGTGCTCCAGCTGTATGAGTAAGCACATGCAGGGTGGTAGGCAGTCCCTGGTCTTCGGAATCCCTTCTGGTATGAAACGTCTTCCTGATGAGTGAACTGAGATAGGACTATCAGAGTCTAGTATTCTTGGCTTCCTGAGCACAGGGTAGAGTTTCTGCTCTATGAATGGGTGTGGGCTGAGGAGAAGAAACACAGTCCTATCCACAGTGGCTGCCTGGAATAGAGCATCTGCAATATGGGTGTAAGGGGAATAAAAATTCCCAGCATCCTTCCCCTCCTCGGGGAAACATTAGCTCCAGACTGGGAGCTGGGAGGTTCCTGTAACTGAATTATGGGAGAGAAGGGAGCTAACAGTATAGACCAGGGGTGGGTAAACTTTTTGACTCCAGGGCCACAATGGGTTCTTAAACTGGACCGGAGGGGTGGAACAAAAGCAACCTGACCATGCTGGCACTCTCATCTTGGGCTGCTGGTGAAGGAGCGGAGGGGAGAGTAAGAGAATCCTCCGCTCTTTCGGCTCCGCGGGCCGGATAGAACAGCCGTGGGCTGTAGTTTGCCCACCCCTGGTATAGACTGTGACTAAATGCCACAGACTCTCAATATTTTTACTGATACTTAGTAGACTTTCTTGAATAAAATAAATTCTTTTTATATCCTGAATGTCCTTAGGAAAATGTCTAGACATTTAAAATGAGTACTCAAAAATAACGTCACTGATTAAATTGTTGTTATGTTGGGGGCGGGGGCATTTCTGTGTTCTTTATTCTGTCATTCTGAAATGGCGTATGTGTTATAGTCAGTTTTGTTATAGATTAAAATATAACTAATATTTTAGTAATATTAGTTAAATAATAGCAAACATTACTCACTGATTTCTAAGTACTAAATTTACATCCATATATTTGTAAAGAATTGTATTTGAATTTGTAACTCATTTAGTGAGTATTTACTGAATATTTACAAAATGAACAAATGCAACTGATACAAAGACTTTTACAGCTCAGATGCTTGCTCCCAAGGATTCCTTCATTTCAGTGAGAACAGATATGAACACAGATAACCAATACAGTGTGATCAGAGTTAGAGAAGTATGAAGGGAGAAGAGCATTAAGATCCGTGTGGCTACAGAGAAGGGAACATTTTCTGGGGAACTGATGACCTCTGAAGCAGATGGTGAAGAATGAAGGGGAGATGGGTGCGAGACACCATGTGGAAAACCTGGGGTCACTGATTACCATGCAGTGACCTGGGTAGGCAGCTGAGGCCAGATGCTGATCAGTCTCTTACATCATTCTAATGAGTTTGGGTTTACTTTGGAGGAAACACAATGAAAGGGAATCATTCGAGGATTTCAAACCATTAGATGATATAGTCAAGCCCCACTTTAGAAAAACACCTAATAGCAGTGGGGCAGGGGGATGGTGGAGAGGTGATCATAGAAAAGACACCAGTTAGAGACCTGATGATGTAAATCAGAGCTGAGGGGTACTAATAGGAAGTTGATTCCAAAGAACTTAAGGTGCTAGCGACTAGATTGGGCATTCGATACATGGTAGGTGTATGCTAGAAAGGGTATCTGTGATGATTTCTAATTACTAAATTTACACCCATATATTTGTAAAGAATTGTATTTGAATTTGTAACTTATTTAGTGAGTATTTACTGAATATTTACAAAATGAACAAATACGTTTGGCTTTGGGGCCTAGGCACAAGGAGATAGCAGTCCTTGAAACGGAGGTGCCTAGAGAAGAAGCAGGTGTGGGGTATGAACATGGCTTTCATTTTGGCAATATTGAGGTTGCAGTTCCTGTGGATCATCCAGGGGGAGATGTGCACTTGAAAATCTGATTCAAAATTTCTGTCTTATCTGTCCCAATTGACCCATCTATTCATCCAGTGCATGTTGGTCATTTTATGTCCATATTTAATTTTCATCCCATGGGAGATGGTGTGGCCTCAAGGTCAGATGCAGTTGATAGAAGATGAAATGCCATTCGATGAGCTGCCACAGAGTAAGAATGGATATGGGGCTTTGTGACACTCTAGGTGACCACATGGACTTGAATCTCATGTATGTTCTGCTTTCTTACCCTGGAACATCCCTGGAAGATATTTCACGGATGCTTTTCCCCATAAAGTGTTCTCTCTTTGATGTTTCTCCCTCTCTCTTTCCCCCCTCCCTTTCTCCTTCTGTGCTTCCTTCCCTCACCGCACCCTACTCATTTTTCTTTTGTTAGATCCTTTTCCTTCTAGATATTTTCACCTGCTTGAAAGGTAACTTTTGCTCCTGGTCCTTCCCTAAGACCCTTTTAACCCTGCACTTCCATCTGCTGCGTGACAGCCCTTAGGAACCAGCATTTGGAGCTCCAGTAAAATGTAGGGAATCTCTCCTGCAATGCCTTGATTTTGCTGACTTTGCGTTTGCAGAGAAGAAAGAACTTGTTCAAAGTCACATCACTAGACAGTGCCTTGCATACACTTTTGATTATCTAAATCCCTCTAAGTTCAATTCTTTGAACATGCTTTCTATTTATAGTATAAATATATACATCATGGATTTTTAAAACATGAAACATGAGTTATTAGTTACAAACTCATTTACATCATACATTAAGAAACACATTCTGAGACTTGCTTGGAAATATTTCTTCTAGCCCCATTGAATTCTATCATATTTGTTTATTAATGTAATGAAATTGCATTTAAATTTCCTGGTAAGTTGGTTTTTTTTTGTTTGTTTTTTTTTAGTTTGTTGCATAAATAGAATGCATTTCAAATTAGACAAGTCTATCTAATGTGGTTTATAAGTATTAATTTGTTGAATTATAAATGTATTTATTACTTTTAATATGTTTTTATTTATCATAGAGAGAGGAGGGGATAAAGAGATAGAAACATCAAGGAGAAAGAAACATCTATCGGCTGCCTCTTGTATGGCCTACTAGGGATTGAGCCTGCATCCTGGGCATAAGCCCTGACTAGCAATTGAACCAGTGACCTCTTGGTTCATGGTTTGACACTCAACCACTGAGCCACAGCAGCTGGGCTAAATTTACGTTGCCCTTTAAATCACATTTACATTTTTCTGGACTAATACTTAATACATAATCACTATTCCAAAGTTAGAAACTATTGAAAATTAAGCAGAAATTTTTAAAAAGTCATGAATGTCTCAATACAATTATATAACACATTATTTTAGTGTGGGTTTACATTAACTGTTCCTCTTCATGTTAATGGGACTGTAATATGTATTTTACTCATTTTATAATCTAACACTTTAGTGTATTTCCATTCTTTGTATCCTTACTAACAATTTCAATGGCCTTGTTATACTTTATCCTGCTTCTATACCAGACATACTAATCTATCAATGCCTTTATTTTTGGACATTTAGCTTTTTTATTTTTTAATCTTCACCCAAGAATATATTTTTATTGATTTTAGAAAGGAAGGAAGAGAGAGTGAGAAACATCAATATGAGGGAGAAACATTTACTGGTTGCCTCCCATATGTGCTCTGACCAGGGATCAAACCCACAACCTAGGTATGTGCCCTGCTAGGGATCAAACCTGCAACCTTTTGGTGTGCAGGACAACATCAGCCAATGAAGCCACCTGGCCAGGGTGTTTATTTTCTATTTTTAATGGTATATAATCTATCTATCTATCTATGGTATATATATGGTATATATGCTATCTATAAAGAATATTGTTGGATTTAAATGTATGCCAGATTTTAGAGATTGTTTCTTTATAATAAATGTCCAAACATAGATGTGCTGAGTGAAAGGGAATAAACATTCGTGTCTGACAGGCAGGCCATGGACCTAGGGTCAGCACGGTATATATGCTGCAGTGACTTCTGAATAGTCTTAATGAATATGGTCTGAGAAATCTCACTCTGGGGCTCGTCTGGGACCAAGAGTATATATTCTGAGATTAATTGAGATAAAGGATACAATGCTTACCTGAAGGAGCAGAGGTTTTTCCTTGATCATGCCAACTTGCCCATATGGGCCACCACCTTGCCTGCAATAGCGTTGGACTTACAAGGATTATGCTAATGTGCTTGTGCTGCCAGCGTGCAGGTTTTATAAATATGTATCACAGCTACATGGTCTACCTGGCTATGTTATAGGATCATAAAGTTTGGGAGCTGAAAAATGTCCTTAGAAATATTCCCTATTCTATACATGTGGCAGTGTTAATGAGGGAGAGAGGAATTTCCCCATCATTCACGTCACAGCTGCGTGATTCCTGGGTAAGAGGTATTTATCTGAAAGCTAGATAAGAATGAATAGTTATTTTATGTGAGCTGGGTTGAACCTTATTGGACATTACTCCATTAAAAATGGTGTCTGCTTGGATTTTCATTGACTCCCAGATACCAGTTAAGATGGGTAAAGGCAGACCTTGCTTGGAGACATTTGGGAAATGAAAATACTAGAAGACAACTTATTCTAATGCCATGTCTCCTCATTGAACTCCAATGATTTTATCCATAGATGAACAGATAAGAGATATTTTAGTTTCCATTGTAGCATGAGTATATATTTATTTATATATAATGTTTTATATATATTATATATGTCTGTATATTGTGGTGTATGTTGCAAATATAGCTGGGGAAGGCTTTTCAGAGAATTGAATTTTAAGCTGAATCTTTTTTATTATTATTGATTTCTTACAGAGAGGAAGGGAGAGAGATAGAGAATTAGAAACATTGATGAGAGAGAAGCATTGATCAGCTGCCTCCTGCACATCCTCTACCAGAGATGTGCCCACAACTAAGGTACTTGCCCTTGACTGGAATCAAACCTGGGACCTTCCAATCCACAGGCCGACGCTCTATCCATTGAGCCAAACCGGTTTTGGCATTAAGCTGGATCTTGAAGAAGAGGAGTAGTCTAACTCAGACAAGACAGAAGGCGCATCAGAATGAAGGACCAACCTGTGTGGGAGTACAGAGGCATGCAACATTCATTTCATGTAAGGACTAAGAGGATGGCAGTGAGGGTGAAAGGAAGGCAGCTACCAAGGATTCTCAGGAACCCAGGTCACCGACGCCTGTAGGCTCAAAAGGGGATTTGATTTGATGGAGGATGGTAAGGCAGTAATGCTTCTAACCTGGGGAGAAAGCTCATTTTGAACATTGAATAATAAAATGCAGTTAGAATAATAAAATGTAGTTAGCATTGTTTAAGTTAACTTGCCACTGAACAAATTGCATGTTTTGCATCCCAATATGGCATCCAGTTGACATGTGCTTGTGGCTTCATCCATCACGGGGGAGTTGCCGAGACTGCACTCAGCATGTAATTCACTCTTTCCTCCCTTTCTACGAATGGTCACATTTTTAGAAAGTATACGCCCGATGGCTTCACAAGTGAAGTAGTCACAAGAGCTACTAAAAGTAGTGCTTCAGTGAAATCCTTCTCTGGATGATCTTAGGTCTGACCTTCTGTACTTTATCTTCCGAGGATCAGCTTGTGGTGTTAATTATGGGGTAAGTAAGCAGTTACTTCCTACAGCAAATCAGCCAGAGCCCAGGTTTGCTCTGGAGGTCCCGGGGATCAGAGCTCTGTGTTTCTTCAGGTTTCAATTTACCAGCCTCAAACCACTTAAAAGCAGGAGGAGGAAAGACTGGGGAGTGATCAGTTTACAAGTGACCTGGGAGTTCACAGCTTTCATCCCTGGAAATCACAGCCCATATAATAGGCCTTGAGAAGATACAATTGGGACAAATTGACTCAGGCGTCCTGCTTTCAGAAATGCAAGCCCTTTCTTCCCTTATCAGTACCCCCACGCCTGGACTCTTGGAATCAAGCATTTGATGGAGGATGGTAGTTGTTGTAAGGTCAAACAGAGGATGTAGGTCCCCAGTAAGAGTGTAGGCTGTTAAGTGGCACCCAGCTGTGCTAATTGGTTAATAGGACTCTAGCTAGTTTGGGGACTTAAAAGTCCCTCCAGAGAAACCATGCTTAGCAGGGTTTTTCCATTTTAGTCAAGTGAGAGATGTAACTGTGAAAACAAAGAATGACCAGCACCTATACGTCTGTCTCTCTGTCTGAGAGAGAAAGAGAGAGAGAGAGAGAGAGAGAGAGAGAGAGAGAGAGAGAGAGAGAGAGACATCAACAATGAGAATCATTGATTCTCTGCCTCCTGCACAACCCCCTACTGGGGATTGAGCCTGCAACCTGGACATGTGTCCTGAGCGGGAATTCTATGGGTGATCTCCTGGTTCATGGGTCCATGCTCAATCACTGAGCCACGCCAGTCAGACTGGCCAGCACATCTTGAACCTATACCACTGCGGTACCAACTATTTGTGGATGGCTTTAGATATGCTTTTAAAATATGTGAATGCTTTCAAGAAAGGCGTAATTCCAACTTGGCACCTGATGTTGGCTTTTAGAGGCAGTTTGAGCCCCCAGGAACCCAGTGTTGTGGGAATGGTGATAATTGTTGCCAAACAATCACACTTAGCAAAAAGAAATGTCGCTTGGAAAACGAATGAGAAGAAAGATTATCTTGAGTGATTTGTAGGCTAGCTCTCATGGCACTTTCCAAAGGAGAAGAGAATCTTAAGGGGACTGTTGTCCGTATTCATTTGGATATAGAAAGTGGCCGCTAGGAATTCCACAGTCTTGCATTAAAGTCATGCATCCAGAACACAATACAGCTGAGCATCCGGGTACTTCACAAAGTTCACAAGCATTGTGAGGCCACAGCATGGTCAAGTTATGACACCTCATGGATGGGTGGATGCTGTAGTGTCTGTGCAGGTGCTGTTCGGTGCTTTAGCACTGAGAAAGGCTGTGGCTGTGAGAGGTTACCCTATCACTGGTAACTATTCTCCCATCCACTGTTCATTCCATGCCTAGAACAATGTTTGAGGTACTTCTAAACTTAACACCTGCATAGGTAAAGCCTTTCCCGGGCTCCCTCATGCCCCACAGAACAATCTCCAAATGTCTCAGGCAGCCATTTTCAGAGGCTACAGTGATCTGCCCTGAGTCAGTCTATCCGAACCCTTCCAGGATGCTATTTCCAAATCACATCAGGCACCTAACTGGTTTCCCTAGTAGTTATGTACAACCTCTATTTTAACTATTACCTATGCCAGAAAGTCCTACTAATTTTCCTCTCAATGGAAACTCCCATATAGTATATATATATATATATATATATATATATATATATATATATATATTTCAGAGAGAGAGAGGAAAGAGAAAGAGAAAGATCAATGATAAGAGAAAAATCATTGAATCATTGATCGGCTGCCTCCTGCATGTCCCACATTGGGGATCAAGCCCACAACCTGGGCATGTGCCCTGACTGGAAACCAAGACCCAAACCGTGATCTCCTGGTTCATAGGTCTACGCTCAACCACTGAGCCACACCAGCCAGACAAAACTCCCATCATTTTTCAGTCACAACTTGGTTAGTGAAGTTTTCCTTCCTTTGTAAAATGCCCTACTCGAACAAGTTCTCCAACTGAGGAATGGCTAACTGAATGCATTTTGTTTTAAAATTGTTACGGTAATATATATTCTCTTAGCATGCGATGCTCTCTATATGGGAAGTACACAGCACACTGCTTAGTACAGCGACTGGTGCTCAGGACATGAAAGCTATTATGATCATTTGTATACTTGAAAGCGAATTTTTTTGTTACCCACACAACCGCACTCCAAAGAATATTTTTTCTATTTGACGTCAAATACTAATTTGGTGTTTCGCTTTCCTGTAAAAGTTTATGATGACAGAGATCTTTATTAACATCAGAAGACAGACACTTCCTTAAGAGGCCTTTGTGATCCCCCATCTGTGTACATAGGAGGGAAAATGAATACTATGTGTATGGAAACTATGTTTGAGCAAATTGTCTGAATTTGTCTAACTCTATCTATGGTGAGGGTTAGAAAAAAAAGATAACTTTCCCCCCTAGTCCTTGGAGTCTAAGGAATTTCCGCTCACCATTCACTCTTCATTAAACAGAGGGGTTAAGAGCAAAATCCTTTATTATGCTCCTTCGCCCTCTTTAGTTTGAACATCTACAAAGACGCGTATACATTTTCTTCAAATAGCAAATTTTTGGCTGAAGCTACATTTCAAACCAAGGCATTGACTGATAATTTTACCTATGATTATTCATTTAGGGAAAAATGTCTATGTTTGACACAATGATAGTGAATAGATATCAAACGGGAAAAGAAGCATATGGTTCAAAGTATATGTTATGGCAAAACAAAAATTTATTAAAAAATTTACTTTAGGAAAATGTATAATTGCAGCAAATCTGAAGCCACCAAAATGTATTGTGATTAATCTCAAGAGCTGGTTATCCTTCACAAATGCAACATAGCTTGGCATTCTGGGGATAAGTTAAACAATGATGGTAATTTCATAAACGCTTTCTGAGAGTTTCTTAGACACCGTGTTTTAGGAGTATACCTCTATACCCATGACCATGTGACAAAACTCTAAAATCCTGAGTGAATATCTAGTGGCAAAACCTCATCTCCAATGATATAAAATGTTATAAATATGATTTTTCCCCATCACTTTTTTAAGATACATACAAATATGTAATTTCAGGGAGCTAATAATATATCACTTTCATTATTTCTCCATCCCAAGATGTGATGTAAGTGTACTGTTTGTCCACTTTATTCTATATTTTACATTGCTGGCAGTCATTACATACTGCAAAAAAATCCTCTAAGAAATCTCTCTTGGAGGATGTGGAGACTTAAATCTGCTTGCAAGGGACTTGGCCTCTTCTCTCTTCTCTCCATCTCTTCTGTACATTTTTTACTATTTTTTTGTCTCTTGACCACAGACCTTTTGTTAGATTCTAGTTGACTTCATTTCATTTCACGTGTTAATTTTGTCCCCTGAAGTGTGGTGCATGTTTCTTTTCTGTGTCGGGACCCACCACACCCAGAGAACCCTTCTGAAATTCTAGCCCCCTGAGCAGGCCTAGGTCGGGCAGTAATTAGATCATTATGTACCGCACTAAGGGGGGAGTGTTTTCATTCCCACAGCAGCCTGCAGGACCCACCTGTCAGCTGGGGAGGGACGATCTCATAAACCTGCCAATACCATGATTTAGCGGAATACATGCTTGTGAATAAATCTTTCATCGTATTATAATCAAAGTGCTCTTTCAGTTTATGACCTACCTAATGAAGGATTTGGAGTGTCTGCTCCTCAATTTGCTGTTTGTAAAGACAAAGCTAGCGGGTGTCAATAGCGTGTATTTGCCCCCTTGGCTCAGGTGAAGAGTGGAGAGGTGGCAAAGGGAATGGTGGAAAATGTTAATTAAAAATCAACGCATGCCGTGAGCCCTGTACCCAATCCTTGAAAAGTAATGTACTGTGAGAAAAATAAGATGTTTTGACATCTTTTCCAGTCAATAAGCCATTAGGATCTTTCCTAGTTCTTTATCAAATGCCTTGTCTGATATTTAATGGCCACCATCACTAACCAAATAAGTTACGTGGTTCTCTCCATTATGGGAGTGTTTTTATGTGTACAGTGTGAATGGAGTTCAGAACTTGCTAAGGCTTGCCATCCATGCCAGCGTAGAATAATGAGAATTTGTTTTGTCTTCTTCACATGCATGCTGCGCATTCAATGTTCAGTTTCATGCTTTATCTGGCTTTAAATCATAATCAGTTAATATATTCTCTTGGTTATCTTTCTTCAATACATTGAGGGTAGATATGTTGGCTGTAGTTCCGATACCTTTAAATCTAATGGTACATAATTCCCATCGACACATACAAGAGATCTTAATGAGTAGAAAGCAAATATAAAGGGATATATAATTTGCTAAAATTACAAAGTAGGTTGTAACTTATGTTGAAATTCTTTACAACTGCACCCCACCAACAGCTTGATTAATTTCTCATGCTATTCTCTTCCCGGTCAACGCTTTTGTCTGTGGTCCAGTTCTCAGCTGCCATTGACTGAGATCCAGACAGATAAATCCAGGGAAAGAGACAGGACACTGACCTCGGTTTCCTATGTGTTCCATTCCAACTCTGGACCAAGTTATATGTCAGCTCCACAATCAACAAATAGTTTCAAAAAACAAGTAGGTCACACTGCTGGAAGTCGGCGAGAGTGAGGTCAAATAGGAGCCTCAGATGGCTGTCTATAAAGCCTCCTCACCTCGGTGGAAATTTCCAGTCTTCACACATGCACCAGGATATCCTCTCTGTGCGCTGGTACCATTGAAATCTTTGGGCTGCGCCAGACCCGCCTGGGGATGACACAGCTGTACCAGGCTGGATGATCTTTCATGTCCCATCTGTACCCATTGCTTTCCCTATTTCCTTCCCTTTGTGATATTTTCAGCATCAGGAAGTTTCACTCACCTTGACCATTGTTTTCACACCTTTGGGCTACACACATGGGGTTGTTGTTTGATTTGAAACCAAAAGGATGGACAGGAAGGAAAGCAGACAGTGGAGATATCACCCATTTCCTAAACTGAATCATAACACTCTATTTTCATGACTTTGTCACACCGCCGAAAAATGCAGGGCATTCATAGGCAGAAGGGTAAAGAGGGGGACCAGGATATGATCTCTTGTTGAGCATCTAATGGAAAGGCTAAGCTTTATTTTTTTTTGGGGGGGGGGCGGGGAGGGGGATTTTAGCCTTTCTGATGACACATTCCCCTAATAAAGTCCGGATGTGCCACAAAAGGTGTGTACAATTTCCCACTTCTAAACATTTGAGTTCTTAGGTAAAGATTGCTGTTTCTACTATTTTTATGGCGGGTCTGCAGAAATAAGGCTGCTTGGGTTTCTTCTTACTTTGCTGTATATTACCTGGGGAATCACAAGTTTAAGATTTCCACTGCAAGTTTTAGGAAAGTTCTCATAATGTGAGAGTTTTATAGTGAATTCTATAGATGCTGATATCATTTTAAAAATTTCTATTTTGGCCAAAACCGGTTTGGCTCAGGGGTAGAGCATCGGTCTGCAGACTGAAAGGTCCCAGGTTCAATTCTGGTCAAGGGCATGTGCCTTGGTTGCGGGCACATCCCCGGTGGGGGATGTGCAAGAGGCAGCTGGTCGATGTTTCTCTCTCATCTACGTTTCTGGCTCTCTATCTCTCTCCCTTCATCTCAGTAAAATATCAATAAAATATATATTTTTAAAAATGTCTATTTTGGAAAAAATAGTATAGTATATGTATGTATATACATATATATAATGTATAATATGTAACATTATATATATTTATATATGTATAGTTTTGAGTTTTGTTTTAGAGGGATTTTTTTGTCTCTGTCTTAATGAGGATATATTTTCTGTAGCTTCCCCCCCCCCCCCTATAATGCCTTTGTTTGATTTTCACAGTTGGATAATCCTGGAATCGTACATTAAGTTGTAAAGCATTCTTTCTGCTTTTCTGTGGTGGAAGAAGTTGTTTAGGGGGTGTTGTTTCCTTCCTTAAATCTTTGGCAGAATTTGCCAGTGGAACCCTCTATACCTACCTTCGTGAATGTTCCATTTACTTTAGAAAAGAAAAAAAATATTCTACAGCTTTCAAAAGTTACTATTTTTGCTTTGGTTCTACTCAGCATATACCACATCCTTCTCATTCTGGTAGAGATGCTTTGTGCTGGGGTGGCATGTGGTACCCCAGAGCAATATCTGTATGATCCTGAGTTTCGTTCTCCCATTTGTTCCGTATCCCAGAGAGGGTCTCTTTGCAAACTCTTTGTTCTTCTTCTGCCTCTTTCTAGCAGTAGTCTCCTATCACATCTCATTCCAAATGTCTTAGCTTCTTGGTGGTGTGGCATGGCCTCTGTTGTTCTAGTTAAAGCTTGGTTTTTGGTATAGACTGTGTCCCTGGATCTCTCTGTTCTCTGACACTCCCCTGGCTCTAGTTATGGGTTGAGCACATAACTCTATTCTTCTCCCAGGACTAGAGTTTTTCTCTAATTATTCCTTTCCTCTAGCTTCAATGATGTTCACCTATGCCCTACAGCCCCTCCCGTTCCCATAATGGCTCTGTTGCATTGTGGGGATACAGAAGGAGGATAAAGGAGAAAGTATTGTCCCCTTTGCATGACTAATCTTCCTATATTTACAAAAAAATCTGGTGGATTTTGACAGGAATTGTATCAAACCTATAAAGCAATTTGGGAAGACTTAACATTGTGTTACGTTGAGGCTTCTAATCCATGAACATAGTATGTATGTATCTTCATTTATTTAGGTTTTCTTTTAGTTATTTCTTGAGCATTTAGTAATTTTAAGCATAGAGATATGTACACATTTAAAATGTATTTCGTTTTCTTTGGAACAGTTAGAAATGGCATTACCTGTGAGGTTTTTTTGTTTGTTTGTTTGTTTGTTTTGTTTTGTTTTGTTTTGTTTTACCCATTTCTCTATCCCACCCACCAGGGAAAAGTATTTCTGAATTATAGCATGTATATCTTTATAGAGGATAGTTTCTATAATTCCCTTACTTTGTGCTTGTACCGCATTCAAAATGCTCTAGAAATGTTACCATTATTTTATCCAATATATTTACAATTTATACTTTACTCAAGGGCATAAAATACATAATTCACTCATTCTCTGCCATTGACTGATGTGCAATTCTGTTTATTTTGCCTGCGTCCTGTGTCCTCATCTGTCAGTTGAGGTAATGCTCCATTCCCTGGCTCCCTTACAGGAATGGAGTGAGGATATTGTGAGATAAAGGACAAGAACATGCTGTAAAAAAGTTAAAAGCACTTTTAAAATACAATGTGAACAGATTTAATTCCTGCCAAGAAATCTCTTTTGAATTTGTAGATTGGCTAAGTGTTCCTTTTCTGTGTTCTCACAATGCCCTCATTTACATCCATTTTACGGCTCAGAATATTTTATTGAAATGATATGTTCTTGTGTGCGTTTCCATTAAAATAAAAGGAACTGCTAAATCCAAGAGGCATGGAGTATTTATCTTCATAGCTTCTGCCCTTAGGTCCATAACCATGTCTGTTCTGCCACACTACAATCCTTTGGTAAGAGAGCTGCGTCTGAGTCTCTCCAGAAGCAGGCTCGGTTTCTTGGGGCTTTTTTGTGTGTCTGCACAACCTTCTATTACATGTGGAGAGACCTTGTCAGGCACTTTGGTCAGGCTCCATGATGACATCCACCCTAAGAAATGCTTAGGTGGGGAAACCCCTATCTCTCCTCCCAGTTGGCCCCGACATTTCTGAAACTCCTTAATACCAAAGCTTCATCTCATGAAAATAAATTGGATGAAATTCAAATAGAATCATAAAATGTTAGCGTTTTAAGGGCCTTTAGAGACTGCTAGTAAATTCTGCCCTGAAAGCAGTCATTTCCAGGAGGAAGAGAAAGCTGGGAGAGAAGCAGAAGTGATGGACTTTGATGAGAGCCGGGCATGAAAGGGGACAATTAGAGCCTCCTCATTGTTTGTAGCTTTTCCTCCATTTGTCCAAAAGTCAACCTTTGTCCCTCCTGTCCTTTATGCTTAAGAATACCCTGTCCCCAGACAGGGGAGACCTTGATCCGTCCAGGACAACTAGAGGTCAGTCAGAGGGCACAGCCTCAAAAGAGCACTCCTAGGATTCCACATGCTCACACATTAGAAACTGAGGACTTGTTTGGGGGCTAAAGTCCTGGTTTGACATCCATGAGGTCAAGGGTATAACTGTGTCTTGTAAACCACGAAGGGCTGTTTCAGTAGAAGAACCAGCATCACTACGGTGGCTCGAGGACAGGGGTGGGCAAACTTTTTGACTCGAGGGCCACCATGGGTTCTTAAACTGAACAAACACAACCTGACCATGCTGGCACTCTCCTCTTGGGCTGCTGGTGAAAGAGCGGAGGGGAGAGCAAGAGAACCCTCCGCTCTTTCAGCTCCTCGGGTTGGATAGAATAGCTGAACGGGCCGGATTTGGCCCGAGGGCCGTAGTTTGCCCATGGCTGCTCTAGGAGAACAGGCGGGCGGTGGACTTTCTTCCCAGTGCCTCAGAACGTCGGTGGCTCAGATTGTGGAGACACAGATCCGGGGAGTCAGTCTTGGGCTGCGTAAACCTTTCAGGCCTCGGAGTCCCATGCCTAGCTCCAGCAGGGCCATGGTGGGCCTCCCCTCACTCCCACAGTCAGTGACACAGGAAAGAGGCAACCCCAGAGGTCACAGAAGAATACTGCAAGGCCCCCAAGTGCTTGGCAGAATGCCCAGCATGCATTTCTTTTAACCAGAGAGAGAAGACAGATCTTTGTGGGAACGCGATTCAGAGACCCGGGAATACATTGGAGCTGAGCCAGACGTTGAATCCTGAAAGGAAAAGAGAAACTCCAGGCATTGGGCCGATGTCCCTGGTTGGAACAATTGAGTTACATATATACATGCATGTCTATATATACTCACATGTGTTTATGTATATGTGCATATATTTATTTCATATTTTATAATTTGCAATGCTCAGACATATAACAGTCACACTCCAGGAGGTGAATTTAAACAAGGTCTTCAGGAATCTGAAGAGTTTGCCCAATGAGCTTTAAAGTCTGCCCTTGAAAACTTAAACCGGAAGAGACCTTAGAAATTGACACTGGCCCTCCCCACTCCTGTTTTATAGATGAGAAAAATGAGGCCTGGGAAAATGAGGGGACATGCTCAGAGTCACAGAGGGAGAACCACTGGGAATTTTTCCTCAATTCAGGGCAGAGAAAGCCTGACCCCCTTTCATTTCAGTGCGTGGGCCTCTCTGGATCACGTGACTGGGTGTCACCATAAGTCTAGCCCTGTACTATGTATAAGGGCTCTCTCACAGATGTCTCTGTTTAAGCTTCACCTCCACCTTTGTGGGAAGGTAACTTATTCTCTGCATATTTCCCAGCAGGAAACTGAGTTCTGAAGAGGTTAAGTGACTGGTCCAAGGTCATGTGTCTAAGAAACAGAGGAGACTGACTCAAGGCAAGGACCCTCTGCCTCTCTGTCATCACAGCTTCTCAGCGGGAAAGGAGAGTAACAAGGCGGTTAAGGAGCAAGAGTGTTCTGTGCTCTCTTCCAGGGTTCTTCCTGGCTCTCACCACAGACCCTGAGATCCAGGCCCATGGGCCGGGCAGCATTGTGCAGACACCACCTGCACCCTCTGTGCTTTTGTTCTTCATGGAACCTCCTTTCTCCCCACTCTCCTATTCCAGCTGGAGGCCTCCTGGGTTAAGCATTTCCAAACACTTTCCCTGCCCTGCTCCTTGTCTCAGTCCATCCAGGCTGCTGGTTCTGGAGGCGGGAAGTCCAAGATCAGGGCACCAGCAGGGATGGGTTCTGGTAAGACCTTTTCAAGCTTACAGACAGCCAACTTCTTGCTGTGTCCTCACATGGTGAAAGGGGTGAGGGATATCTCTTAAAAAGTTACTAGTTCCACCCTAATTGGTTTTGCTCAGTGGATAGAGTGTCGGACTGAAGGGTCCTAGGTTCAATTCTGGTCAAAGGTACATGCCTGGGTTGCGCGCTCCATTTCCAATAGGGGGGCGTGCAAGAGGCAGCAAATCAATGATGCTCTCTCATCATTGATGTTTCTCTCTCTCTCTCTCTCTGAAATATATATATATATATATATATATATATATATATATATATATATATATATTTAAAGCTACTAGTTCCACTCAGGAGAACTCTGCTCAGATGACTGTCACCTCCCAAACACATTACCTCCCCAAAACCATCACTCTTAAGGGTTAGGGTGAAAAACATTCAGATGTTGGCACCCTTCTTTCTTGCAAGAGCAATTGGCTGTGCCTTCAAGGTTCTCTTAGTAGTTGGTTTGTACCTCTCTTTCAGCAGATGTGAGCCCAGCTCAGCCAGGGTCCTCTGCCCCCCTTGCCTACAGCAGGCATAGTGTGAAAGTCCTCTTGCTCTGCCTACGTCCCGACACGTCGAGGGTATTGAGCGTACACTTGATGAGCAAATGTAATCTGACTGTTCGCCCGGAGATGTTGAAGTTTGGGGGGAGTCGATGTGACACTAGTACCTTATACAGAGTGAATGGTGAAGGTTCCCAGAATGTTCCATCTCCCCCAGGCCTTGACCCATGTTCTCTACTTTATCACATCATCCCCAGCAAATTACATCTGTCTTTCCAGAACACTGCTCTCCTGGTCCTCAGTCAGTCTGCTCCCCCCTGACTACGCTGGCTGGGAACACCAGAGGGGAACATCGTTTGACAGAAAATGTTCCAAATGTGTGAGACAGAATGAAGGTGAAATTAAGACAGATAGGATAACGGGTATGTCGAGAGTTCATAGATAAAGCCCCTTCTCAGCTGACACTAACCCTCATGCGTGTGGCAAAGAGTCTGGAGGGATAGAAAACCATGGTGTGGGGCGTCTCGGTTGGGTGTTGTGACCGTGCTCGCACATGAAGCTGAGACTCTGAACCCGCAGCGCTCTGTAGCTAAGGGGAAGTGGGGGGAGGAGGGGGTGGCGCAAGCTTCCTCCCAGCTCCACTCAGCTGCCCTTTGATCCGGGAGACTGGCTTTCAGGGAGAGAATGCACAGGTGGCAAGATGTAAACAAAACAACATCCCGGGCCCCTGTCAGGCCTCTGACAGCAAAGTGGAAACAAGCCTGGCTCCTGTGCTGACCACATCTTAAGCCCCGAGTCTGAGACATGCCTGCCGGGTTCACCCCCGTTCACAGGGCAGCTCAGCCAGCCCCTGCAGGCAGAGTCTGAGTGACCCCTGGGGCCAGCAGACTCTGTAGGGTCTCAGTGGGATCCCTTTAACAAGCCTTCGGTGAAGCCCCATGGGTCTTGCACACAAGGCTGGTGGCTGCAGAGAAAATGCCCATCTCTGCCCGGGCTCTGCCACGTAGCGCATCCTCTGTCTGCATCCATCCGGAAGGGAGTTCTATGGGGCCCTGCGGGTCAGGATTAAGGAGGAAAAAGCAGTAGATTCCCGATCCCTTTCAGAAGGAAGCAAGCCCGAGGCAGGAAGTGGGCTGGGGCCCTCTGGAAGCCTCTCTCCGTGTTCTCACGGCGCAGGCACTGAGGCCAGCACTGTTTATGGAGAACCTGTGCCGCCCGGGCTCTGTGCCCAGGAGCGCCCCCCAGGGCCTGGGCCCGGCCCCCCGGGGCCTGGCAGCCGCTGAAAGGGGCAGCTCTGTGCGAGCACAGGCAGCAGCACCCCTGGGTGTGGGCTCAGGGCTCCGATGGGGCCCAGGGGGGCAGAGCCGGAGCAGGGGCTGGTCTCCTTCCCTGGGCACCGGGGACTGGACGCCCTGCCCGCACTTGGGACCGGACCCCTGGCTCCTGGCCTCACCCCCTGCTCTCTCAGGAATTCCTCGGAGCAAGAAGCGGCGGCGTTTGTGTATTTGGAGAAGTCAGAGGCCGGTGCTAAATGGCCCTCCGTGTGAGCGAAAGCACATTGCCCTTCCCCGGGCGCGGGGTGCGGGGCCCGCCGGCCGCTGGGTGCCAGGGCCGCGTCTCGGGAGGCCCCGGGGGAGCAGCGTCGGGCTCAGCTGCAGTTCATTTTCATCCTCTGTTTGTATATAAATGCTTTTAGTACTTAAACCACATTCAGATCAATTAAACTAATGTTGTTTGACATAATATTCCTTGTTCCAAAATCAATATCCTTCCTTTGACAGGCTTATTCTGGAGTCCAGGATGTTTATTGTTCTTAAAGCTTACCTATAGACCTGGCTTTTGTCTCTGCTGATAGAAAACAGCTCTTCCTCGCGCGCACTGTACGCCAGCGTGTAATGGGGCTCGCGTTTCTCTGGTAAATATCTCTAATTGTCCCATCATGTTTTTAATCTCCGCGGCACGGCCCTGCTCCGTCCCGGTCTGCATCTGTCTCCTGCGTGTTGCATGCGTTCCCCTCCCCGGGGTCGGTTTGGAGGGAGCTGGGGTGGATGGAGGAGCCGGGCCGGGGTCTCGGGACCAGTGAGCCCTCTCTCCAAAGAGCCGGGCCAGATGAGGAGAAGCCCCCCACAACTCAGACAGACACCCAGACACCCAGACACCCAGACACTCAGGCTGGCTGGCTGGCAGACTGTGGCCACTTACCCCCAAATCCCCACCAGCAGCCCCCCTGCCCTCTTGCCCCCGCCACATCATCATAAAGTAGCATGCAGCTACCAGGACACGCCACAGTTTCTCATGTGGCCGGTCCCCCATGCCCCGCGGCTCTTCTTCACCCTGCCGTTAGCTCTTATAAATCTTGTTCTGTTTTCCCTGGCCTTTGTCCAGACGCGGGCCTCCCCGGGCCCCAGGGAGAGCAGGCCGGGGGTCATTTATCACTCCAACAGTGGGAACAGGGGGCTGCACGGTAGGTTTTTTTTTGTTTTGTATTTTGCCTTGGCCACGGCAGAGGTCCGGGGACAGCCCCCTAATTGGAGGAAGGTGGCCCCCGTTCTAATTGCTCCGCCCCGATCACGGCCCCCAGGTCAGCGGGCCCGCGTCCTGGCGCAGAGACAGGCCGGCTGCGGGGACGGACCCCGTGGTGATAACGCAGGAGCGCTGTGCCATGTTTTTCTTTTTTGCCGGGCAAATATTTTCTTTCAATTAATAGTCGCTGAGATGATGTAAGCTGGCATTTGGGAGAGCTTTAATCAGCCTCTGAAATGCATCCGACTTTGCTCTGTGACTAGCGTTCAGGCAGGGGGAAGCCTCGTGAAACCCGAGCTGGGCTTGGTGTCCCAGCCACCCCACCCGAGGGCCAGGGCTCCCTGCAGAGAGCGTGCCCAGACTGGGACCAGCGCTCTGCCCCAGCCCCAGTGCATACACACACACACAGGCACACACACACACACATACACACATACACACAGAGGCACACATGTGTGTGCACACACATATGCTTATTTCCCCCCTATGTTATATTCCAAAGGAGCAAAGATCAGCGAGACTTTACCCTGACTTTAAGTATTGCCAAGGTGGGAGGAGGGGGGTGGGAATTTGGGGAAAATGGTTCATGCTACCATGTTTTGTTTTCTAAGAATGATGGATACAGCTTACCTTTCGCTCCGTACGACTTGTGACTGCCCAGCTCAGCCTGGCCCAGGGACCAGTCGCCTTCTGTAGCCTCCTTTGTCTGGCTGCTCTCTGCTGGAATTTGGTCTTTCTCCTCTGTTCCTTCTTTTTCTCCTCGTGCTGCCCCTGTCCTCTGGGCTTCCACAGGACGCCCTCTGGAATATCATCCTGACGGGGCCGAGCCTGGTTAGAGGAAAGCCTTTGTGACTGTGAGTTGCATTGTCCAATCCGATGTGCAGGGGAAAGCTTCCCACAGTTCCTTTCAGCGGGCCCTGTTCCTTCCCGTAGGAGGCCTTTGACCATCGCCTTGACCGCACCTGGCTGCATCGCTTTTCTATTCCTCCGGGTTCCTGTTGCTTCTGTCCATCTGCTGAGTCCTGTCCCCACGGGGATCTAGCTAGGCTGGGAGTCAGGCCCATGTACTGTTGCTCCTTGGAGAGAAGTTTCAGAAGGACCCTCAACTTCTCACTCAGCTGCACCCTGGCAAAGCTCCCAGCAGAGGCCAGGGAGAGAGGCCCGGGGTCTGATCTACGAAGGCAGCAGGGGCTCTCGTGGTAATGCCCTAGAACAGTGGTTGGCAAACTGTGGCTCGCAAGCCACATGCGGCTCTTTGGCCCCTTGAGTGTGGCTCTTCCACAAAATACCAAGTCATGTTGAAGAAGTGGTGTTAGAAGAAGCTTAAGTTAAAAAAAATGTGGCTCTCAAAAGAAATTCCAATCATTGTACTGCTGACATTTGGCTCTGTTGACTAATGAGTTTGCCGACCCCTGGCCTAGACAAGCTCAGGAAGAGGAAAGCCTGTGTGGAGTTTTCCTGAGATGTCCCTCATCTGCCACCCGAGAAAGGACAGCAAGGACAGTACCCCGTGGTGGGATATAGCAGATGGTCAGCGATAGCATCTATCCAGTTCTCAACACTGCACATAGCAATTTTCAGGTAGTTTTTCTTAATGCTATTTAACCTCCACCAAGTCCATGTGAGGTGGGAAAGGCTGGCATTATCAGCCCCATTTCACAGCTGAGGAAAACGAGTCCTCAAAGAGTGACTTGTGCAAGAGCTAGACATGAGGGTGCTATAATTTGAATCTAGGCTTCCAATGCCTGTTCTACATCTTGCTGCACTGTGTATGCTACACCCCTGGTCTCTGCCATCTTGTTTTGTTTGCCTTGGCCTACATCCTTGAAATGGGCTTACAACTCAGTGGGCTTAGCCCTATCCAGAGCCAGCCCTCCCCAGAGTGCTGACCACAGCCATCCAAGTGGCCATGTGAAGAGGACCAGTGCTTCAGGGGACAGCTCCCCAGGCAGCTCCAGTGGTAGATAGGGGCCTAGCTACCATATGGGTCTTGCTTCCTAAGCAGATCTGCATGCCCCTCAGGATCCCTAGCTTTAGGTTTGGGGTATGTGTGACTTCACTCCTGCTTACTTACCTAACACATGTTGGGTGGAGATAAAGTTAAATGAGATAGTACATAAAAGGTGCTCTAGTTCAGTGTATGACACCCGAGAGACCCTTGATAAATGAGAGATTGAGCCCTTTCTAGAGGAAATTTCCAGATACAATGTGACGGGCTAGGAAACTGAGGGTGGAGATGTCCCAGCCTGGTTTAGACAATATCTCAGTGCAGGGTCATTTTCTTCTCTCTCTCTCTCTCTCTCTCTCTCTCTCTCATAAATGCACCCTGAACCCGCAGGCCCATGGAAGATGACAGGGGGGTGATGATAGCCCTCAAACGCCAACATTAAACCCCCATGGAGTTTCAATGAGATTGGCATTAAGATTGGTTAATAATGAGTCTAATTAAATATGACCCCAAGATTAGGCTTTGAACACCTACCTTCACTTCATGTAGATCTTAATATATGGAAGTTCATAGACAAATGCAGTATTAACTTTAATAAAAAGGTAGATCTCAGTAAAGGAACCAGAAGTGGTAGGAGAGGGCTGGAGAGGTAGGGGGGGAGTAGGCAATGAAACAGAGACTAAAACAAATACGGGAAAGGGTGCACATGGAATATTCTCCTGACAATGTCCGTGAAGGGTCTGATGTCTTCCCTGGTAACTCAGGGTTGCCAAATTCAAGGGCAAGGGGACCTGGCCTTTACGTTCAGGGACCTTCCTCAACCCCACTCCACCTTTGCCTTTCGGTAGCTTCTCAAAGCATACTTTGCCTGGGGCACGGGTCCCCTTTAATTATGAAAACCAAGCGCATTAAGAGAAATGCATGCCATATGGTTCCGATTCCTTTAGACTGAAATCCTCAGCCTGCTATTAGCTAAGAGAAAGGCAGTTTTCAAGAACTCGCCTTAATACTGGTAAACATTGTGAGGAAGCACCCTCTTAAGGAAAGGAGTTTGGGTTTTTCTGGGAAGATTGAGAAAAGGAACCCTGGACAGTCGGGGTGGGATTCGGAGCTCAGCCACTGCGAAGTGCAAAGCGAGAGAGCATCGTGAGAAGCACGCCTTCCTCTGTCTGCCCCGAGGATCAATCTCTGTCAAGCTGGACTTAGTGAGGTCTCCGGGGAGCCAGGGGAAGTAGTAATTTAGGAGAAAAAGAGCTGTTACCTAGGGCTGCTGTTTACCTTACAGTAAATATAGGGGAATTGTGGTTAATAAAATAGGTTTATATTTTTCCTTTAAGAGAATAGCCATAATGTATGAAATATATCAGCATTGAGGCTTTAGAGCAAAAACAATAGGCCATGGGATTTAATTAAAACGAGGGAAAAAGGAAGAGAAGAAACCCTGTTCCTCCTTTCATTGTGTGCAAACTTGGGCCGTTTCGTTATTAACGGGCCTAATTTTTGAAAGAGGAGTATTCATCTTGACTGTGAACTTTTCCCCTCATCGGGCTCATTATGTTAAATGTTGCATTTAACCCATACTTTCGGGGGGATAAAAAGCAGTATTTCTGTTGGTTTAAACTGTCAGATTGACTCACACAGTGGAAAATGGGGGAAATAGTTCAGTTAAAACAACGGTCCCTGGAAGGGCCTAGCTCCAGCCTACCCCCAGCAGCAAGCCTGGGTTGCATTGGTGCCTCCTGGCCTCTCCCATGGGAAGGGGGGGGAGGCACGGGAAAGAAGAGGCTGACTTGCTAGAAGCTACCACCACCAAGCTGGCCTTTCTGCTTCCAACCTAACAGTACCTCTTATTGGAGAATATTACCATTTATTGGAAAAATCCTGGCAAAAAAAAATGGCTAGGAACAGAGCTGGGTTCTTACCCCCAGCTTTTCTTTGGTTGAATTGGCCAAATTCAAATCTCCTTCTGTCTGTAACTTTTATTAACTCTGCTGTGTTGCTGTGTATCTCTTCTTCCAAGTGACAATGCAAGGCTAAGGCTCCATGTGGAGTAGGCCTTCATGTCTTCTTTTGGGAATGTTAGACCTTAGACCTTATCAGCACCTGGCATACAGGCAGAGACAGTCACTGAATATTGTTAAAATAATGTTCAGGGAGTGGATAAAATGCTGAGAAACAGGCTTGTGCCATGGGTTTTGGTGCATATTTAAGGATTAGTTGGGTTCAAATAGAAGTTTTGTGGACTTGTCATTAGGTTAGGTCTCAGGCCTTTAAAAAAGAGAGAGATAGAAACACCCATGAGAAAGGAATATCATCAATCAGCTGTTTCTTGCATGGCCATCAGCAGAGATTGAGCCCACAACCCAGGCATGTGCCCTGACTAGGAATCGAACCGGTGACCTTTGGTTTCTGGCTCAACACTCAACTGCTGTGCTACACTGGTCAGGCTCTCAGGCCTTTTGTAAAATAAGCATAAGAATGGCTACTTCAAATTGTGTGAGAATGAATGAATCATGAATATGTCAATGCAGACACATGCCAGGCACACAATAGACAGTTGCTGTGTGTTCATTTAGGGCATCGTATGGCACTGTACATAGCCCTGAGACTGCTGGGCTGAAAACCGTGTTGCATTGCCAACTTAGATAGGTCAGCCAGCCTTTCTCAGCCTCCATTTCTCTTGGTAAAATGGGACATGATACCTGCTCACAGTGTTGTTGGAAGGGGTGGGGAAGGTTGTTTTTAAGTGGATGTGCTGGTGGATAAAGCCATCAGCCTCAGGCCTGCTGGTGCTGAAAAGACTCTTCAAGCATTCTTCACCTTGAAATATCTTTAATCCAATCCAAAACTTTTGGTTTATGAGATGGCTTTAGTGACTATATCATCAGGGAAGAAGAAGAGAAGATTGGTATTTACTTCAGTCAGTTACAACTTGAGGGGAAGAAAAACTCACTAACTTCGTGGCAATGTGAGCATCAGCAGTGCCTCCTATTGGCAGGGCGGACCCCAAAGGACCTGTTCCTCCTTCTGTTGACCTTGGCTGAGATTGGGCATCTCTTGATCTCTGCACTTTTATAGTCTAGTTAATTTAAGAGTAACCGGCAACCATTAGTGCTAAGAAATGATTTTTTTTTTACCCTACGCTCTATCAGTCTTTTAAATTTTGGATATAAAATGTTGAAGATAAAGTAGCAATAATATTTACTTTTTGATACAACGCCAGATTTATTTCTGTATCTCCAAAGTGCAGTCTATAATAGTGATATTCAGTTTCTGCCTTGGCTTTCAACCAAATGTTGACTCTAATAATCAGACATTCAGCTCGGTCAAAATGTGTGTGCCTTGATGAATGTGCGGTGCCTGGTCAATTACCTGAAACTAACAAGCACTCCGTGGACGAATATTTTATTATTATGGCTTGTGAGGATCAAGGGGTTTCCCCGTTGGCCAGGTTACCACAATATTCAGGAGGCCATCCACTGAGGTTGTGTGGATCTTGGGCAAGTTTATTCCACTTTGTGGCATGATTTGCCCAAACATAAGATGGGGGAGGGGGGCGGGTTCGCCTCCCCAGCCTCTAACTCTGCATGTGCACCGAGCACTCTCAGTGTTTCCTCCACTCATCACCATGGATGCATCACAGATCCAGGAAGCAGCCGTCCCAGGTGTCCATCTGGACCACTAGCTCTTTATTCTTCATCCAAACGCTAAGAGCTAGACCTTAGGTAAGTACAAAAGCCAAAGCCATCAGACAGAGAGAGAGATAATGAGCCCCTTCCTGATGATGAAACATTGACATGGATACCTGGTATATGTTCCCAAAGAATAGTCCACTCTAAGATAATTGCATGTCAGGGAAAATATAGATTAAAAAATAATAAAAAGCATTGGATGAAGAACCTGGATGGAAAAATTTATGAGGCCACGAGCAGTGCCAAGAAGTGGTCCATGGAATCGGTGCTGCCTGCATTTCCTCTTCCTTTATCAAAGAAAACGATGGGGAAGAACTGGCCATTGATTGATCTCTATGTTCCAAGCCATTACTAAGTATCTGACATACATTTTCTATTGACTGCTCATTACAACACTACCAGATGTGCACTAAATCAGGCCTTTTATCGACGAGGGAGCCAAGGTTCAGAGAGATTACCATGCGCACTCGGGTCACGTAGCAGTAGAGCTGGGTGGCTCAGCATGCCAGCCCTGGAGGCAGACTGCCTGGGTGTGCACATGCCCGTTCCACCATTCATCCATCCTGGGGTCGCCGGGCAACGTTCTCATCTGCAACATGGAGACTGTGATGGTGCACATGATGGAGGGTTTGACTCGCTTTTTTCTTGGGTCATTTTTGGAAAACTCTGCACATAAGGCCAGGAAACCAAGAGACAGGGTGGTGCATAGTAGGTTTATAGCTGTGAGTATGTGAGATACACAGTTCATATGTGGATTCCGGTTGATGTATTCATTATTGTATTTGAAAACAGACACAACTGTAAACCTACTTATTGTGAATAGGAGAAACAAAGTTTATGCCTTTTTTTTAACTTCACCAGAGAATATTTTCACATTATTTTTTAGAGAGTGGAAGACAGAGGGAAAGACAGAGAGAAATATCTATGTGAGAGAAACACATTGATTGGTTGCACGTGCCTGGACCAGGGCCTCGACTGGGGATGTGCCTGCAACCGAGGTACGTGCCCTTGACTGGAATCAAACCCAGGACCCTTTGGTCTGCAGGCCGACGCTCTATCTACTGAGCCCAACTGGCTAGGGCCAAAGTTTATTCTTGTATTATTATCCATTCATTACGGTATTTTACAGTGGATACAACTATAGACCTACTTTTGCCCCTCCCCCCCCCCTGCATTCTGAAGAGCTGCCTCTCAGAGAGGCTGGTCTGGGAGGCTTACCTCTTGTGAACTCAGGAGTGGAGACCGTGGACCAGGGACTTGGTTACTTCCCACCCCAGCTCATGAAAAGCTTTGATGGGGGCCAGGGGGTCTTGAATCTTTGATGCAGTTTAGAGTCTTTAAGAAATGCTATGACCGCGGCACTCCTGACACCCATAAACCATGCCCCGAGCGTCCCTGGTGCTGCCTGAGGAAGGGAACTCCCCACGTTACAAGTTCAGCATCGGAAGCCTTTTCCCTCCCAGAGGTCCCTCTTCTCCATGGCCCTCTGCTTGCCTTAGGGAGACAGACACAATGGGCAGCTCTCTCTCACACACAGCTCCTGCTGGCTGGACTGGAATCAGCACCAAAAGGGTCTGCAAACAGTCATCTGTCAGGGGCGGAGAAGAAAGGGATCTGATTAGAAGAAACAAGAGGTGGCTTTTGTGTGTGCCTCCTGCATCAGTGCTTCTTCCGAGTCCGGGGGCACTGCAGCCAGAAGAGCGAGTGGTGTTCAATCTGCTACAAGTTTACCTGCAGCAGAGGGCAGGTTGGCTACAGCCAGAATCCTTTGTTCCCATGTTGACTTAGTCTTGTTGTCACAGATCAGCTATTGATTTTGGGGTCCCCATTAGTCTCGGGAAGAGAGCTAATCCCTCTTTCATGTTTGTTTATGCACCATATTTGGCCAGAACTCTGGGTGCACTTTTCACCTTGATCCGCAAGTAGCAAGGCAAAAACATGACCCGGGTCCTGGAAGCCACCCTGGCCGGCCGCTCTCCGCTGTTTGTTTAATCTCCTTCTGACTTCTGACTGCCTCCCGTTCCCAGGTATCGGGGCATGTTACAAAAAGAAAGAGAGCCCGAGATCAAAGCACTGGTCAGGATTTTACTAGGGGGCACGTCTGAAAGGATTTGCGGGCGTGGGTGAGTGGCTGGTGCGGTGACCTCCAGAAAATACTTTGCTCTCCAAATTGGGGCCACAAGATTTATCACTGGCTAAGCCCGGACCTTCCAGGTCAGTCTCGGGTTATTTTCTGTGCCTTGTGTGCAAAGACGTGGTAGTTCTATTTCAGAAGCCCGAAGAGCAAATATTTAGGAGATGCTTTCAGGATAAAAGAGACTTGGGAGAGCATGTTTTAAAATCTTATTTTAGGATTCCCTATAAAAACGTGAACTTCAGTGTTGTCTGCTCGGAATCATTGTCCCAGGACAGATTTCTCCCTCGGCCACCAGCGCTGTTTGAGACGGTGGATGCTTGGTCCTCTGCTCTGTGGAATTTCAATTTTCAGTCTGGGAAAGGCTACCTCTGCTGACAAATGAATTCAGGACAGCCCGGTTGTTTTTGCTTCATTGGTTGCCTGAAGTATGTTTCAATAAAGGGGGGGATATCAACATGTGCAATATGAAATCACTTGGTTCTATTATTATTTTATTGAAATATTATTATTTTATTGAAGTTAAGGTGGTTTGGGACATTCTTGTTCAAATCTGCAGAATAGGGAATTGACAGGAAGTGCAGTGTAACAGTGTAGAGCACAGAATTTGGGAGATTTATGTCCAAATCCTGACTTATCATCTCTGTGATCTCAGGTGAATCTTCTAAAGCTTTAATTTCATAATCCATGAGGGAGCGATGTTGGTATTGACATCACAGGTTCATGTTTGGAAGGATACATGGACTCTAGAATGTTCTCATTCTGCGTATCTCAAATCCATGTAACTCAATTCCCGTAAGACCTCCGTCTATTGCTATTTATGGTGTAATATTCTCACATCCTTCAAACAAGAAATCAGTTTTGGCTCTCCTGTGTAGACAGCCCGCCCATCGCTTTTCCTGATCCCTTTCCATCCATATCTCTTGAATCTGTATCTTATTTCTTTTCTCTAGTTAGCAGCTTGCCCAAGGTCACTGAGCTACTCAGATAGGGAGCCAGGATTGGAATCCATTCTGTCTGACTCACCAAGTAATTCACCTTCCTGGCTTATGCTTGAGTAACTGGGATCCTTTGATACCACGAGAGGCGCTTCCAAAGAATGTAACTTGTAATTTTCTGGAACACTTTGGGAAGGAAAATACTCCGTGGACTTTTGTTTTGTCTTATGTCTGAGACTTCAACTGGCTATTTTATGAGCCATTGACAGAGAAATGGATGGATGGGCTGGTTTATTTCCCACAACAGGACGCAATCCGAAGACTGTATAAGTACTTTAGTCTATTTTATTAAAAGCTAATAAATAGACTAAAGTATTTATATCTAAAACTTTTCTGGTAAAAAATCAACTACATTCACTAGGACCTCTCACTTCCACCCCCAAAGTTCCAGTCAGTCTATTTGGTTTTGACTTCTCCTGAGATTAATGTGCTCCCTTGGAGCTCACCTTAGACACAGGCTGAACTTTATAAATCTGAGTTGTCATACATTTTTGCCTTAAGCTTGGATAATCCAGCAAATGTTTGGTGACAGAATAAATAAATAATTGCTGGTTCAATTGCTTAGTAAGTACATATGTAAATGTGTATGCACAGCAGTACCAATGAGCTGACTGATTTTTTTCTACTTTCTTATTGTTTGTCAAGTAAGGATGGAGAAATCACCCCATCACATTATGACATTGTCTTCCCACTAATAACTGCTTTCCCTCCAGAATCAAGTATTTTCACACCCTACTTTCCGACTTACACTCTACCCAAAATTTCCCCTAGCCCCATGTTTGGCAAACTGCGGCTCTTTGGCCCCTTGAGTGTGGCTCTTCCGTAAAATACCACTGCCTGGGTGAGTCTATTTTGAAGAAGTGGCATTAGAAGAAGTTTACATTTAAAAAAAATTGGCTCTCAAAAGAAATTTCTATGATTGTACTGTTGATATTGGGCTCTGTTGACTAATGAGTTTAATGACCACTGTCCTAGACCATTCTTAAACTCACCGGTTCCACCAGTTTAGTTATGAACTAAAACAGTTTAGGCTTCTGCATTCTGTGTGATGAAAACAACTGTATGTGTACTCTTTCTATAATAAACACTATAAAAACTGACAAAAATCTATGAACTGGTTGTTTTCAGACAGTGCACAGGAGGAAGAACAGGGCTGTGAGTCACTGATGATTCTAGAACATGATGGAGGGTGTGGTGGTCTCTGAGATGAAGAGGGAAAATAAAAGAGCTCAGAGAGACTGAGAAGGGACACTGGAATTTGTAGAGAGCAGTTCTAGAATTGAGGAAGCTAAAGGAACTGCTAAGGACTGAATTATGCTCCACCCCTCACCTCCCAGAATTCATATGTTAAAGCCCTAACTCCATATATGGGAGGAGTCAGCCCTGGGGTCTTCTGGAGGCAGTTAGGGTTAGGAAATCTATGGAAAAACCTGTGGCTAACATCATGTTTCATTGTGAAACACTGAAGACTAGTCTCCTAGAATCAGGAACATGGCGAGGGTGTTGTCCCCTTTGATGATGCAGGCTTGGAACCAGTGCTTCTCAGAACCGTTAGCTGGCTCTTTGCCCCACGCCAGTGCCTGCTGACTTAGGAGTGACACATTCATCCTGAGGTGCAGAACTGAGTCTGATGGGAAGACTGCAATACTTGGCCCACGGAGGTTTTCAAGTCTGAAGAAGCTGGAGAATCTCTTTTGCTTGGTCTTGGTGGGGGCTCAACAGCTTGGTTTCTGCCTCTCCTGTCACCTGGCCCTTCTGTTCTGCTGCTGAGAGAAGCTGTGGGGGAAGGCAGGGCTTTCTGACTCCTACCTGCATTATATTAGCAGGTTGTCAGTGTCTCGCTGTTACAGAATTAGCACACTGTGCCTCCATTCTAAGGATTGCTGCTACCCTCAGCCATGTCTGGGTTTCTGTTACATTCTCCAGGGAAGGAGTACACAGATGGGGAGTGTGGATGGTTGAAAGGCAGCTACTCATGCCTTGAGCAACTCCTCTCTCCCTATGACTCCATGTGCCAGGGACAGGGGATCCAGGGCCTTCACCTGCCTTCCGTGCTGGGAAGAGGGCACAGGGGATGCCAGCACCTGGGTAAATGAAGGCATGGTGGCCAGGTGGATGAGCTCCATGCTCTCTCCACCCACCCGGGATTCTGCTCTGACATGTATATGAGGATTCCTCATGAAAGTGGATCTGGTGAGCTTTCCAGCATTAATGTAAAATGCTAGGGATTCCTACTACATCCATGGATGGATCCTTCATGAGGAAACAAGCTCTACTTTTCTTTTTCCTCACCTGAAGGTATTATTTCCATTGATTTTTTGAGAGAGTAAAAGGGAGGGAAAGGAAGAGAGAGAGGGAGAGGGAGAGAGGGAGAGAGGGAGAGAGGGAGAGAGAGAGAGAGAGAGAGAGAGAGAAAGAGAAAGAAAGAAATGTGAGAGAGACACATGGATTGGCTGCCTCCCACAAATGCCCTGACCAGGGCCAGAGCCTGCAACAGAAGTAAGTGCCCTTAACCAGAATGGAGCCCAGGACTCTTCAGTCCTTGGGCTGATACTCTATCCACTGAGCCAAACTGGCTAGGACAAACTATATTTTATAAATGTATAAATTAGTGGTTTTATTGTATCTAAGAGTTGCATCCTTTAAATCTCAAAATGTGTCTCCTAGTGGCTTATTGACATATATGTGTCCATTACTTTTAGCTCTTATAGTTCCATTTATGGATGCATTCAGGTTGCAAGTGATTCCTAAGTACCTGTTAGGCCCCAGGATTGAGTCATCCAACAGTGTTTGAAGGCATGCTTAGGAAAGGTCTGATACTCTCTAGGCCAGCCATGGGCAAATGATGGCCTGCAGGCCGGATCTGGTCCATTCGGTTGTCCTATCCAGGCTGAGGGTTCTCTTGCTCTCCCCTCTGCTCCTTCACCAGCAGCCCAAGAGGAGAGTGCCAGCATGGTCAGGTTGCTTTTGTTCCAGCCCTCCGGTCCAGTTTAAGAACCCTTTGTGGCCCTCGAGTCAAAAAGTTTGCCCATCCCTGCTCTAGGCGATACCAATGGCTCTAAGAAATGCTTAATGTGTGTCTAAGGGTCTACATCAAACTCACTTTATTAAGCTCTCCTGAATTTTAAAATGATCACAATTGGCTCCCATCATTCTGAAAAGTTGAAGTAACATGTTTCTTTAAAAAAAAATTTTATTGGGGTGACATTGTTTAATAAAATTATATAGGTCTTGGGTGTGCAATTCTATAATACATCGTCTATCTCATTGTGTGTTCACCACCCCAAGCCAACTCTCCTTCCAACACTATCTATTCCCCCTTTACCTCCTTCTGCCTCTCCACTTTCTTTCTTGTAATTGCCATATTTCTTGATCATTCTAAAAATTTATGAAGAAAAGGAAACTTTGAATATTTCAAGCCATGTTCCTTTTTCCTTGAGTCATAAAAGCTGTAGCCACAACCATCTTTGCGGCCCTATTCCTTCCTCCCCAGCTACCATTGCTAGATTTAAAACCCTGGAAAAAGTACAATTTCACCAGCCACCACTAGTACCCAGTGTCAGCAGCTCATATAAAACCTGGGAAAATATAGTCCGGATTAAAGAAATCTGTAAAACTATGAAGTAAGGCCATAGCATGTAAAATTCAATTCCTTTTACTGAGTACATAATTTATTAGGAAAGCTCTTTATTTATAGGAAATGTGCTTGACACCTTATCCTTGGCAACTGCTTACATTTTTTAGAAGAATGAAAATGGATAAAATGTTTCCCAACATAGAAATTCATTAATTTATTAATAAATATCTCTAGGTCCAGGCTTCATACCCACTCCTCTAACCACAAGCACAATTCTCCTCTCCTACCTTTCTCCCTCAAGTAAGCCCCCTTCCTCTGACCCAGTGGTTCTCAACCTTCCTAATGCTGTGACCCTTTAATACCATTCCTCATGTTGTGGTGACCCCCGACCATAACATTATTTTCCTTACTACTTCATAACTGTAATTTTGCTACTGTTATGAATCATAATGTAAATATCTGTGTTTTCCCATGGCCTTAGGCAACCCCTGTGAAAGGGTAGCTCAACCCCTAAAAAGGTCGAGACCCACAGATTGAGAACTGCTGCTCTAACCAGTATGGGGCTAGCAGCCATGGGCAAACTACGGCCCGCGGGCCGGATCCGGCCCCTTCGGCTGTTCTATCCGGCCCTTGCGGAGCCGAAAGATCGGGCCGTACCCTTTTATGTAATGATGTTTACTTTGAATTTATATTAGTTCACACAAACACTCCATCCATGCTTTTGTTCCAGCCCTCCGGTCCAGTTTCAGAACCCATTGTGGCCCTCGAGTCAAAAAGTTTGCCCAACCCTGGAGAGCTTACAGGGGTGTATGCCTACTCTTACCCTTGTCCCACTATCTCTCCTTCCTCCAGGCACCCCATCCCAACTATTCCATTCACTGCTAAGTAACAAGCATTTGGCTTCTAGACTCTCATTTCAATTCTCTCCTAGTTCTGTAAGCCATGCTCAACTTTGTAATGAGTTAGGATTTGGTCTTTTTTCCATGGTTGTTTTCTCATCAAAACATCAATTACCCCAATTTTGAACAACTTGGCAAACAGAAGGAGCCCTTCATTTTCAGACCCCTATTGAGAGGTGTCACTGTCACCAGCACTTTCTCTTGGCCAGAGCCCCCCTCTCTTCCCAAACATATATCTCTTGTGTGTCTGCACTTAAACACCCTTGGATTACAGAATTCTCACAAATGCCCTTAGCTGGCTACCTGCTGAGTGGGGCTGTGTGGGTAGCAGGACATGGGTGTAGAGATTAGCTTCAGATCTTCCAAGGGCATGCCCTGACTTATTTTCTCAAATGAAGCTCTGAGATGCTATATCACACTGTCATGTGCAGAGGATGGGGGCTGGGGTGCTAATGTTGGTTACCCAAGTTTATGATCTCATCCATTTCTTATTTAAAACCTTACACCCAAAGCAAGGTGTCCCACAGCCTAGATCGTCTGTTCCTGATTTGAATATGGAGACTTTCGTGTTGAACAAAGCAATCAAACTCGAAGGTTTTAAGAATGTATTTCAAGACAATATCACGTTCAAAACAACTTCTTTTAGGGTTTGCATTTTGATCCATCGTCTCAAATATGAATAGCAAATCAGGCAAACCCTGTGTTGCAACCCAAGTGAGAGAGTAGGAGGAAAAATAGTATTTGACACTAAAAGGGGGGATGAGTTAGAAAGAACTACCCCAGCCCCGCCCTGTACACATCTTTACTTCTAAACAAAAGTAAAATCAATACAATATTTGAA
The DNA here is from genome assembly GCA_963924515.1 of Vespertilio murinus. Lineage (NCBI taxonomy): Eukaryota > Metazoa > Chordata > Mammalia > Chiroptera > Vespertilionidae > Vespertilio > Vespertilio murinus. Next base: position 64,878,126 of record OZ004713.1, on the reverse strand, counting down.
GTTGGCGATTTATTCATTTGCTCTGCAAAGGAGATTATTTATCTCCTCAGATCCCACAATCTTGAATGTAAAGAAGAAGAAGAAGAAGAAGAAGAAGAAGAAGAAGAAGAAGAAGAAGAAGAAGAAGAAGAGAAAAACTTATAGCACGTGGGCTGATTCTTCTCTGCCTGGAAGCCCAGTCCTCTTGCCCACACCCTCCCCGCTCCACTCTCCTCCTCCTGCTGGCATCTCCTGTCAGGGGGTCTCCTCTCTGCCTTCCCTCTGCTCTCCACAAGAACCCTCACTCTGCTCTTCCTAGGCTTGAGTCCTTCCTGCTCTGCCCACCAAGTGTCTTTGGCTCCCCATGTAACTCAGGGACCCATTCCCGAGACCTCTGCCCCTGGAGCAGCCAGCTGCCTCGGGAGAGAATGAGATTTGCAGTCGGATAGACCCGCAGCTCTGCCTCCTCCGCTTAGATGTGGAATTTGGGCAAATGACTGAGTCCTAGGTTCTTTACTAAAAAAGGGGAATATAAATGTATTCTTTGCACTGACAATATATAAGGCATCTAGTATGGCATTTGGCACATATCTGGCATTGCATTTATGCCTTTACATTATTTTAAGATCCTTGGTAGGTGAACATTGCTTTTATTTTATTTTCTACTTCAATCCACTTTTAAAAACCTTCACTGCTGCAGATGTTACATAGGTCACCCTTTTAGGTGACTATTGCTTTTAATTCATATTTTACCCCGCTGCAGCTAAAGTAGAACGAAAAGACTAAAATATAGGCTATATGAAAACTGACACAATCTAGGTTTACTGCTTCCCGATTGTGTGATTTGAGGAAATTTCTAAACTCTCTGTCTAAATTTCACTATTTCAGATTAAGCCGAATAACTAAATGCCCCACAGGGTTGTGCAAAGGTGCACTGTGATAATGTACTGGTATTGAGGCAATTAACAAAGAGACCCGGCTAATAAATATTCCACCAATATTGGGAATGCTCTCCAAGTAATGCAGCGTGAGATCCAGCCAGGAGCAATTCTCTCTACAATTTCAATTGCCCACCCCCCTCCCCCGAGCTCACAGTGTCCTGGGTAGGATGGGATGGGGTGGATGAGGGGGGCTTAGGGGTTCTCTGGGCCACGGCCCTCATGTACAGAAGTGGAAGTTAAGCTTGGGGCGCTCTGGGGCCGGGCCAGGCCACACAGGGAGCTAATGGCCAAGCGCACTGCAGGGCTGGCTGTTTCCACAGTTCCCCAGGGTCTGACCTCCCCACCACCTCTCGTTTCTGCGCCTTTTGACCCACAGGAGTGCACAGCGAGGCCTCTGACAAATAAACAGTGGCCTGAGATCACGCTGCACCTGAAGCTGGTTACACAGGTTCGCTCAGCATCCGAACGGAGGGCGGGCGCACACTCAGCTGCCCCCAGCCTGCAGAGGGATTAACCCATTCCCTGACTCAGCCTGTGCACGACTGCCCACTTCGTCCACACAGAGAGGGGGGAGGAGCTAAATCTCGTTAAAAGAAACACAAGCCTGGGTAACTATGTTAGACAGGCAATGAAAACCCAACAGCAACAACTACAACAATTGGAAGGACGCTAAATATTTTTGCATGTACAGAAAAAAAATTCCACATTACCTTCCTTTTGACTGTCTCATACACAGGAAGGGAATATAGTGAAATACAGTGAAAAAGTGTAATTTTTCTCTGAGAAATCTTGGGGACCCACCTTATAATTCTGCTGATCGCCATCACGATTCAAACATCTTACTCTTTCCAATGACCCCGCTGCAGCCTCGCCGGGCTGCCTCCTGGGCCCCAAACGAGTTCACTTTACTCCTTCCTGCCCCAGGCCCTTTGCACGTGCCATTCCAATGCTCATGCACAGTGAGGCTCCTCTGGCTGTTTTTGTTAGAGCCCCTTCTCTCTCTGCCTTCTCATGGACATCCCCGCTTTCCTCTAGCCTCCTAACACCTCCTAAAACTACACTTAATTTGTTTACTCCTCGGTTAATGTATGTATTGTCTTCCACCACGGCCCTCCCCTGTATGCTCCTGGAGAGAAAGGACTTGTTCTGTTCACTGGGAAGCCCCAAGGCTGGGGTCGGTGCAGGCACATTCCAAGCATGTCATAAGTGCTGAGCACACACGAGCACACGCTCTGTGGAAAGTAAGAGGGGAGGAGGCTGCCATGTGTAGCTCGAGCCAAGGGTCTGGAATGGCTGGATAAGAAGTGGAACAATCCTGGGAGCCATGGGTCTCTCTCGGAGAGACAGTGAAGGTGTCAGAGTATGTAGGGCCACAGACCAGTTCCAGGTGAAGGCGATCCTAGATCCTGTCACAGGATCTAGGATCCTACCCGCGCCCCACCACGTCTACGGAACACTGAGCACTCAGCACATCACTTAGGAGTGGGCTGACTCCACGGCTCTCTCACCACCTCCTCCACGCGGATTCCCTCCTGCCCTGTGGTCAGAGAATGAATCTATCTTCCCACTTTGCCTTGTGCAAAGGAATGGAAGTATAATCTTAGATGCTTGTGATGCTGGGGCATAGGAGACCACCGTGCCCTTGCAATCACCATCGTTTACGTTAATGTCCAGGCACCTGTAGTAGCGCACGCGCGGGCCAGCAGAATCGCCTGCTTCCCAGCCCAGACTGGGATGTCCTTGCTTCCAAAGCTCCAGCTACATGCGGTGGCCACTCATGTGAGTCTCCAAATCTGCAGTTCATTAAGCCCTGACTTTGCTACAATATTATTTTTAAAAACTTCCCACTGGTTTGTTGTGAAGGAAAAGAATTCCCCTATGTGACCCACGTTGGGTACATGTGTGGAATGAATTTGGGGATTTTAGGATCCCTTGACAATTGCGTGTCTTGCTTTGTCAGCTGTTTTAACACCCTTTCTTTGGGTTATTTGGGTTTCGGTTGAATCTATTGCCAGACACTAGCTAGCCCTTGGCATTAGGCTCCAGCGTTTTAAATAAGACTTGTTTGTACCGCTTATTTTGAGATGCTGTTTTTCACTTCCTATTACTTCTTCTAATAATCGTTGATGGAGCAGATGGCTTAGCGATGGTTTAGATTCCGAACCCAGGACCCTTGCTTAGGCAATGATCACACCTTACCAGTTGGAATGCCTGTGTGTGCGTGGGTATGTATTATAACGTGTGCATTATATGCATACCAGTGGAGATTTTTTTTTTACTGAAGTATCATGCAGAAATAACCTCAACTGTACATATTTTTATTGATAGACTCACTGCTTTAATACGGCATACATGTGCTATTGTGGCAAATTCTGAGCTAAGTTTAGATCAAAGTAAATGAAAGTGGTATCTGTTGAGGAGTTTCAGTGGTCAACTGGGGATTTCCTCTTTGTTACTTCCTAATGCACTGAAATCTCTCCGATGTCAAATGACAGGAAATGAAGGGTGTGGTCTGGTTTACCAGGTTTTTTGTTTTTTGTTTGTTGGTTTTTTTAAAAAACATATTTTTTATTGATTTCTTACAGAGAGGAAGGGAGAGAGATAGTTAGAAACATCCATGAGAGACATCGATCAGCTGCCTCCTGCACACCCCCTACTGGGGATGTGCCCACAACCAAGGTGCATGCTCTTGATCGGGATCGAACCTGGGACCCTTCAGTCCGCAGGCCGACGCTCTATCCACTGAGCCAAACCGGTTTGGGCTAGGTTTACCAGGTTTTGCCAAGAGAATCTATATCCCCTGGGCTGGAGACTGGAGTGTAGAATGCCTTTTTGCCCGGGCCTGTGGGAGTACACGCGCCTTGTCATAACACTCCTGCTGGCCTGCTTCCATCCTGAGGATGTTCGTTTCACTGTAGAGATGGGAAGAAGCGATTAGTAACACCATGCTGCTCTTTTTCTCGGAGGAGGGGAAATTGAGCCACAGGGTGAAAAGAAGAAGGCCCAGAAAGAACGGCTGATGTGTCTGTGATAACTCTGTTTACAGGGTAAGGGGTGTCAAAGTGGCATTACTCAGGAGACTGATGCGAACAGAGTGTTGCAAATCACTTTCAAGATTTCTGGTCGCACTTCCCCATATTTTGTGGTGCTTGGAGTCAGGATTACTGGCTTCGGTAATTAATCCTTCCCAGCCTGCATTCTTTGCTACTGAGCGTGGCGGTGATTCAGGGCCCCAACCTGCTCAAGGCAGAGAATGCTGGACCTCTGGCTCCCAGGCCCCGTCCTCACTGAGCCAGAGACACCATCCCAGGAGCACAGTGGGTCAAATCAGCAGAGTTCAGACAGCAAGAGAGGTAACGTACAGTATCTGCGTTGGGCATTTGGAAGGTATTTTAAGGATATTAAAAAAAATTATTAGAGCGGAGCACAGAGTAACTTGGGCTTTGTGTGTGAGTGCAGACATGGGCTCTTCAAGAGCTGTGATCTTTTCAAAGGAGCCGCTGATTTCAACAAGAGTTTATCACCGAGGATCTTTCGCGTCTGCTACGTTTGCCTGCTTGTCTGGCTTGTGTTCATTTCACAGGCGCCCTGTGTTAACATCACAGCCATGCATGAAGGCACTCTCCCGGCGTGGTGTGACCAGAGCCAACGTGGTAAGGATTATCTTGCGCTATGGACTATCCTTAGCTTGTGTTTCTCTGCCATTGGCTGCTGTGCCTTTAGACAACCCCTAGTCTGGTGAGACTGTTGATAAAACGCTCACTTTGCTCCCGATGGGGAAGAGGATATTTTTGCCCCCGGGAGACCAATTAGGTTTTATAAGAAGTTACCACCAGAGTGGCCTCTTTTGAAAGAGTTAAAATAAAGGAGCCATGCTCCCTAGCATGGGCACCAGCCGTTGGCACAGAATAGGAACCTTAAGAAACAAACAAAAGCATGTGAGTGAGTCAATAATATTAAAGAGTGATTTTCTATTGCTTAACAACACTTTATTTGATGACTAAATCAGTGTAACCTAGGCTTTTGAGGCCAGAGCGGTGAAATATGTTGAGCAAGTGTACCCTTGTATTTCCCCATCTTCATAAACATGAAAACCTTTCCATTTCTTTGAGCTTAAAGATCATCTATGCTGGGCTGGTGCCAGAATGGGAGAAGCATCTCCTGTTTTGAAATACAAAGGAAAGGACAGGTATTTTTTCCGTCCCTGCCACGCCGCCTATGGCTTCGGGGCGGCCTGCGTCCCTTTACCACGTCCCTCTCTCCCTCTCACTCTGTCCTGGAATCCTGGGTGACCCTGTCTGTCCCAGTGGAAGACATGTTCCTCGAAGTCAGGTTTAAATACATCCCCTGCCTGTGTATCCCTAGGGTCCACATGATGCCTGTGACATACTAGGAGCTCAAGAATAAGGGGCCAAATGAATGATTCAATGACAGAATTCTGAAAGCCTTTTTGAAACTGCTGCATCCCTTCAGTTCCTGTGTGGCTGAGTGTGTCTCACTGAAGATGTTACTGTGCTCATCTATTGTGTATTTTCTTAATATGGTTCATCTAAATTTAATTTTGGCCTCAGATCCACAACGTTACACCTCATAACCACCAGCCACGCACACTCACCGCAGTAGCTACTCGTACCACAGATAAACTCTACTTTTTAAGACTTTAAAAGCTAAGACAACCACCCCCAGCCTTATTCCAGTCCCAGAAGCTTAGCCTATAATGTCAGACACCTGAACCCTCTGTGAGCGAAGCTCTGCCCCGCGGGTCATGCTCCATGTTTTGTTTTCAGGACTCAGCTTGACCAGTTGTAAACACGGAAAGACATTGGCCCTCATCCTCAAATTCTTTGCTCAATTAAACCTCCTTCGCCTGGCAGGCTCATCCGAGGGCAACCCCCGGAATCCTGACCTTTATTTATAGCCTGAGGTTCCTGGAGACTCAGAGAAGGTGGGTGAGTCATGAATCAAAACCAAAACATGGTTTTCCGTTAGATCAATGTTTCAGTCTTGCCTCATTTTTGATGCCAAAAGCCCTAGATTTGGAGTGTGTGTGTTGGGGGGGGGGGGGAGGATGTGAGATGAGCGGACTTCCTTTTGTGCTGCATAGCAAGCCATGAACTTTAGAGGGAGTTGTTTAAGGTCTAAAATATGTGCTCCCTGCCTTTCTAGTACACGTGTTTGAGGCCGAGAATCTTATCAGTAGATAAGGGCAGAGCGGCTGCCATCCCACATTCCACAAGCTCACTTCCAGATGGTTCAGAGACTCCGGGGTGAAAAACTCAAGCTCTTCAATCAAGCCAAACAGCCCACACCTTTATTGGCCCATTTGTTTAGCAGCCTGTCAGGGGCCTCCTAACATCTTGGCCGCAGCCAGGGGGGCAGCTCTTTAGTTAGCTCCTCCAGGCGCGTTTTGGTGGGGGCAATTCCTTTATGATGAAAAACCAATCGGAAGCCCCAAGGGTTTTTTGTTCTTTCCTTCCTTAGTGGTTATAGTTATCTAGAGCTTCTGACTCCGTCCAAATAGCAACGAGGATAGTTTTCTTTCACAGGAGTCACTTGATCTTTTGTGCTGTTACTTTTTCTTTCTTTCCTTTTTCTTTTCCTGAATCAGTCTGGTTATCGGACTTGAACAGGCAGAGATTTTCTTTCCTGGGTGCCAGGAAACAATGGCATTCTTCTGGACTCTGTGTGTGTGTGTGTGTGTGTGTGTGTGTTAGAAATACGACAACTGCAGTATTAAATTCTTATAACAGTGACAAAGTTATATGTTATTCTGTCCCAGGTTAAAATTTGGTTGTGAATAATTTTGGGCCAACTGAATTTTAATAAGCATTTTAGAATTGACTGCAAGGCACCCCTATGCAATGCCTTAAGGAGCACAGAGAAAGAGAACATAAGGTCCCCAGCCTTGAGAAATTGATAGGGAAAATATATACTTATATTTGCATTATTCTTAACTTTTTTAATTGGAAAGAATGCTTAATTTCAGTAAGATCTGCAAAGATATTACAGTCCCCTTCACCCATCTTTCTCTAATGCTAACATCTTATAAAACCATGATATCAAAACAAATAAATTGATGTTAACACACTATTGCTAAGTAAACTTCAGACTTACACACTTTACCTAGTTTTTCACCAATGCTCTTTTCTGTTTGGGATTTGATCAGGGTCCCATACATTGCATTGGGATTTGGTAGTCTTTGTTGAAATTATTCTAGCGTGTCCTGGGTGCCACAGAGTGGATTCACCTTTTGCTGTGGAACAAACACAGAGAGGGAGGAAAATAGCCTGGGAATGAAGAGTTCCGGGTCCTAGCTTCAGCTGTCCCAGCCAATGATGATGTAACTTGGGGGGAAATGGCTACACCTCGATGTTTCAGAATTTCTCCCAGCTGTGCTCTTGCAGAGCTCAACCTAATTGATGGTTTTTAAACTGGATATTAAGAAGGAATTTTGGAGGTAGCTCTGGTGGGGAGAGACTTGTTGAAGAGGGTCAGTGAAATCTTTGTTGCAAAATATTCAAAACAAAAAGGTTGGAACCATGCTCCAACAAGTGATGTGTTGGATAGTATTAAAAAGTGGGGATTCTGGCTCTTACTGGTTTGGATCAGTGGATAGAGCCTTGGTTTATGGACTGAACGGTTCTGGGTTTGAAGCTGGTCAAGGGCACATGCCTGGGTTGTGGGCTTGATCCCCAGTAGGGAGTGTGTAGGAGTCAGCCAATCAATGGTTCTCTTGCATCATTTAGTTTCTCTCTCTCTCTCTCTCTCTCTCTCTCTCTCTCTCTCTCTTTTTCTCTCTCTCTCCATTCCTCTTTGAAATCTATCTATCTGTGTGTCTGTCTATCTATCTATCTATCTATCATCTATCAATCTACTTTTTTTTTAAAGTGAGGGGTCTGCCATCATTCAATTCTGCTTTCACATAGTAGTGCAGCTACTTACTAGCTGTATTCCTGGGGCAATTTGATTAACCTTCCAAAGTCAGTTTCTTCATCTTTAAAGCAGAAATAATAACCGTGACTCCCTCCGGTGTGGTTGGTGAGGATTCAATGAAGAGTGCTTTGCACAGGCATTGGGTGCACTTTAAGGGTGCTATTACTCATCAAAGCTCTTCCACCCGTAATGGTCTGTGCTTCTGAGAGCCAGACCCGGTGACCATCTTCTGCAAGGTCTGGGTGCTTTCTAAACCTGAGCTGTCAGTCTGTGGTAGGACAGGGGTCATCCCAACCCAGGAAGAGGAGAAGGTTTATGAACATGATTCTGAGACTTCGGAGCTTCAGGGTTTGTGAGAAATGGTGGAACTTTCCTCTGACCGCCACAGGACGGTGGGGAGGAGAGACTTGGGATGTTTCTGTCCTCGGCCCCCTTTTACTCTCCTTGCCCCGACTGTGCAGGGCTATTCTGGGCCTGTGTATTTTGGGCGCCATAATGAGGTGCTTCTCCTCACACCTTGCCATTTTCAGGCAGCTTTTGCTAGCCGCCTGGACACGGGAACAACCTAGCAATTTAAGAGCTATAGTGGAGTGGGCTGGAAATAGAGGCCGAAGCAACAGCCAGGTGAGGTGGGAACGGGGGACTTCTGGTCTCTTCTGAAAAGGGCGAGGCTAAAATGGCTCACAAGTCACACCCAGACATCTTCACAGAAGACGAGAAAGCTAATAACGCATGACCTCCCAAGCTGCAAAGAGCCAGTTTCAGTAGAGGTTGGAGCCGTGGACTCTCTTCATCCATCAGAGAGTAGGGACTGGCCCCGTTGCCCCCTCACCAATCATGCTGAGCTCACGTTCTCCTGAGAAGGGGGCACACTCAAAGAAAGCCAAGCTGTCACATCAGCCTCTGAGGCAGTTACTTCCAAACGCCTTCAAATTCCAAATGGCCCATCATTCCGTCTTTGCCTACAGCACACAGCGCTCTAGAGTTTCAAAGCTCGCCTTCCTGGACGTGATTGCCCCGGGCCTGGGCACCTTCCTCTTTAAACTCTGAAGTCCTAAAATAACTTGATGGCGCAAGTATGTCTGGGTCCACAGTCTTGCACCCAGGAAGTCCCTATTTTCTGACACCCTACTGCAGAATCTTGGCAAAAACGGAGTGCATCTGGATGTCTAATTCAAAGCACGTCATGTGTACCCTTCTCCTGTGGCTGGGGGTGGGGAGGTGGGGGTGGGGAGAGAAGCAGGCTGCACACTAACATGTTGCTCAAGTTTTCAAACAAGAGTGTTGCCCCGACTTCAAACCCAGGATGAAGGGAATGCTTGTCTCCAGGAGCCTGACACGTCCGCGGTCATATTTCAGATACAATTAGCCCCCATCGACGGCGGCGGTTGATCTCCCCCAACGAGCGGCTAATCTTATCTGCGGTTCACAAATGGCTCAGATGGTAGCTTGTGACTTTGATTGCTGGAAGGCTGGACCCCATCAGACAGCTCTGCTCCAAACAGTGGTCCTTTCAGCCGCCTGCGCCCGCAGATCAAAGCGCTCGCCCCTCTCCCTATCTGCAAGGAAGCTCATTAGAGGCGGGCTGTCAGGGTTATAATCAGGCAACAGTTTTACTTCTGGGTTGTAACGCTTTCCCCTCCTTCGCAGCCTGTGAGGTCCGAAGTGAGAGGGATGAAGGAGGCACCGATGACATCTGATACGTTTAATAGGCTCACTGGTGGCTGCCGGCCCCGCTCCCTGCCACCGCTGCCGGCTGGCGGGCTGGCTTTGGAAGGCTTCCCCTCCCCAGACCCGTGGGGACCATGCTTTAGGCCTGAGGGAGAGCCCTCTATTGTCCCTTCACAGTCGCTCTACCTAGAGAGCAGAAGCAACTGACACAGGAGTCTGAAGATCTGCCTTCACGTTTCTTCTCTTTATTTTTTTAAAAAAATATATTTTATTGATTTTTTACAGAGAGGCAGAGAGAGGGACAGAGAGTTAGAAACATCAATGAGAGAGAAAAATCGATCAGCTGCCTCCTGCACACTCCCCACCGGGGATGTGCCCGCAACCAAAGTACATGCCCTTGACCAGAATCGAACCTGGGACCCTTCAGCCCACAGGCCGACGCTCTATCCACTGAGCCAAACCGGTTTCGGCACATTTCTTCTCTTTCATTCAATGCCTGAGTGAACTGAGGACATTTTGCTGTAATCTCCAGTTTCCCTTGTGAAATATGTAAATAGGAATATATATATATTGATTTCAGAGAGCAAGAGAGAGAAAGAGAAACATTAATGATGTGAGAGAATCATTGATTGGCTGCCTCCTGCACCCCCCCTCCACTGGGGACAGAGCCCGCAATCTTGGGCATGTGCCCCTGACTGGAATGGAACCTGGGACCCTCTGGTCCGTAGGCTCTATCCGCTGAGCCAAACCAGTTAAGGAGAGACTTTTCTTAATGGAATTAATATACAGTTCTCACCCCCCCCCCAGAAGCCTTCTACTAGTTCTGCTCTTCCCTTCCTCTCTCCTCCACACCCCCTCCCTGCCTGAGTTAAAGCACCCCCATGCCGAGTCACTGCCCCCTCGTCTGTATTCCCATAGTTCTTAGGGAGCTTCAGACTCATGCCTGCTTTTCTACTGACTTACCTTTTCCTTCCCTAGAGACAGTGGCATCCTCAAGGCAGAGGGGTCTGAGGCTCCGTATACCAAAGGCTGCCTCCACCTGATACTCAGTTGATACTGCAGGAGTGTTTGCTGTTCCCAGTGAATGAAGTGCTGTATGCTTAAATGATTCGCAAAGCACAGTGGGAGGGGTGGTATGTATTGTGCGACATGGAGAACCGTGTTGGTGACCCAGTAGAATGTTCTGGGGTGGGGCCCAAAAGTGTACATGTCCAACAAGTTCCCACTTTGAGGAACACTGGGATAAGCCCCTCTTTCTATCCATAGATGAAGAAACTGAGGCTGTATATGGAGAAGGGGCTTATGCAAGTTCATCTAATTAGTCCAAGGCACTCGAATGTGTTCTTATATCTAAGTAGCTTATTAAAGTAAACTCGTTCTCATGTTGGTGTGTGTGTGTGTGTGTGTGTGTGTGTGTGTGTTTTGAAATGTAGAGGGAATAGGTCTTTCTGTTTGTTGTTAATCTGTGACTAGCTTCTTAAGGCTTCGGACTTGGGCCTTTTCATTATAAACCTCATGATCATTTCACAACATGGCCATTTCACAACATACCGCTTTCATGTTAGGAAGCCCGGTAGTCATGCTGCCAGGAAGCTGGCTCAATTGCTATCTTCATTTGCCTCTTTTCTTCCTTAGATTTATTGATGCTTTTAGCAATATCTGGGAGGAATGCACAGGAGGACCCGGCACCCAGAAAAAATAAGAGGGACCCCGAGTACCACAGGGCAGACCGGGTCTCTCCATCGCTTGACCCGGAGTAACCTAAGTCCGGCCTTCCCATCCTCTCTGGTGGGAACGCGCAGCTCCTGTCAGGAGCTGTCATTGCCCACAGGAATGAGAAACAGCACCCCCTGACTGCGGGGGCGGGGGGTTTAGAGCTGGGTAGGCTTAGTTTTAATTTTCACTCCGTCACATCCTGGGTGAGGTAAAATTGCTTCAGGGATTCAACATCGGGGAGGCTCAGTCTGCTGTTCTGTAAAGTAGGAAACGTATCTATTTCACAGGGTTATTGTCAAACTTTTTCAAAGTCATGTTGAAGCTTCTTTTACTTCCCCAAACATGCCCAGAGCTTGGCTGTCCCATCTTTTCTTTCTTCCTCTCTTCACCCCCTCCCCACCTTCTCCCACTATCAGCTAGGAACCAACACTGGCGTAACATGAGTGAAAAATGTAACCTGGCTGGAAAAATAAGCGAAATACAGTGTTTTTAAAAACAAAATGTACGTCCTTCTGACTTACTTGCTGTTATTTCCTCGACATTCATTTAGCTAGGTATTATTTTTCATGGAAATCCACTTAAAACCTTTAAGAAAGAAATGTTTTGTAGTTAAAATAATTACCTTTTCATTAACTGTAATTTGGGAGGCATTAGCACTAATTGCCATTATAATGGAATTTATGTCTGACACGTTATAGTTCATGTGATGACAGAAAGCCAAGCCCTCCCCCGAATCAGGGACAAGCTTATCAGAATATTAATCTCCTTCAGTTGCTCTTTAAAAGAATAAATAACTAATCCGTCACTGGCTGCTAATATAATATATAACCCTTTTGCTAGGATGTATTAGAATTTGAGCTTCAGCAGAATATATTTATTTAACTGCCAGATATCATGGCTCTATTTGTTTTAAGTGACAATGCAGTAAAAAAAATAAAAAAAAAACCCAGACTAGCTAGCTATAATGCTTGCAGAATTGAAATTTTTGACTAATTATTTTTTTAATTAAACTGTGTGAGAAATAATGAATTCCTCCATTTCATTTTAAGCATTGAACATCTCTCAGAAATGTTTGATCACCCAGTCTTAGTAAGTGGTCTCTAAGAAACATTCTTAGATCCATGTTAGGCTTATTATGAGAGTATAATTATTTTGACCATCAAATCTCATAGCATCTAATTTCAGATGCAAAAATTCTGAAAATCTGGGCAAATGTTTTGTTGACCTGGGCTGAAACGAGCTGTTTTGATTATGAATCCATTTTCTGTATGACTCAGCTTTGTTGTGATTCATTTCTTTTCTCTGGAATAAGGGGAACAAGACCCCATTGGGAGAGAACATTCACCTTAGTTCTGGTTAATTTGGTGTTTATGCGTGTACTCCAACCGCAAGTATAATCCCTATCCGCCTATTTCATCAGGATAACACTGAATTCCAGCTAACGGAATAGGGACTAGCTGTTCCCTTCTGGAGAACAGCAGGCCATTCTCAGCACAAGGTGCTGTGTGAGCATTAGCAGCATCCTAGAGGGGGGCCTGTCTGTTCCCATGCGGAGAGAGAGAGACTTTTGGCCAGTGTAACCAAGTAACTCGCCAGCCCTCTCTACTCTTCATTCCTTTGGAGGAGGAGGGAGTTACCCAATTGGTGAGCTGGGAAAAGAAATTGAACTCAGCATCCCCTGGCTCTGTAGAAACCAGCCTGGAAAAGTAAGTGAAAGACGCCGTCTTTAAATACCATCTGGTTTGCTCTCAATTGTTTGGAGAGTAAACTTGGACCAGGCCCAGGCTCCAAGAATTGTTAAGCGCTGCCGATTACTGGGTGGTAAATGTGTCTAAAAATCTGGGTGAGATAGCCACACAAAGTTCCGTTCTCCAAGTATCTTGTGAATCAATTCAGGATGAAAGGGGCATTGAGTTACTTTTTGGGCCTCTTGTCAAACCCTGGAGAGTATGTGGGATCCCTGATTCTCGGGGACCTGATGCAGGCAGCTCCAGACTCATGCATGGACGCTTGAACCATGCCAGGCTCAGGAAATCTTGACTGACTCAAGATTGAACAGAGAGCATAAGACTCCTTGTGATAATTTCCCAGTGTTTATTTGTCTAATAAGGCAAACATACACTGAGTGGCCAGATTATTATGATCTATGAACGCATAATAATCTGGACACTCACTATATATATATATATATATATATATATATATATATATATATATATATATATATGTATGTATATTAGAGACCCAGTGCATGAATTCGTGCATGGATGAGGTTCTGCTAGCCTGGCCAGGGGGAGGGGACATGGGTGGTTGGCCAGCCTGCCTATTGGTTGAACTCCTGGTGGAAGGAACAATTTGCATATTAGCCTTTTATTATATAGGATAGACACTGAGGGGCCCGATTATTATGCATTCAGAGATCATCATAATGTGGCCACTCAATGTAGGTTCTGTGATTTCATGTCCTGTTCATACAATCCATCTACACCTCCAATGTAGGTATGTATCTTCTCATAGGTTTAGATCAGGGCTGCCCTCAGAGATGGGGTGAGCAAGAAAACTTGACATCCCAGTCTGTTACTGAGCTGTCCTGAGACCAGGAAGAAGGCACATGGATGCTCCTTGGAGATAGCAGCCACAGTTGTCCTATGGGTGCATGCCTTTAGCCACCTTCAAATATAGATGGGCCTTAACTGAAAAATTATCTTCTTGGGAATGGAGCTGGGGCAGCAAATACAAGAGTGGTTCTAAATCATGCTTTGTTCTGAGCTGGAAGTGGTCCATGAGATCCCAACTGAATGATGCTGCAAATAGTTAGAGAAAGGAAAGATTCCTCCAGCGAGTAAGCTCTGGCTGCTGGACACTTCCCACGACCCACCCTCCACTTGGTGGTCTTCTCTGAATCCAGTGGTGGTTCACATGACTGTGGGATTCTGCAGAGTAGAAGTTCACCCTGAGAAAAGGAGCTCACAAACTGTCACTTCTGTGAGATGTGGTTACTGAGGACTTTCCTGCCTGTGCTGTCATGGACAGCAATGAGACCGGGAAGCCTGTTCATGAACTAAATGGAGGTGACCAGATCCTTCCGCCACTGGAGATGTTGAGGGTGAGAGAAAAGTCAGTGGAGTCCTGATTGTTAAGATCCTGGTAGGGCTTCCTCATGCATGTTTTCTAGATGTGGTCCTCCTCCTCCTCCTCCTCCTCCTCCTCCTCCTCCTCCTCCTCCTCCTCCTCCTCCTCTTCTTCTTCTTCTTCTTCTTCTTCTTCTTCTTCTTCTTCTTCTTCTTCTTCTTCTTCTTCCTCTGCCTCTGCTTCACCAAAGACATGCATAGAGAGTAAGAGAGAGAAACATTGGTCAGTTGCCTTCCATATGTGCACCTACCAGGGATTGAAACTGCAACCTAGTTATGTCCCTGACTGCAAATCAAATGGGCAACCTTCTGGTTCACAGGATGATGCTCAACCAACTGAGCCACTCCCACCAGGCTACGGAATTTTTCCTTTAGTGTCTCTTGAGAGCGCTTCCTATTTGTTGACAACCCAGTTTATAGTAAACCATGCTTGGCAATTTCATATAAGTTATTTTGATTTCTTGCAGCAATCCTGTAAACTCAAGACCATTGCTCACATTTTCATAAAGGAACCGGAGATCAGGGTGGTTAAATAGTTCACCCCAGTGTGCTCACAGGAACAGAATGTCCAACCAGGGCTGCCCAACTGTAATGTCTAGGCTCTCTCCATGACCCACGCTGCCTCTCCCAGGAGCACAAGATCTACGGGACCTGAGAACTGATGAGTAGCTAGCACTCCGGGCTGGAGCCGCGCTGGGCTGGGATGCCTCCCCCTCTCAAGCCAGCAGCACCGGATGGTGAACTTCCTCTTATCTCCAAAACTCTACCGGGCACCGCTTAATCTGCAGATCCGCCACCCCTTTTCCCGCAGCCTCTCCCTCACCGATTGCCTTTTTGATTTAGCTATTTGTTCCACCCGACCATGGCACCTTGCCAGCATGTGGGCTCCAGGAAGCCAAGCTCCTAGGCCAACAGGAGGCTTCTGCTTGGGATGTGCCAACGAGTCTGATCTCTCGCCTATGAAGTACTTTTCAAAATATTTTGAGAAAGCATTGCTCCTCTCTGCCGTCCCCACGTCTTTCCGTGTTTTACCCTTACCACCTTCTCGAGACAGGGGAGCCGGCCAGGGGCAGGGCCAGGCAGCCCGAAGTTTGCTTCCCTTGGAGAGCCTGCTCCTTTCTCTGAGTCCCAAATGGAACCGTGTGACGGGCCTCCGGGTTCTCAAAGGCCCAGTGCACCTCGTTGGGGGCACGCCTTCCCCACGCAGTTCTCACCAGGTCGGCCTTCAGAGCGGTCACGTCGCTGAAAGACAGAATTAGGCAGGGCTGGCAGGCCTCTGGCAGCAAGGAGCCCTCTGCTCATGTTTTTCATTGAGAAGCGTCTAGAGTTACCTTATTGTTCCAGAGATTAGCTCTCTGTGCCCAGCGCGTACATACTTAAACAGCATAACAAATGTGCTGGATTACCAAGCACCTCCATGCCACCGAGGCCCAGAAAGCCCCTGGTGTGCCAAGCCCGAGATCCTTCCAAGTTTCCTTCCCCAGCGTCTCAGTGCCCGGGTGGGCCAGGCCGCCCGAGTGCAATAGCAAACATTCTGGGGATTTTTCAAGCCCCGTGTGTAAGACAACTTGCAGTTGACTGTGACAGCTGCCTGCAAAGGAGTGAACCCCTAACCACCCCCCCCCTCAACACACACACACACACACACACACACACACACACACGCCACCAGCACGTATTGTCATGCCTCAAGCCGGGGAGGCTCTCTGCAACCCCGGGCTCCGGCTCCAGCCTGCCCCTGTCCCCTTGCTTGCTCTGCAGAACGTTATCACCCTCATGGCTCGGGTTAAGGGTTGGGGTTGGGGGACTGTCAGTGTTTTCATCACTAGGGGAAATCCACAGTCTGACGATCACCATGCCCGTGGGTCAAAGGCGAGGCGCTATCTTGGGGCCGGGTGTGCTGTGACTCTGAGCACGGATCTGGGGGCCTGACCCCGAGGTGAGCTGGGGTGGGGACGAGTCTCCAACGACGGAGGTCTAGGTGTGGGCTCACGTACGATGGCGTTCTAAGAGCAAAGGGTGTCTCTTTCTTTTGTCTGGCCTCGCCATGCCTGGCCTTAAAAGCAAGGGTGCTTGGAAACTGGTGTTGATGGACATGGAGGGAGGGGTGTTGATGTGTGGAAAGATGGCCTGGCGGGCAGGGGGTGGGAAGGAGGTGGTGTGTATGAGCATCCTGGGGCTGCCACGGGGCTGCTTTCTGGACTTGGGCTGAGACCCAAGCCCCCATCACACTGACCCCTCAACCTGTCTTTGCATCAATAACGGCCCCTCCCAATTCTGCTGTGTGGGTGGGGGTGCCCCTATGATGGGGATAATGTGCTCTGTCTTCCTGCAGGGGAAACCCCGCCCGTATCTCCAAGGCTCCGCTTTCTGTCACAGGGACCATGTTCATATTCCTTATAAGAGCACTCTGTCCCTTCCTCTGCCACCACACTGGTAGCCTTTTACTGGGGTGTTAATCACCAGCTGCTGCCTATGTGTGTGTCACTGTGACCTGGCAGCGCCTTAGGGGGACCTATTCACTCTGTTCTCTGGATGCCCATGATGGCAGCTGGCAGGCAGAGCGCCTAGGCATCAGGTAGATGGGTGCAGCTGGGAGAACAGGTAGATGGAAGGAGGAAGGGTCCGCTGCCTCCTTGGAAGAAAACACCCCTTTGGATGCAGGCGTGTTTCTGCGGGAGGCAATGGCCCTGCTCCTCTGGCTGCTCCCCTTTTCCCACCATGTCTGCAGGGCTGGAGGGGGGCCTGCTCTCTCCAGGAGTCAACCCCCCCCCCAGATCCATGTGCTGCCCACTCAGCGCTTTTGGTTCCAGGCCTAGTGTGGAGTTTCTCTCCGGAAGATGCTGTGGCCCCTCTGACGTTCTAACGCCTCTCGCATTCTGCAAGTCTGTACGAGGCCGTTCCTTTCCTCTCTGTAAAGGATGCAGTCCTTCTACCACCAGGTGCGTGCAGCTTTGCCAGCCTCTCCTCTGGGTCATCCTCATGGCCATCCTCTTTCTAGATGAAGAGGCCTAGGCAAGAGCTGGAGCGGGTCCCGGTTCCGGCGCCATGAGGCTCCAGCGGCTGGTCTCCGCCAAGGCTGAGCATCCCCGTGCACGATGCCTACTCAGCAGGAGACTCACTTCTGGGGGCTCCGACCCGGACAGGCCTGATGGCACAATCCAGGAGTGAATAGGTGTTTACCAGTGGATAGACAGTGGGCAGGAGAAAACCGCTGGTAAAGTTATTCTTTCTTCCCAACCCTGTGTATTACTTTGAGTCGAGGTAGTTCA